>JAPXFY010000019.1:11411709-11451709 GCA_030674185.1 Monoplex corrugatus
AAAACCCACAGTACTGTGCCAGAGACGATGGCTGCTGCAGCAGACAGGTGAGTTACGACGGTTGTCAGTTCCAGGTACTAACTTTGGGGCGAGGGGATGGTACTACTTTCTGGTCTCAGCACTGACAGCAGATACAGATTTCAACCGTTACCCACGCACAAAGTCAACCACTGGCAGTCAGTAGTTTGACAGGAAATCATAAATCATCCCTCACTCCTCAAAAGAGGATGTCACTTACTGTCGTCTTACATCACTCATCTGACGGTGCGGCAAATGCCATCGGTATAAACTATGTCTAAAACACAAAAGTCTTCCCTTCAAACGATCGTTACTTGAAATCAGAATCATACCTCGAACTTGAAAGTATTTCGTTTCAAACAAAAAAATCCAACCTTGCCTTTAACATACCCCCAGTCTTTTACATTGAACCTCGTCTTTGCTTAAAACAGAACTATATTTTTACTTCAAACAAACTCTGCTGAGGAGGTTATTATTATCATTATCATCGTCATTATTACTATCATCATCAACATCACCACCACCATCATCATCATCATCACCATTATAATCTTCCTTATCATAATCATTGTTCTATTGTTATTGTTATCATTAGTTGATGTTTAACGCCCAGCCGACTGTTCACAGCCACATCAGGCTCTAACCATCTCAAACAAAACGCACAGGTCTAAACACATCTGTGACCCTGGCAAAAGGAAAACTGGGGGAAAGTTGAACAGTTATGACACTAGTGAACCCCATTTTCACGACTAGACAAGGCATTCAGACTCCAGAACAAAACTCTCCTGAAAACGCTACTAGTTACTGAATTTGATTCCTGGAAGAAAAGGTCAATTTAAAGGTGAAGAAGGTAGTTACGTTATGACTAGCATAAATCAGTCTGAATTCAACTATCGTCTTCAAAGAACGAATGTCAAGCATGTCTGTGAGGGGCTGCAATGATCAGTAAGAGTGACAGTCCTAATGAAAACAGTAGTAATTTCATTCAGTTTCAGTTTCTCAAGATGACTCTCTCTGCACTAACGCCACTGGTGTTGTGTGATGGGAAGACCCAAAATTATCGTGGCCATGAGCTGGCCAGGATCTGTAATAATTCCATTCCGTCCATGTCAGAGGATGCTCGTCGCACTTAAAACAAATTCTGATAAATCTCTCTCTCTCTCTCTCTCTCTCTCTTCTCTCTCACACACACACACACACACTCACACGAAAGCGGACACACATTAGTATACTCACATACACACACGCACGCACATTATATATGGACATTAAGGAGGGGGATGGGGGAGGAGTGCTACTGGGTCAATGCAGGAAGAATGACAGTCCTCAAAGAAAATATGTCAACGATTTCAGTGTGGATCTGCAGTGATCAGTAGGAATGACAGCTGTTGGTTGTCTTCCTCTTCTGATGTCCAGCGCTGTGTCTTCACTTCATACTTCAGCATTCGGCTTTTTTGTCTTCAACTGAACAAGTGACAGAACCACTGCACGGATATACACATCTGAACATGACAGAACCACTGCACAGATATACACATCTGAACATGACAGAACCACTGCACAGATATACACATCTGAACATGACAGAACCACTGCACAGATATACAATCTGAACATGACAGAACCACTGCACGGATATACAATCTGAACATGACAGAACCCCTGCACGGATATACAATCTGAACATGACAGAACCACTGCACGGATATACAATCTGAACATGACAGAACCCTGCACGGATATACAATCTGAACATGACAGAACCACTGCACGGATATACAATCTGAACAAGACAGAACCACTGCACGGATATACAATCTGAACATGACAGAACCACTGCACGGATATACAATCTGAACAAGACAGAACCACTGCACGGATATACAATCTGAACATGACAGAACTACTGCACGGATATACAATCTGAACATGACAGAACTACTGCACGGATATACAATCTGAACATGACAGAACAACTGCACGGATATAGCCATCTGAACATGACAGAACCTACACACACACACACAGACATACACACACAAACCCACATCCTCACTCACTCGCACCTGCGCGCACGCCTACACACACACACACACATACACACACAAAAGCACACAGTCACAGACGAACACACACAGTCACATACACACACACAAAGACACACACAGGCACAGTCACACATACACACACACATACACACACACACACAGAAGCATAGTCACACACACACAAACACACATATTGAGGCATAGTCACACACACACAAACACACAGAGGCACACACAGAGGCACACACACACACAAGTACACACACACACACACACACACAAAGACACACACACCTGGCCCAGGAGATCTCCAGTCCCTCCCCTTGTAGTGTTTTGCTTTCATTCTGGGAGAGGAGACAACTGGCCGTTAATTAAGGCGCCCTGCGCAAGTTCCACAACTCCAGCAAACAGACCTGCTGTTTGCCCCTAGAATCCTCTCCCCTGCCGCTCACAATTCCGCCATTCCTCAACCACGTCGGAAGCACGCAGAGAGAAGAGGAAGAGTACAGATTGTCAAGAAAAGCAGAGAAAGGGGAGAGGGAGTGGGAGGGGGTTGCGATGGAGAGAAATGAAAGACTACATCACTTAGTTGTTCCCCCTCCCATTAAAGTTTGGGGAGGAGGACGGGAGGGGGGTTCGTGGTCCTCCTGAAGGCACAGAGCAGTTCGTGTCCACAGAAAGCAAGAGGAAAAGTGGGATCTTCACCAACCTGCGGTGTTTGTCGAGTCAGACTGCGGGGCGGGGCAGGGCGGGGCAGGGCAGGGCAGGGCCGGGTGTCGGGAGGTGGGTCGTGATGAACACAAAGCCTGCGGCCCCTCAGTTCCCACACAAACCCGCTCTGCAAGTGCTGCAGGGTACAGTACACCCAAGGCCTGGCCAATAATGGCTGTGGAGAGCGTGGTGGAGACATGACTGGAGGCACTGCAGTTGTTTTTATGACCAGCGAGTAGCCGGCCGTCTGCTGTGTGTCTTTGATTGCACAACAAACCAATATAGATGGAATAAACAAACAAATACACAAGTAAGGAAATTACTCCTTGTTTGTGGTCCATGTACCTTCTGCCTCTGTTCATTGTGTTCTATGTTCTTCACACACACATACACACACACACACACACATTCTGTGCTTTTTTCTTTACCCCTTTCACTTTACGCACAATTATACTGTATTGTGTTAAATCGTTGTACTTCAAACACATATTATACCGTGTCGTGTTGATCATGTTTCCCTGGTATTCTCATCTTTTTGAGTTGTAATCTGTGTGTACAAGAGCATACGCGCGCCTTTGTGTGTGTGTGTGGTGTGGTGGTGGTGGTGGTGGTGGTGGTGGTGGTGGTGTGTGTGTGTGTGTGTGTGTGTGTGTGTGTGTGAGAGAGAGAGAGAGAGAGAGAGAGAGAGTGTTCCTGTTTATATGTCTGTGCTGTGTATGTGACTGAGTATGTGTGTGTGTGTGTGTGTGTGTGTGTGTGTGTGTGTGTGTGTGTGTGTGTGTGTGTGTGTGTGTGTGTGTGTTTGTGTGTGTACACGCGCACGCGTGTGTAATGTATTCAATGCTTTTGTACTTTTAAATCTTTCTTCATGGCCTACTGACATGTAGAAGCGGATATTTTACCATAATCAATTTTTCATCGCTTCTTTAACACTGTATTATTATAATTGATCTGTCTTCATAGTAGTGATAGGGGATGAAATGTATCCGCTTTACGTCTGTCTGCCTTTGTCTCTCATACTTTTGTAATGCTTTCAAGTAAAGCGTCTTGGGCTCTTGTGAAATAAGGCGCTCTTAAATAATCATTATCAAGTTTCATGTTCTTGATTTTCTCGCTGTTTGTACATCATTATTCCTTGTGAAGTGTGCTTATGTGTCATTGTTCACTATGACTGTGTAGACGTCACTGCGGCTTGTAACGCATTTATACGTCACTACTCACAATGACGTGTTTATACGCCATTATTCGCAGTGATGTGTGTTTATACGCCACTGTTTACAGTGACGTGTGTTTATATGTCAGTATTCAGGATGACGTGTGTTTAAACATCACTGTTAATCATGACGTGATTGTACGTCACTGAAGGGTTTTCACGTCAAGAATTGCATAACAAACGGCAGACTGATGACCACTGTTTTAAACCCACGGATTTTCTTTTGTTGCAACATACACAAAAGGGCGGGTGTGCGTGCACACACATACACGTATAATACACTCACACACGCACGCTCGAACGCGTGCACACACACGTCTACGCGTGCACGGTTTCCTAACTCATTTGGACTCACTGCGGATTACAAATTTTATAAGACACAGAGCTTGATACATACAAAAGCACGAATACATCGCACACACACACACACACACACACACACACACACACACACACACACACACACACACACACGCACGACACCACACACACACACACACACGCACGCACGCACGCACGCACACACCACACACACACACCACATGAGGCTGGACTTGGTCATGTTGAGTAAAGGGGGAGAAAGAATGCAAGATTGTAGTGGTCATCATAAAGGAGCGATATGGAAGTTACCTTGTTTCACGCTTCTGATTGTCAAGATGAAGAGAGAGAGAGATGAAGAGATGAAGAGTGTATAAGAAGAGAGAGAAGAACGAGTTCAGAGATGAGAGAGAGAGAGAGAGAGAGAGAGAGAGAGAGAGAGAGAGAGAGAGAGAGAGAGAGAGGAGAGAGAAGAGAAGAGAGGAGAGAGAGAGAGAGAAGAAAAGAGAGAGGAGAGAGGAGAGATAAAATAGAGAGAAAGAGAGAGTGAGGAGAAGAGAGAAAATAGAGAGAGGAGAGAGGAGAGAGAGAAAGAGAGAGAGGAAGAGGGGGAGAGAGAGAGAGAGGGTTGAGAGAGAGAGAGAGAGAAGACAGAGAGAGAGAGAGAGAGAGAGAGAGAGAGAGAGAGAGAGAGACCGAGAGAGAGGACAGAGACAGAGAGGAGAGAGAAAGAGAGAGAATGGAGAGAGAAAGAGAGAGAGAGAGAGAGAGAGAGAGAGAAGGAGAGAGATATATATATAAAGAGAGAGTGAGAGAAAGAGAGAAAAGAGAGGAGGAGGAAGAGAGAGAGAAGGGGTGAGGACAGAGGACAGAGAGAGACACAGAGAGAGACAGAGTCAATAGCTTATCATAAAGTCACGAATCACGATATTTGAACTTCAAAATGAAAAGGCCATAAGCATGGTGTGTGGAGAGAGACAGAAGGTGGAACTGTGTTTATATGCCACTGCTATTGGTGATAAACAATCACTGTCACAATAACATTGCCAAGTGTATAGTTAGACATGGTACAACGTAGACCACAGACAATACAGTCAAGGTGTCTGTATTATGTTTTGTTAATGTGTGTAGTGAAATGTAAGCAAGCAGTATGCATCAATATTCAGTCATTCAGATTAGACATTATAATCCCCTGTGGGACACACAAACAAAAAATACACACAGAGCTTGTCTATTATCCTTGGAAATAATTGTAACTATAAATCATTCTTGTATCGTATTATTCTCCTAACTCATTTGGGCTCATTGAGAACTATATGTTTTACAAGACAGAGCGTACTACACGTAAAAGCACGCATACATAGCGCACACGCACAAACACACACTCACAAAAAAACACACACACACAGACACACGCACACACACACACACACACACACACACGCCAATAAACATGCACAAATGAATACATTTTGACAGTGACTAACTTTACGTACGAATATAAAGATTTATGGTCAAAAACTTATGTAACACGAATGAATACACGACGCCACATGGTCAACAGTTTGAAGTGGAACTGGACATTGTGGATAAGTGACTATGATATCAACCATGGAAGGCCTGGGTCAATGGAGAAGTCTTTAAATATAAACTGGTCTTGTCTCTGACCTATACCTGTTTGGATCAACAAGTAAGTCTTTAAACTACGAACTGATCTTGTCTTGACCTGTACCTGTCTGGATCAACAGGTACGTCTTTAAATGTAAACTGATCTTGTCTGATCTCTGACCTCTACCGTCTGGGTCAACAGGAAAGTCATAGAATACAAACTGATCTCGTCTGATCTTGACCTCTACCTGTCTTGGTCAACAGGTAAGTCTTTAAATACAGACTGATCTTATCTTTGACCTCTACCTGTCTGGGTCAACAGGTAAGTCTTTAAACATAAACTGATCTTGTCTTGACCTGAAGCTATTTGGATCAACAAGTAAGTATTAAACTACAAACTGATCTTGTCTCTGACCTGTACCTGTCTGGATCAACAGGTAAGTCTTAAACTACAAACTGATCTTGTCTCTGACCTCTACCTGTCTGGGTCAACAGGTAAATCTTTAAATACAGATTGATCTTGTCTCTGACCTCTACCTATCTGATTCAACAGGCAAGTCTTTAACTACACACTGATCATGTCTGATCTCTGACCTCTACCTGTCTGTGTCAACAGGTAAGTCTTTAACAACAGGTTGATCTTGTCTTATCTCTGACCTCTACCTGTCAGGGTCAACAGGAAAGTCATAGAATAAAACTGATCTCTTCTGATCTCTGACCTCTACCTGTCTGTGTCAACTGGTAAGTCTTTAGATACAGACTGATCTTATCTTTGACCTCTACCTGTCTGGGTCAACAGGTAAGTCTTTAAACATAAACTGATCTGGTCTCTGACGTGTACCTGTTTGGATCAACAAGTAAGTCTTAAACTACAAACTGATCTTGTCTCTGACCTGTACCTGTCTGGATCAACAGGTAAGTCTTTAAATATAAACTGATCTTGTCTCTGACCTGTACCTGTTTGGATCAAAACTACAAACTGATCTTGTCTCTGACCTCTACCTGTCTGGGTCAACAGGTAAATCTTTAAATACAGATTGATCTTGTCTATGACTTCTACCTATCTGATTCAACAGGTAAGTCTTTAACTACACACTGATCTTGTCTGATCTCTGACCTCTACCTGTCTGTGTCAACAGGTAAGTCTTTAACGACAGATTGATCTTGTCTTATCTCTGACCTCTACCTGTCAGGGTCAACACGAAAGTCATAAAATACAAACTGATCTCGTCTGATCTCTGACCTCTACCTTTTGGGTCAACAGGTAAGTCTTTAGATACAGACTGATCTTATCTCTGACCTCTACCTGTCTGGGTCAACAGGTACGTCTTTAAATACAGACTGATCTTATTTCTGACCTCTACCTGCCTGGGTCAAGTAAGTCTTTAACGACAGGTTGATCCTGTCTTATCTCTGACCTCTACTTGTGTGGGTCAACAGTAAGTCTTTAAATACTGACTGATCTTGTCATATCTCTGACCTCTACCTGTCAGGGTCAACAGGTAAGTCTTTAAATACAAACTGATCTTGTCATATCGCTGACCTCTACCTGTCTAGCAAACAATGAAGTATGGTCAAGAAATAAACAGATCCTAGTTATTAAAATCAGCTGCAAACATTGACTGAGTTGACTGGGCCATGCCGCTCATCGTCATCATCATGTGCCCTGCCTCATGGCGCTGGCGATCATGGCCCTCCACACGAATCTATCCCTTGTCGCTGCAAGGACATCTCCCACGCTCTCTGTCCTCAGCCACCCTGCAAGTCCGTCCAATATTTTCTCCCTGGGTCTACCTGGTGCTCTTTTTCCTTCCAACTTTCCAGTTGTGACCAGGTGCTCTGATTTCTTTTTCCTCATAAAATGTCCTATAAATCTTGCTTGTCTTTTCCTTATCTTCTTTATTAATGATCTTCTTGTGTCTGCCTCCTTCAAGACTGTCTCGTTTGTTTTCTTTGCTGTCCATGAAATTCTCAACATTCTTGTCAGAAACCACGTTTCAGCTGCCTCAATTTCGTTCTGACTTTGCGTGTTGACTGTCCATGCCTCACAACCGTACAACAGAATCAGTTCTGTAGAATACAAGAACTCTTTTCCGCCGCCAGACTGCCATTTTCCAAACCTGCCAACCAAGTCCTGAATTGAACCCGGGAAGACAGCAAAACATGAACTGAACCTGGGAAGACAGCAAAACATGAACTGAACCTGGGAAGACAGCAAAGCATGAACTGGAACCTGGGAAGACAGCAAAACATGAACTGGAACCTGGGAAGACAGCAAAACATGAACTGGAACACGGGAAGACAACAAAACATGAACTGGAACACGGGAAGACAACAAAACATGAACTGGAACACGGGAAGACAACAAAACATGAACTGGAACCTGGGAAGACAGCAAAACATGAACTGGAACCTGGGAAGACAACAAAACATGAACTGGAACACGGGAAGACAACAAAACATGAACTGGAACACGGGAAGACAACAAAACATGAACTGAAACCTGGGAAGACAACAAAACATGAACTGGAACCTGGGAAGACAACAAAACATGAACTGGAACACGGGAAGACAACAAAACATGAACTGGAACCTGGGAAGAAAACAAAACATGAACTGGAACACGGGAAGACAACAAAACATGAACTGGAACACGGGAAGACAACAAAACATGAACTGGAACCTGGGAAGACAACAAAACATGAACTGGAACACGGGAAGACAGCAAAACATGAACTGGAACCCGGGAAGACAGCAAAACATGAATTAGAACACGGGAAGACAACAAAGCATGAACTAGAACACGGGAAGCCAGCAAAACATGAACTGGAACACGGGAAGACAGCAAAACATGAATTAGAACACGGGAAGACAACAAAGCATGAACTAGAACACGGGAAGCCAGCAAAACATGAACTGGAACACGGGAAGACAGCAAAACATGAATTAGAACACGGGAAGACAACAAAGCATGAACTGGAACACGGGAAGACAACAAAACATGAACTGGAACCTGGGAAGACAACAAAACATGAACTGGAACACGGGAAGACAACAAAACATGAACTGGAACCTGGGAAGACAACAAAACATGAACTGGAACCGGGAAGACAACAAAACATGAACTGGAACACGGGAAGACAACAAAACATGAACTGGAACCTGGGAAGACAACAAAACATGAACTGGAACACGGGAAGACAGCAAAACATGAACTGGAACACTGGGAAGACAACAAAACATGAACTGGAACGGAACAACAAAACATGAACTGGAAGGGAAGACAGCAAAACATGAACTGGAACCTGGGAAGACACAAAAACATGAACTGGAACCTGGGAAGACAACAAAACATGAACTGGAACCTGGGAAGACAGCAAAACATGAACTGGAACCTGGGAAGACAACAAAACATGAACTGGAACCTGGGAAGACAGCAAAACATGAACTGGAACCGGGAAGACAACAAAACATGAACTGGAACCTGGGAAGACAGCAAAACATGAACTGGAACACTGGGAAGACAGCAAAAACATGAACTGGAACCTGGGAAGACAGCAAAACATGAACTGGAACCTGGGAAGACAGCAAAACAATGAACTGGAACACTGGGAAGAACAGCAAAACATGAACTGGAACCTGGGAAGACAGCAAAACATGAACTGGAACCGGGAAGACAACAAAACATGAACTGAACCTGGGAAACAGCAAAACATGAACTGAACGGGAAGACAGACAAAAACATGAACTGGAACCTGGGAAGACAACAAAACATGAACTGGAACACGGGAAGACAACAAAACATGAACTGGAACAGGGAAGACAGCAAAAACATGTAAACTGGAACACTGGGAAGAAACACAAACATGAACTGGAACCTGGGAAGACAACAAAACATGAACTGGAACCGGGAAGACAACAAAACATGAACTGGAACCGGGAAGACAACAAAACATAACTGAACTGGAAGACACAAACATACTGGAACGGAAGACAACAAAACATGAACTGGAACCTGGGAAGACAACAAAACATGAACTGGAACCTGGGAAGACAACAAAACATGAACTGAACCGGGAAGACACAAAACATGAACTGGAACCGGGAAGACAACAAAACATGAACTGGAACCAGGGAAGACAACAAAACATGAACTGGAACACGGGAAGACAACAAAACATGAACTGGAACCTGGGAAGACAACAAAACATGAACTGAACAGGGAAGACAACAAAACATGAACTAGAACACGGAAGACAACAAAACATTAACTGGAACCTGGGAAGACAACAAAACATGAACTGGAACCGGGAAGACAACAAAACATGAACTAGAACACGGGAAGACAACAAAACATGAACTGGGAACACGGGAAGACAACAAAACATGAACTGGAACCCGGGAAGACAACAAAACATGAACTGAACTGGGAAGACAACAAAACATGAACTGAACACGGGAAGACAACAAAACATGAACTGAACCGGGAAGACAACAAAACATGAACTAGAACACGGGAAGACAACAAAACATGAACTGGAACCTGGGAAGACAGCAAAACATGAACTGGAACCTGGGGAAGACAGACAAAACATGAACTGGAACCTGGGAAGACAGCAAAACATGAACTGGAACCTGGGAAGACAGGACAAAACATGAACTAGAACCTGGGAAGAAGCAAAACATGAACTGAACCTGGGAAGACAACAAAACATAAACTATACACGGGAAGACAACAAAACATGAACTGGAACCTGGGAAGACAGAAAAACATGAACTAGAACACGGGAAGACGCAAAACATGAACTGGAACACGGGAAGACAGCAAAACATGAACTGGAACCGGGAAGACAACAAAACATGAACTAGGAAGCTGGGAAGACAACAAACATGAACTGGAACACGGGAAAACAGCAATGCATGAACTGGAATCCAGAAGGACGGCCGGCCAGCGAAGGAGTGGAAGACCACAAACTGAACTGGCGCCAGACGGCTGACAGAGACCTTCAGTGGTGAATAAACGCTGCAGTGATACCCTCACGTTGTCTCTGCTGACAGAGTCCCTTGTAGCGCCCTTGCTGCCTCGTGCCTCGCACCACGTGGAGTGTCTAAGTCCATCACATGGCATAAGTGACGTCATTCCGAGCGTAGAGACTCCGTGTTGAGAAACTGACATTGTGACTGTAGCCTATATCAACAGTTCTGTCTCATGCTGCAGAGAATCATGGTGTGTTGCAGATTGGGGGAATGAGTAAACACCAAAGACGTTGTAAATTGAAAATTTGTTGATAAGGTCTTTTGGTAAACATGGGCTGTCAGTGTGGTGGGGTAGGTAGGATGCGTTCGGGCGGGGCGAATGTAGTTCTCTTTGAATTATTCTGTAGTCTGCAACATGAAAGCAATTGTACTCTGCATGGCGCCTGTGTATGTCAGTGTGTCAGTGTGTCTGAAGAAAGTGAGAGAGACAATATGATAATCATACTTCATTTTCTAACAGCAGAGGTTATGAGAGTATTAATTAGCAATCATTTAATTTCAGTTAACTAGCAGTTAATTTTTTTTTAAATTTTGCCGTTGCTCGCATTCTGTTTTGTTGTTGTTGTTCTTTTTCATGTTTTAGAAAGGCAGCCACTGACATGACATACAGGATTTTTGTGTCCATGTTTGATAGTCTGCATGTGTGTACACACAAACGGGGTTTAGGCATTGGCAGGTCTGTATACACGTTGAGCTGGGAGATCACGGGAAAACTCTGCACCTTTTACCCACTGGGCGGAGGTGTCCACAGTGGACTGAACCTGGACCTTTCGACTGGAAGTCTGAGGTTTACCAACTTGACCATCGCGTCCATCGAGAGAGAGAGAGAGAGAGGGGGGGGAGAGAGAAACAGATAGACAGAAAGAGAGAGAGAGGGGGACAGAGAGAGAGAAAGAGAGGGGGTAGAGAGAGAGAGAGAGAGAAAGAGAAAAACAGAGGCAGAGAGAGAGGGGGAGAGAGATAGAGAGAGAGATGGAGAGAGAGGGAGAAAGACAGAGAAAGACAGAGAGGAAGAAAGAAAGAGAGAGAGAGAGAGAGAGAGAGAGAGAGAGAGAGAGAGAGAGACAGACAGAGAAAAGAGGAAGACAGAAAGACAGAGGGAGAGAGAGAAAGAGAGAGAGAGAGAGAAAGAAAGAGGGAAAAAAGAATGGAAAGAGAAAGAGAGGTAGAGAGAGAGAAAAAGAGGAAGAAAGAGACAGAGAGAGAGAGGGGGGAGAGAGAGAGAAAAAGATAAAGAGAGAGAGAGAGAGAGAGAGAGAGAGAGAGAGAGAGAGAGAGAGAGAGAGAGAGAGAGAGAGAGAGAGAGATCTTCTATGAAGGATACCATAAAGTGAGCTTCAGTTCTACGGTGGTCTGGCAAGAGAGTCAGCCCTTGATGCCATGATGTGGGACCAGCAAGGACAACACAGACCGCACTACGCCCCACCATCAACCACACCTTCCTCTGCACTCACTCACTCAACCAGTGCATTCAACCTTCCCTGACACCCTGCCGGCACTGGGAAAGACACAGACAAGGAATTATTAGACCCCGGTGGTCCCCAACAAAACATAATTGAACCTCATTCCTCAAGTCGACTTTAATCCCCTTCCCTTGCCCTCTGTGAGTGTGAGTGTGTGTGTGTGTGTGTGTGTGCGGGGAATGAAGGGCCAGTCCTATTGGTCATTGATCGTGAAGCCTTTGCTTTATGGTGCCTGTCTGTTGGGGCGTCAGCCTCAAGGTGTTGTTATTGTCCCCCCTCCCCTTTTCCCCCCTTTTGGCCCACCCTTTCATGTCAGGCACAAGGTGTCGTTATTGTGGTCCGCCCTCCGCCCTCCCGACAGCTTGCTGGCTAATTTGTGACACATTGCTCGCCTCACTCTCTCATTGCCGTGTTGCTCTAGCCCTGTAATCCCCAGCCCCCCGTCCCCTGGCCCCCAGCCCCCTGTGGCGTGCCGTCCCCAATCCCTTCCCGCCAGACCCGGCCCTACCGTCAATCTTGCGCTTCACATGAAAGGAGCGCTCTTCAGGCAAGGGAGAACAAAAAGTTAATCGCTGCGCACGCGCACCGCGAACTGCTCCTTCATTGGTGGCTGCCGACGTGTCGGTTTCACTTTAAGGCGCCGACATTGAGATGCACGCGATTTCGGGGGTGGGCAGGGGGTGGGGGTGGGGAGGTGGAGGCCTGGGGGATGGGGGTGGTGGTTTAGCGGGTAGCAAGTGTGAAATGTGAAGTAGGGACCTGTGACAGCGACTGAGGTTGCAGGGAGGTGCGGATACTGATGAAGAATTACATGTCACTTCAATCAGAACGGATTTCAAGATGCAAAGTCTGCAACACTACAGTACCGCCTGCGTTAAAGTCCAATTATTATCTTGAATCTGCTACACCAACAGTACAGCCAAATCATGTTTCAATGTTAGAGACTAACAGAATCTGCTACGTTGTGTGCACAATTGCCCAATTAAGTTTCAATGACAGATTTTGCTACAGTTCACTACAGGCCAGTTACAGTTTATTGATTATAGGGTCTGCTACACCACAATGCAACTTAATCAAATATGTTTCAATGAAGTGAAGCCTAATTACGTTTACTGTGATAGAAAGGTACAAGGACAAACAATAGAGAACCCAGTTATTATGACAGAAAGGTTCAAGGACAAACAATAGAGAACCCAGTTACTATGACAGAAAGGTACAAGGGCAAACAATAGAGAACACTGTTATTATGACAGAAAAGTACAAGGACAAACAATAAAGAACTCAGATATTATGACAGAAAGGTACAAGGACAAACAATAGAGAACACAGTTACTCTGACAGAAAGGTACAAGGACAAACAATAGAGAACACAGTTACTATGACAGAAAGGTACAAGGACAAACAATAGAGAACACAGTTACTATGACAGAAAGGTACAAGGACAAACAATAGAGAACACAGTTACTATGACAGAAAGGTACAAGGACAAAGAATAGCTCAGAGAACCCAGTTACGACAGAAAAGAATAATGGCAAACAATAGTTCAGAGAACCCAGTTACTAAGAAAGAAGAGTACACGGACAAAGACCTAGCAGGGAAAATTCAAGTGTCTCCTGGTTACACGCACGTTCAGGTATATTAGTTTAATCACAGCTCCAGCGTACGGATTCAGTTTGTTCGTGATTATTTAGTAATACACAGCATACGCTGGTCACATTGCAATTCTAATTTCCGCATTTATGTTTTTGTCCTTCGTGGGCCTTTTGTACTGTAATTCTTTCCTGGCTGGTAAACACAAAAGTTTGGTGGAGGAGGAGGAGAGGGGGAGAGGGGGCGGAAGCGAGGAAAGGAGATCTGTCTCCGTTTCTTTATGCTGGCTCCCTGTGTCTTCTAGAAAACGGCGCATACTTTTCTATGTCAATGTCTATCTTCCGTCAGCATTGGAAGACTGGTGTCTTTAACCCTTTAACTCACGCACCCTATCCACCAACTGCAAGAACTTAACCCTTTGATTCCCTCACCCTATCCACCAGCTTCCTGCAGGAAGCTGGTGGATAGGGTGAGGGAATCAAAGGGTTAAGCAGGAAGCTGGTGGATAGGGTGAGGGAATCAAAGGGTTCAGTTTTTGCTTTGCTAGCATGGTTGGACAATGCAGGATGCTGGTGGACAGGGTGCAGGAGTCAAAGGGTTAAGTCAAAGCGCATGTCTACTTTCGTTCACAAAACATCTCAAAACACATCTCTGTCACAAATATCTTCAAACTGCACAATTTGAAAGTTTTCTAGGTTGAGTCATATTGTAAATGATCTCTGCGTGCTGTGTGCGTAAGCGTGTCTTTTTCAAGTGTGTGTATGTGCGCATGACCTTTGAGCACCGATATCCTCTTCCACTGATTAGAACAACACGCCACCTATTATCAAGGCAAACGAATACATACATTACCTTCCGGGGTTATCCTGTGTGTGTGTGTGTGTGTGTGTGTGTGTGTGTGTGTGTGTGTGTGTGTGTGTGTGTGTGTGTGTGTGGTGTGTGGTGTGTGTGGAGGGTGGGGGGGGGGGGTTGGAGAGCAGCAAGCAAAGTACGCCTGTCTCCATGTCTTTTATACTGGCTCCCTGTCTCTTTTTAAGTACGGCACAAACTTTGTTACGTCACTGTCCACCTTCTGCCATCTTGTGGTGTGTTGCTGTAAACTGATACTGGTTGTGAAACAAATGATCACATTTGATTGTGGGATACTTTTGATTGAATTTGATTGTGGAATAATTATGATTAAATTTGACTGTGGAACAACTATGGCTGAATTTGATTGTGGAGTAATCGTGATTTAATTTGATTGGGATGTTCATTACTGAATTTCACTCTCATATCTATGATTAAATTTGACTCTCGAACATTCATCATTGAACTTGACTGCGATATTTTAGGACTGAATTTGATTGTGGGACATTATTACTGTGGACATTATTATTGAATTTGACTGGGATATTTATGATTGAATTTGACTGTAGGCAATATATTACTGAATTTGATTGTGGCATTTACGAATGATTTGACTCATGGACATTTGTCACTGAATTTGGATGTGATATTCATGATTGAATTTGACAGTGGGGCATTTATTATTGAGTTTGACTGGGATGTTATTCATTGAATTTGACTGCAGGACATTGTTATTGGCTTCGACTGTGATGTTTATGATTGAATTTGACAATGGACATTTATGATTGAATTTGACTGTGGACATTTATGATTGAATTTGACTGTGGGACATTTATGATTGAATTTGACTGTGGGACATTTATGATTGAATTTGACTGGGGACATTTATGATTGAATTTGACTGTGGACATTTACGATTGAATTTGACTTGGGACATTTATGATTGAATTTGACTGTGGGACATTTACGATTGAATTTGACTGTGGGACATTTATGATTGAATTTGACTGGGACATTTACGATTGAATTTGACTGTGGACATTTATGATTGAATTTGACTGTGGGACATTTACGATTGAATTTGACGTGGGACATTTATGATTGAATTTGACTGTGGGACATTTACGATTGAATTTGACTGTGGACATTTATGATTGAATTTGACAATGGGACATTTATGATTGAATTTGACAATGGGACATTTATGACTGAATTTGACTGTGGGACATTTACGATTCAAATTGACCTTGTGACATTTGTTACTAAATGTGACAACGACGTTATGACTGCGTTTGAGTGTGGGATATTTATCACTCAATTGTCTGCGATATCTGCGATTGAATTTGACTGTGGCACATTCACTGCTGAATCTGTGATACTTATGATTCAGTTTGACCCTGGGACATTTATTATTGAATTTGAAGCATGCAATATTTATGATCCAATTTTACCCTGAGACATTTATTATTGAACTTAACTATAATGTTTATGACTGAATTTGACTGTGTATATTCATTATTGAATTCGTGATATTTATGACTGAATTTGACTGTGACGTTTATTATGACTGAGTTTGACTGTGGGATATTCATGACTCAATTTCATGTGTAATGTATATGATCCAATTTCGTATGGACTACTTATGAACGAATTTCGTGTGGATGTTTACGACTGAATTTCCAGGTGTAGTGCTTTTGATCGAATTTCGCGTGGAGTACTATAAAAGAATTTCGTGTGGAATACGTACGACTGAATTTCGTGTCGAACGCTTGCGACTAAATTTCGTGTGTATTTTTGTGAACGAATTTCGTGTGGAATACTTATGACCGAAGTTCGTGATGAATACTTATGATCGAATTTCGAGTGAAATACTTATGATCGACTTTCGAGTTGAATACTTATGATCGAATTTCGAGTGGAATACTTATGACTGAATTTAGTGTGGAATACTTATGGTCGAATTTCGTGTGGAATACGTATGACCGAATTTCGTTTGGAATATATATGATCGAATTTTGAATGGAATATTTATGATCGAATTTCACGTGAAATATTTATGATCGAATTTCGTGTGGACTTTTTATAAATGAATTTCGAGTGGAATGTTTATAAGTGCTAACTGAATTTCGTCTGGAATACTTGAAAGCATGTGGTGGGCAAATGAAGGGCTGTTTTGATATGTTATCACTATTACTTGTTCATGACAAGTTTCGTGGAGGTTCCCATGAACAGAGAGGCAGACTAGCATGCAGGCACAGACACCAGTTGACTTTGCCAGGAGTATTGGCCTGTGGGGGGCTGGGGGTGGACAAGGTACACGACACTACCTGTCTGGGGTGACGTCAGGTTTGTGTGTGGGGGACAAAGTACATGATACTACCTGTGTAAGGTAACGTCAGATCTGTGTGTGGGGTGGACAAAGTAAACGACACTACCTGTCTGGGGTGATGTCAGGTTTGTGTGTGGGGTGGACAAGGTACATGATACTACCTGTGGTAAGGTGATCGTCAGATTGTGTGTGGGGTGGACAAGGTACACGATCACTACCTGTCTGGGGTAACGTCAGACCTGTGTGTGGGGTGGACAAGGTTAATGACACATATTCCTGTGGGTAACGTCAGACCTGTGTGTGGGGTGGACAATGGTACACGACACTACTGTCTGGGGTGAACGTCAGACTGTGTGTGGCGTGGACAAGTACACGACACTACTGTCTGGGGTAACGTCAGACCTGTGTGTGGGGTGATAAGTACACGACACTACTGTCTGGGGTAACGTCAGACCTGTGTGTGGGGTGGACAAGGTGCACACACTACCTGTCTGGGGTAACGTCAGACCTGTGTGTGGGGTGGACAAGGTACACGACACTACCTGTCTGGGGTAACGTCAGACCTGTGTGTGGGGTGGACAAAGTACACGACACTACTGTGTAAGGTAACGTCAGATCTGTGTGTGGGGTGGAAAGTACACGACACTACCTGTTGGGGTAACGTCAGACAGCCTGTGTGTGGGGTGGACAAGTGCACAGACACTACCTGTGATATTAAATGTTGACTTGTGTGTGGGGTGGACAAGGTACATGACACTACCTGGTTGTGGTAACGTCAGACCTGTGTGTGGGGTGGACAAGGTACACGACACTACCTGTCTGGGTAATGTCAGAGTATTGTGTGTGGGGTGGGCAAGGTACACGATACACTACCTGTGTGGTAACTGTCAGTATTCCTGTGTGTGGGGTGGACAAGGTACATGACACTACCTGTCGTGGGATACGTCAGATGTTGTGTGGGGTGGACAAGGTACAGACACTACCTGTTGAGGGTAACGTCAGATCCTGTGTGTGGGGTGGACAAGGTACCGACACTACCTGTTGGGGTGGTAAGTCAGGACCTGTGTGTGGGGTGGACAAGATGTAAGACACTACCTGTGTTGACGTAACGTCAGATCCTGTGTGTGGGGTGGACAAGGTACATGACACTACCTGTGTTGGGGTAGGTAAGTCTAGACCTGTGTGTGGGGTGGACAAGGTGCACGACACTACCTGTGAGGTAACTGTTCCAGACTGTTGACTGTGTGTGGGTGGACAAGGTACATGACACTACTGTGGGTAACGTTCAGACCTGTGTGTGTGGGGTGGACAAGGTACACGACACTACCTGTTGGGTGTAGAGTATGGCTTTGTGTGTGGGGTGGACAAGGTACACGACACTACCTGTTTGGTAGGTAAGTAGGCCTGTGTGTGGGGTGGACAAGGTACATGACACTACCTGTTGGGTAACGTCAGATCCTGTGTGTGGGGTGGACAAGGTACACACTACCTGGTGGGGTAACGTAGCCTGTGTGTGTGGGGTGGACAAGGTACAGACACTACCTGTTGGGGTTACGTCGAGCCTGTGTGTGGGGTGGACAAGGTACAGACACTACCTGTTGTGTGGGGTAACGTCAGACCTGTGTGTGGGGTGGACAAGGTACGTGACATACTATTACCTGTTTGGGGTAACGTCAGACCTGTGTGTGGGGTGGACAAGGTACAGACACTACCTGTTGGGGTAACGTCAGTGCCTGTGTGTGGGGTGGACAAGGTACATGACACTACCTGTTGGTGTACGTCAGACCTGTGTGTGGGGTGGACAAGGTACACACACTACCGTTGTGTTTAAGGTAACGTCAGACCTGTGTGTGGGGTGGACAAGGTACAGACACTACCTGGTTGGTGGTAACGTTACAGACCTGTGTGTGGGTGGGTAAAAGTACACGACACTACCTGTTTGGGGTACGTCAGACCTGTGTGTGGGGTGGACAAGGTACACACACTACCTGTATGGGTAACAGAGAGCCTGTGTGTGGGGTGGACAAGGTACGGACACTACCTGGTGGATGTAACTTTTACAGGAGTGTTGGCCTGTTGTGGGGTGGACAAGGTACATGACACTACCTGGTGTGTGACTGTTCCAGATGTTGGCCTGTGTGTGGGGTGGACAAGGTACGTGACACTACCTGGTGTGTGACTGTTCCAGGAGTTTGGCCTGTGTGTGGGTGGACTAGGTACATGACACTACTGTGATGTGACTGTTCCAGGTATTGGCCTGTGTGTGGGGTGGACAAGGTACTGACACTACCTGGTGATGTTACTGTTCAGGTATTTGGCCTGTGTGTGGGGTGGACAAGGTACACGACACTACCTGGTGATGTGACTGTTCCAGGAGTATTGGCCTGTGTGTGGGTGGACAAGGTACGTGACACTACTGTGGTGTGCTGTTAGAGTGTTGGCCTGTGTGTGGGGTGGACAAGTACATGACACTACCTGGTGGTGTGACTGTTCCAGGAGTGTTGGCCTGTGTGTGGGGTGGACAAGGTACATGACACTACCTGGTGATGTGAGCTGTTCCAGGAGTGTTGGCCTGTGTGTGGGGTGGACAAGGTGCATGACACTACCTGGTGATGTGACTGTTCAGGAGTGTTGGCCTGTGTGTGGGGTGGACAAGGTAGACATGACACTACCTGGTGATGTGACTGTTTCAGGAGTGTTGGCCTGTGTGTGGGTGGACAAGGTACGTGACACTACCTGGTGATGTGACTTTCAGGAGTATTGGCCTGTGTGTGGTGGTGGACAAGGTACGTGACACTACCTGTGATGTGACTGTTCCAGGAGTGTTGGCCTGTGTGTGGGGTGGACAAGATACATGACACTACCTGGTGATGTGACTGTTCCAGGAGTATTGGCCTGTGTGTGGGTGGACAAGATACATGACACTACCTGGTGATGTGACTGTTCCAGGAGTGTTGGCCTGTGTGTGGGGTGGACAAGATACTGACACTACCTGGTGATGTGGACTGTTCCAGGAGTAGTTGGCCTGTGTGTGGTGTGGACAAGATACATGACACTACCTGGTGATGTGACTGTTCCAGGAGTGTTGGCATGTGTGTGGGGTGGACAAGGTACGTGACACTACCTGGTGATGTGGCTGTTCCAGGAGTGTTGGCCTGTGTGTGGGGTGGACAAGGTGCATGACACTACCTGGTGATGTGACTGTTCCAGGAGGTTTTTACTGATCACCATGACTTCAGTCTTCCTGCTGTTTAGATCCAAGCCCTTACCTTTGCTCTCTATTTCAAGTATATTCACAAGGTTTTGTAGGTCCCTTTCATTTTCTGCAATTAGCACGGTGTCATCTGCGTATCGAATGTTGTTTATCATTTTTCCTCCAACCTTTAATCCAGGGTCTTCCTCTAGGTTTCGCCCTGCCCTACCCTGTACTGCACACCTTCAATAAACCCTCCCCTGTCCTACCCTGTACTGCGCACCTTCAATAAACCCTCCCCCTGTCCTACCCTGTACTGCGCACCTTCAATAAACCCTCCCCCTGTACTGCGCTGTACTGCACACCTTCAATAAACCCTCCCCCTGTCCTACCCTGTACTGCACACCTTCAATAAGCCCTCCCCCATGTCTTATCCTGTACTGCACATCTTCAATAAACCCTCCCCTGTCCTGACCTGTACTGCACATCTTCAATAAATCCTCCCCCTGTCCTACCCTGTACTGCACACCTTCAATAAACCCTCACCCTGTCCTACCCTGTACTGCACACCTTCAATAAACCCTCCCCCCTGTCCTATCCTGTACTGCACTCCTTCAATAAACCCCCCCCCCCTGTCCTACCCTGTACTGCACAAATTCAATAAACCCTCCCCCTGTCCTACCCTGTACTGCACACCTTCAATAAACCCTCACCCTGTCCTACCCTGTACTGCGCACTTCAATAAACCCTCCCCTGTCCTACCCTGTACTGCACACCTTCAATAAACCCTCCCCCTGTCCTACCCTGTACTGCACACCTTCAATAAACCCTCCCCCTGTCCTACACTGTACTGCACATCTTCAATAAACCCTCCCCTGTCCTTCTGTATGACACGTTCAATAAAACCTCCCTGTTTATGTGTACTGCCATCTCAATAAATCTGCCCCTGTTCTGACTGGTGGACAATGTCAATGAACCCTCATCCTGTCTACTGTATGACACTTCATAACCCCCATGTCTACCTGTATCACACTTCATAACCTCCCCTGTCCTACCTGTACTGCACTTCAATAACCCTCCCCTGTCCCTGATTGCACACTTCAATAAACCCCCTGTCCTTCCTGTACTGCCCTTCAATAAACCTCCCCCTATTACCCGGTATTGCATCACCTTCAATAACTCCCCTGTCTACCATGTACTGCACACCTTCATAACCCTCCCCCCGTCTATCCTGTACTGCATATCTTCATAACCCTCCCGTCCTACCCTGACGCACAAATTCAATAAACCCTCACCCTGTCCTGACCTGTACTGCACATCTTCAATAAACCCTCCCCCTGTCCTACCCTGTACTGCACATCTTCAATAAACTCTCCCCCTGTCCTACCCTGTACTGCGCACCTTCAATAAACCCTCCCCCTGTACTGCACATCTTCAATAAACCTCCCCTGTCCTACCCTACTGCACACCTTCAATAAACCCTCCCCTGTCCTACCCTGTACTGCGCACCTTCAATAAGCCCTCCCCTGTACTGCCCTGTACTGCACACTTCAATAACCCTCCCCCTGTCCTACCCTGTACTGCACATCTTCAATAAACCCTCTCCCTCTTGTACTGCACACCTTCAATAAACCCTCCCCTGTCCTACCCTGTACTGCACATCTTCAATACACCCTCACCCTGTCCTACCCTGTACTGCACACCTTCAATAAACCCTCTTCTCCTCTGTACTGCCACCTTCAATAAACCCTCCCCCTGTCCTACCCGTATTGCACACTTCAATAAACCCTTCCCCTGTCCTACCCTGTACTGCACACCTTCAATAAACCCTCTCCCTCTGTGCCCCCTCAATAACCCTCCCTGTCTACCTGTACTGCACACCTACAACAAACCCTCTTCCCTCTGTGCTGCACACCTTCAATAAACCCTCCCCTGTCTACCCTGTACTGCACATCTTCAATAAACCCTCCCCTGTCCTACCCTGTACTGCACACCTACAATAAACCCTCTCCCTCTGTGCTGCACACCTTCAATAAACCCTCCCCCTGTCCTACCCTGTGCTGCACACCTTCAATAAACCCTCACCCTGTCCTACCTGTACTGCACACCTACAATAAACCCTCTTCCCTGTGCTGCACACCTTCAATAAACCCTCCCCCTGTCCTACCTGTACTGCACATCTTCAATAAACCCTCATCCTGTCCTACCCTGTACTGCACACCTTCAATAAACCCTCCCCCTGTCCTACCCTGTACTGCACATCTTCAATAAACCCTCCCCTGTCCTACCCTGTACTGCACACCTTCAATAAACCCTCCCCCTGTCCTACCCTGTACTGCGACTCCTTCAATAAACCCTCACCTGTCCTACCCTGTACTGCACACCTACAATAAACCCTCCCCTGTCCTACCCTGTACTGCACACTTCAATAAACTCTCCCCTGTCCTGACCTGTACTGCACACCTTCAATAAACCCTCCCCCTGTCCTACCCTGTACTGCACATCTTCAATAAACCCTCCCCCTGTCCTGACCTGTACTGCACACCTTCAATAAACCTCCCCTGTCCTACCCTGTACTGCACATCTTCAATAAACCCTCCCTGTCCTGACCTGTACTGCACATTTCAATAAACCCTCCCCCTGTCCTACCTGTACTGTACACCTTCAATAAACCCTCCCCCTTCTTACCCTGTACTGCACATATCAATAAACCTCTTCCTCTGTGCTCCACACCTCAATAAACCCACTTCCCTCTGTCTGCACACCTTCAATAAACCCTCCCCCTGTCCTACCTGTTCTGCACACCTTCAATAAACCCTCCCCTGTCCTCCCTGTTCTGTATACCTTCAATAAACCCTCCCCTGTCCTACCCTGTACTGCACACCTTCAATAACCACCCCCCTTCTGCCTGTACTCATACCTTCAATAAACCCTCCCCTTCCTGCCCTGTACTGATACCTTCGATAAACCCTCCCCCTGTCCTGCCCTGTACTGCATACCTTCAATAACCTCCAGTCCTATACCTCGATAACTCTTCCTTCTGTACTGCACACCTTCATAACCCCCCCCCCTCCCTACCTCGCACTGCACACCTTCATTAAACCCCCCCCCCCTGTACTGTACATCTTGACTAAATCCTCCTCCCCTTGTACTGCACACCTTTACTAAACCCTGCTTCCCTTGTACTGCACACTTCACTAAACCACCCTCATGTATTGCACACCTTCATTACTCTCCTCCTCTGTACTGCACACCTTTTCTAAACCTACCCCCTTATTGCACACCTTCACCAAATCCTCCCCCCCCCCTCTACTGCACACCTTCACTATACACTCTTTCCCTGCACACCTTCACTACAGCACCACCAGAGGTGAAACAAAAGGCCAGCCAGTGCTGCAGGCGTGTTCATGCCAGACTACTCTGTGCTGTTTGTTCCGTCTGTCAAAGTGGTTTGAAATCAACTGCTGGCCCTCTGTCAGACGGTTCACTGGAGCACAGCCAACTGAACAAATTGATGAATATTTCACTGCAATTCATCTTACATTCAAAAGAACAAGCTGATGAATATTTCAGTACAATCGATAGCATATTCAAACCTTTCTCAACACTCGCTCTTTCATGCTCGGTGGCGACCATTGCTTGGATGGCGTGTGAGCAAATAGCGGCCATAGTTAAGAGCTGGAGAGGGGCACAGAAAGAAAGAACAGAAGGAAAGAAAGAAGGAAAGAAAGAGAAAAGATACAACGGTTTTCCTATCTCACGTGGGACACACAATACTTGGCATAGCGGCAAGCAGGTAGCGGGGAGAGAAACGAGCTTTGGACGGGTGGTGAGAAGAGTCAATACAAAATGGTGGGGACAATTAACGGTCTCAACCGCTACAACAACGCCAGGCCGCCATTGTTTGAGCGCCACTTCTCGCCACTTCACGCACTATATTCTCTCCACTTCCGGTACGTCTTTTCATAAAACCGGCCATTCTTCATTCTCTGCGTGTGAAACCCGGGACATGGCTCAGATGAGTTGCTTGCCGTTGTCTGTACAATACTCTCCATTATTCTTTCATGACTAGAGGGTTACATGCCGGTTTGCAGTATCACACAAGGAATACACAAGGGTGGTTCACCAGGCTTGGCCAGGTAACCCTCGATATTCCGTTCTTTTCTAAGCAACATTCAGGTGTGGTTGTCCTCCTTGGTCAGTGTGAAATGTGCCATGTCTTTTGTTTGCCTGGTTTTAAGTGTCCTTATACTAAGGTTAGCAGCAAGAAACTCCAGGGAGAGTTGGACAGCAGAAAGTCCTCTGAGGACAAACCCCCGCCATGCAAGTGTTTCAGCCTTTAACTCCTGGCACTGTAAGGGGGCCGAGCCGCATCCAGGTCATGACTCATGAATGCCCGTCTGCTGTAACCTTTTTTGAAACAGAAATTTGTACTCCACCTGGAATTGAACCTGCATATCCAAGGTGATCAGCCGTCTCAAGGCCAAGTCACCCTTGTGACGGATGTCTTAAACCACTTAGCTATTGGACACCAGCAACATATAGGGGAAACTGAAGTCTCATGAAGTTCACTTTTGCTCCTCCTGGTCCAGACCCAACTGGAACTCTTCCGCTTCTGTCAGTGCCTTTAAGGCTCTGGTCCTCTCTCTCCCAGAAATCGTGAACTGTTTCATGAGGACACACGTTGATGTGCCTATCAACCCTCTTGCTCCAACCACTGTGGTGTAGTGGTTAGCGCAATGGATACCGACTGGAAGGTTATGGGTTTGAATCCCCATCAGTCCTTTCAAAAATCATTGTTGATTTTTCAGCTCCAGCCGGCTCCAACCCAGAGTTGGGCGTGCTATGGGCTTACTGGAAAGACTGGAACCACACAGTCAAATCTCACCCACTTCGTGGATACGTCATTGAGAGTGTTATTCAAATTTTCTTTCCAACACCGCAGATGTCTGTATTTCTCGAACCTGGATGACTTTCATGACATCTTATGATAGTAAGCATAGAGTACAGCCCTATCACGCAGTCTCAGTCCTAGACGGAACTCCAAAGCATCATGATTATCATCCTCATCGTCATCATCGCTTTGTAAAAATTATGCCAGTTTCTGTGGCCATTAAGGTGGCGAGGGAAATAGTGGGGGGGGGGGGGGGGGACCTGCTCCATACTCTGTGATGAGGACTTTGCCTTGAAAGCCAATGTCCTCAAGTTGCTGACTAGACTGGTATACTTTTTAGTCTTGCAGATATGGGCTTCCTCCGTTTTACTTTCATACAGTACAATGAGCTCGATCAGAATCATTTGTTTTGATGAACGGGAGTGGAGAATCATGTGCGGTCTCATGCCACTTCTGAAGATGATTTCTGGGTGTTTTTTTTTTCCATTCTAGAAGATATGCTGTGCACTCCCAGTCGTCTTCTCCACCCAGCAGACCCCACTTCCATGCTCCAGATGTATCTTTTTCATACCAAAGTTTGCTGCCTCCGTGTAGAACGATGTTGGAGCTTCTGGTCACAATTTTTTTTCAGTGGCATACTGATCGTTTGTATGATCTCTTGAAGCACCTCCTTGTGTATCTTCCTTGCGTTAGCCCTATCTTGCATGAATTCAGGACATGTTCCACTATCTGTCTGCCCTTGCAGAGCTAGCAAGCAGGATTGTCTGATTTCCCCAGTTTCACCAGATTAGGACTTTTTCTGTTTGAAATTCGTCTGGATGAGGCGACAACCTTGTCCAACTGCTTCAGGATCTCCTGTGTCTCTTATTCAACTTGGCGTCATGATAAATGACATCACAATATTTATCCGTAGTGTCGTTATTAGATCACGGAGTAATTGGGTCAGGTGTGTGTAAAGTTTCAAAGCGCTTGCAACAATAATTTTTTAGGCTGTTAGGACATTCTCCCTATTTACTGGATGATCTTCATACATACATATATCCATATGGTCATCAATGCATACATACATGAATGATTACACAATGCGCATGATCAGCGGTTAGAATTGGAAGTACCTGTTAACAGAGAACCTATCAGTATTCAGTAACAGAAATTCTGTGTGTACAATGTTGTCAGTGTCATGTTGTCTGATCACTGTGTGTGTTCATCTTTACATCCCTCGGTTGTATCTTTCCAGTAGTTATTCCACAGATGGATTTAATCATCCTGTGATCTACTCCTACATACATTATTCTTCTGCTCTCCTGCGATCACACAACAAACAGATGGACAGTCAGGGGCAAAACGCACAGAAGACGCAGTCGTAAGTCAGTCAGTCAGACAGCAGTTGGAGAGAGAGAGAGAGAGAGAGAGAGAGAGAGAGAGAGAGAGAGAGAGAGAGAGAGACAGACAGACAGAGACACATAGACAGACAGAGGAATAGAGAGAGAGAGAGAGACAGAGAAACAGAGTGACACAGAGAGACAGACAGACAGACAGACAGACAGACAGGCAGACAGACAGACAAGAGACGTAAATGGCACAAGACATCAGAAGGGAAAGTTGTGACTGAATTCCGCTGACTACACAGCGCCGCCTTGTGTCCGTTTTGACTGAAAGGGGACATAACCGTACCCTCGTATTCAAACTGTAGGCGCGAGCCAGGCGCGTGCTTCTCACGGTCAGCCAATCAATCAGCGATGTGACACCCACAGGCAACACAGGTCAAAGGACACGGGAGGTAAATGTACTGAACCCCCACCCCACCCTGTCCCCTCCTCCCTCTCCACCATACCCAGGCGTGTGGTGGTTGCCGTGGCGACCTGCAAACAAGCCCGGGGCAGAGGGCGCGAAGAAGCAAAGGGAGAAAAGAAGCAAAAGGGAGAGAACCGTGGGAGTACACCAAGGCTTCCTCTGGCGTCCGCTTTTGTTTTAAAACTCTATACGCCTCTGTATGGCGGCCCTCGACTAAACACGGCACGGATACAGGATCCCGGTATGGCACACCACACCGTCAATGGGCCAACACAATCCCCCCCACCCCTCCCACTTTTTTCCATCTCCATCCCTTCCACCCACCCCCTACTCTCGTCATCTTGCTGTGAGCTAGTTACATGGCCACAAGAACAGCGAGTAAATATTAGAGCAGAAATGGAAGCAGAAAAGGGAAAGAACCAGCAAGCAAAAGGGAGAGAACAAAAGGGGGAAAGGGGTGGGGAAATCAAAGCGGGGGGGGGGGATGGGGGGAAAGGGTGGTGTCACCCAGTTGATGGCGTGATGGGTGGACAAAGGGTGTGGGGGATGGGGGCAGTTTGTTGTGTGTCCTCCAGAAGGTGGTGGTGGCTGGCTGTGGACACACTGTGTGTTTGTCCGCCAGTCTCCAGGTCCCCGGGACACCGCTCTCGGCTCTTCACCTCCTGCTGAGAGTCCACAGTTTGCGGAAGGAAGGACCGAGTACTGGACTAGAAGAGAAGGAAGAGTGCATTGAGAGAAAGAGAGAGAGAGAGAGAGGTGTGTGTGTGTGTGTGAGAGAGAAAGAGAGTGTGTGTGCGTGTTGTGTGTGTGAGTGAGAGAGAGAGAGGAGAGAGAGAGAAAGAGAGAGAGAGAAAGAGAGTGTGTATGCGTGTGTGTGTGTGAGTGAGAGAGAGAGTGAGAGAGAGAGAGGAGAGAAAGAGAGGAGTGAGAAAGAGAGAGAGTGTGTGTGTGTGTGTAAAAGGCAGAGGAAATATACAGAGAGAAAGAGAGAAGGGAAATAGGAAAGAGAGACATAAAAAAACGGAGAGTGGGAAAAGAGAGAGAATAAGAGTGAAAGAGAGTGTAAAATGGGGGGGGGGGGGAAGAATGCGTCAAAGAGAAAGCGGGGGGTGGGGAGGTTTAGACAGAGAGAGAGAGAGAGAGAGAGAGAGAGAGAGAGTGTGTGTGTGTGTGTGTGTGTGTGCGCGTGTGAAAAAGGCAGAGGAAAGAGACAGAGACAAAGAACGAATGAGAAATGGGAGAGAGAAAGAGACAGAAAGACACGCAGAGTGGGAAATGGGAGAGAATAAGAGAGAAAGAATGGAAATTGGGGGGGGGGGGGGGCGAAGAGAGTGCGTAAAAGAGAGCGAGAGAGAGAGAGACAGACAGACAGAGAGAGAGAGAGAGAGAGAAGAGAGAGAGAGAGAGAGAGAGAGAGAGAGAGAGAGAGAGAGAGAGAGAGAGAGAGAGAGAGAGAGAGAGAGGAATGGAGTAGGATACTCCAGACATGCAGCGATGACTGTGTAAAAGCAACGATTGCCCTGACAGAAGGTTTGATGCCAAGAGTCTGCTCCAGGCCTGTGCCCACATCTTTGACAAAGGTAAGAGTGCAGTTGGTGACAGAATCACCAAGTACAAGCTACAGTCTCCACGTGAGGCCAATATACTGGGATATTCTCAAGAGTCTGTCTAAATCTACCGTTCTGTTAAAAAAAGGAGATTATTTCATAACGATCAAGACTGGTGTATGT
Source organism: Monoplex corrugatus (assembly GCA_030674185.1). NCBI lineage: Eukaryota > Metazoa > Mollusca > Gastropoda > Littorinimorpha > Ranellidae > Monoplex > Monoplex corrugatus. Next base: position 11,440,505 of record JAPXFY010000019.1, read on the forward strand.
ATGTATGTATGTATGTATTATTGTATGGATGTATTGTATGGATGTATGTATGGATGTATGTACGTATGTATGTATGTATGTATGTATGTATGTATGTATGTATGTATGTATGTATGTATGTATGTATGTATGAATGCGAACGAGTGTGAGCGTGTGTGTTCCTGGACCTTCTGCCAATGTCTAAAATCTGGGTTTTTTTGTTTATTGTTTGTTTTTAATATTGTGACAATCTACCATTGTCGTTGAGTGCATGTCATGTTTTTATTTCAAGAGAAGCTTCCTAAAGGCCACAGGGATGATTACGAAATCTGGATTTTTTATAATAATTTTGATAGGGAACTTGTTAAAACAGCTTGATCACCTTGGGTTGTTGGTTGCTTTTAACTTCTCTAAAGGATTCCTTCTCTTTTTGTGAAGTGGAAATGGTGCCGGTGGGGAGGGGTGGACGGGTGAAAAGTAGAGGTTATAGCTGACGTGTTGTGGCCACCGTCTCTTTCACACGTCAACTTTTCTTTCTCCTCAGACGAGATACATCTGAGTTCTACAAATATCTTTAGTATTCCATCATCCGATTGCCTGACTGAGGACCGTGGCATCTTCCCTCCTCCCAGCCTCCCGAGCCTTCCTTTTAGAGGCAGAAAAGAACTTCTTTTTAAGCAAAGCAAACAATTTAGGCAACCCTAAAGACTGAAACCCGTGACTGATGATGCTGTCTCCTGCTGCACTCTGTGTGTGTGTGTGTGTGTGTGTGTGTGTGTGTGTGTGTGTGTGTGTTGTGTGTGTGTGTGTGTGTGTGTTGTGTGTGGTCTGTGTCTGTCTGTCTCTCCCTCCCTCTCTCTGTCTTTTTCTGTCAATTCTGACTGATGAGTCTGTCTCCTACTGCACTGTGGCTTTTCTGTCACCTGTTAACATAGTGCCATGCTGCACCCTGATCATGGTACTGTTGCCAACCCCCATCCCCAGCCAGTTCTTTGATGAGGACAGGGGGTCACTGGGGGTGGTAGTGGCGTGGTGGTGGTGGTGGACCCCAGCCAGTTCTTTGATGGGGTCAGGGGTCACTGGGATGGTAGTGGGATGGTGGTGGTGGTGGTGGACCGCCGCCAGTTCTTTGATGGGGTCAGGGGTCACCGGGATGGTAGTGGGATGGTGGTGGTGGACCGCCGCCAGTTCTGTGATGGCGTTAGGGGTCACTGGGATGGTAGTGGGATGATGGTGGTGGTGGTGGACCGCCGCCAGTTCTGTGATGGCGTTAGGGATCACCGGGATGGTAGTGGGGATGATGGTGGTGGTGGTGGACCGCCGCCAGTTCTTTGATGGCGTTAGGGGTCACTGGGATAGGGATGAGGTGAATGTAAAGGACATGTGCTGGGATGGATAAGAGCAATGACCAGCATGACACATGCGAGTTGACCGACTGTTTCCACAATCTTCATGTCTTTCAAAACTGTGTGTGCTGACTGTGTCCACATTCTTTGCGTCTTTCAGAATTGTGTGTGTTGACTGTTTCCACAAACTTCTTGTTTTTCAGAATTGTATATATTGACTGTGTGTTAACTGTTTTCACATTCTTCACGTCTTTCATAACTGTATGTTGACCGTTTCCATATTCTTCACGTCTTTTAGAATAGTGTGTATTGACTATTTCCACATTCTTCACGACAATCACAACTATGTACTGACTGACTGCACATTCTTCACGTCTTCCACAACCGTGTGTTGATTGTTTCCCACAAGCTTCACATCTTTCACAACTGTGTGTTAACCATCTGTTTCCATATTCTTCATGACTTTCATAATTGTGTGTTGACTGTTTTCACATTCTTCACGTCTTTCACAACTGTGTGTTGACTGTTTTCATATTCTTTGTGTCTTTCACAACTATGTATGCTGACCGACTGTTTCCACGTATTCGTGTCTTTCACAACTGTGTATTGTTGACCGACTGTTTCCAGATATTCACATCTTTCATAACTATGCAGTTTGTAAGGAAACTGAGCAGACAATGAATAAAACAAATGTCTATGACTATTTAAAGTGGGGACATACAGAGAAACCGGATGAGGTGAGATGACGAGACAGAGAGAGAAAGAGGGGGACAGGGAGAGATGGAGAGAGGAAGGGAGAGATGGAGGGAAGGAGGGAGAGAGACAGAGAGAGAGGGAGAGAGAGAGAAAAGGGAAAAGGAGGGAGACACAGAGAGACGGTGAGAGAAAGAGGAAGAGAGACTAGAGAGAGAGAGAGAGAGAGAGAGAGAGAGAGAGGAGAGAGAGAGAGGAGAGAGAGAGAGAGAGAGAGAGCAAGACAATGTAAGAGGGGGTAGAAAAAGGATAAAGAGAAGATAGATAGATAAATAGAGAGAGAGAGAGAGCGAGAGAAAGAGAGAGAGAGAGAGAGAGCGAGAGAGACAGAGAGACAAAGAGAGAGAGAGAGAGCGCGCGAGAGGGGGTATATGGGAGGGGGAGACCAGAACACTAGTCCCCTTTCCCATACTGTGGATTATCTGACCAGGGGACACGGAGACGACAGTCCAGGTAATGACGACGTTGAACATTTCCAGACGGCTAGGGCACCACCCTCCACTCCTTCTCTAATTAACAGAAATGTCCCACAATGACCTGTTCAAAGACATAAGTCGTTAGTGATGAGACAATACTGCCAGGGTTAACAGGCTGAGAGAAGAAAGAGTTAAGAGTTCAGACTGTAAGGGTTAATAAAGCTAATCCCCTGAGAGTTAGAGTTATGACACCAAGTCCAGTGCATCATGACTATCAAAGGGAATATTGTTAAGACACAATGAAGATTGTCAATCCAGTGTCAGAGTTAGTATTGTTAAGATACGGTGAAGACTGTCAATGCAGTGTCAGTTAGTATTAATAAGATAAGGTGAAGATTGTCAATGCAGTGTCAGAGTTAGCATTAATACGACACAGTGAAGATTGTCAATCCAGTGTCAGAGTTAGTATTGTTAAGACACAGTGAAGATTGTCAATCCATTGTCAGAGCTAGTATTAGTAAGACACAGTGAAGATTGTCAATCTAGTGTCAGAGTTAGTACTGCTAAGACACAGTGAAGATTGTCAATCCAGTGTCAGAGTTAGAATTGCCAAGACACAGTGAAGATTGTCAATCCAGTGTCAAAGTTAGTATTACTAAGACACAGTGAAGATTGTCAATCCAGTGTCAGAGTTAGTATTACTAAGACACAGTGAAGATTGTCAATGCAGTGTCAGAGTTAGTATTGTTAAGACACAGTGAAGATTGTCAATCCAGTGTCAGAGTTAGTATTATTAAGACACAGTGAAGATTGTCAATCCAGTGTCAAAGTTAGTATTGTTAAGACACAGTGAAGATTGTCAATCCAGTGTGAGAGTTAGTATTACTAAGACACAGTGAAGATTGTCAATCCAGCGTCAGAGTTAGTATTGTTAAGACACAGTGAAGATTGTCAATCCAGTGTCAGAGTTAGTATTACTAAGACACAGTGAAGATTGTCAATCTAGTGTCAGAGTTAGTATTGTTAAGACACAGTGAAGATTGTCAATCCAGTGTCAGAGTTAGTATTACTAAGACACAGTGAAGATTGTCAATCCAGTGTCAGAGTTAGTATTACTAAGACACAGTGAAGATTGTCAATCCAGTGTCAGAGTTAGTATTACTAAGACACAGTGAAAATTGTCAATCCAGTGTCAGAGTTAGTATTACTAAGACACAGTGAAGATTGTCAATCCAGTGTAAGAGTTAGTATTACTAAGACACAGTGAAGATTATCAATCCAGTGTCAGAGTTAGTATTACTAAGACACAATGAAGATTGTCAATGCAGTGTCAGAGTTAGTATAACTAAGACACAGTGAAGATTGTCAATCCAGTGTCAGAGTTAGTATTGCTAAGACACGGTGAAAATTGTCAATCCAGTGTCAGAGTTAGTATTACTAAGACACAGTGAAGATTGTCAATCCAGTGTCAGAATTAGTATTGTTAAGACACAGTGAAGATTGTCAATCCAGCGTCAGAGTTAGTATTGTTAAGACACAGTGAAGATTGTCAATCCAGTGTCAGAGTTAGTATTGCTAAGACACAGTGAAGATTGTCAATCCAGTGTCAGAGTTAGTATTACTAAGACACAGTGAAGATTGTCAATCCAGTGTCAGAGTTAGTATTACTAAGACACAGTGAAGATTGTCAATCCAGCGTCAGAGTTAGTATTATTAAGACACAGTGAAGATTGTCAATCCAGTGTCAGAATTAGTATTGTTAAGACACAGTGAAGATTGTCAATCCAGCGTCAGAGTTAGTATTGTTAAGACACAGTGAAGATTGTCAATCCAGTGTCAGAATTAGTATTGTTAAGACACAGTGAAGATTGTCAATCCAGTGTCAGAATTAGTATTAGTAAGACACAGTGAAGATTGTCAATCCAGTGTCAGAGTTAGTATTACTAAGACACAGTGAAGATTGTCAATCCACCGTCAGAGTTAGTATTACTAGAGCACAGTGAAGATTTTCAATGTCAGTGTCAGAGTTAGTATTAGTAGTAAGACACAGTGAAGATTGTCAATCCAGTGTCAGAGTTATATTACTAAGACACAGTGAAGATTGTCAATCCAGTGCAGAGTTAGTATTGCTAAGACACAGTGAAGATTGTCAATCCAGTGTCAGAGTTAGTATTACTAAGACACAGTGAAGATTGTCAATGCAGTGTCAGAGTTAGGTATTGCTAAGACACAGTGAAGATTGTCAATCCATGTCAGAGTTAGTATTACTAAGACACAGTGAAGATTGTCAATCCAGTGTCAGAGTTAGTATTACTAAGACACAGTGAAGATTGTCAATCCAGTGTCAGAGTTAGTATTACTAAGACACAGTGAAGATTGTCAATCCACGTCAGAGTTAGTATTACTAAGACACAGTGAAGATTTTCAATGCTAGTGTCAGAGTTAGTAATTAGTAGTAAGACACAGTGAAGATTGTCAATCCAGGTCAGAGTTATTATTACTAAGACACAGTGAAGATTGTCAATCCAGTGGCAGAGTTAGTATTGCTAAGACACAGTGAAGATTGTCAATCCAGTAATCAGAGTTAGTATTACTAAGACACAGTGAGATTGTCAATCCAGTGTCAGAGTTAGTATTGCTAAGACACAGCGAAGATTGTCAATCCAGTGTCAGAGTTAGTATTGCTAAGACATAGTGAAGATTGTCAACCAGTGTCAGAGTTAGTATTGCTAAGACATGGTGAAGATTGTCAATCCAGTGTCAGAGTTAGTATTGCTAAGACACAGTGAAGATTGTCAATCCAGTGTCAGAGTTAGTATTGCTAAGACACAGTGAAATTGTCAATCCAGTGTCAGAGTTAGTATTACTAAGACACAGTGAAGATTGTCAATCCAGTGTCAGAGTTAGTATTGTAAGACACAGTGAAGATTGTCAATCCAGTGTCAAAGTTAATGCATTACTAAGACACGGTGAAGATTGTCAATCCAGTGTCAGAGTTAGCATTATAAGACACAGTGAAGATTGTCAATCCAGTGTCAGAGTTAGTATTACTAAGACACAGTGAAGATTGTCAATCCAGTGTCAGAGTTAGTATTACTAAGACACAGTGAAGATTGTCAATCAGTGTCAGAGTTAGTATTGTTAAGACACAGTGAAGATTGTCAATCCAGTGTCAGAGTTAGTATTACTAGACACAGTGAAGATTGTCAATCCAGTGTCAGAGTTAGTATTACTAAGACACAGTGAAGATTGTCAATCCAGTGTCAGAGTTAGTATTACTAAGACACAGTGAAAATTGTCAATCCAGTGTCAGAGTTAGTATTACTAAGACACAGTGAAGATTGTCAATCCAGTGTAAGAGTTAGTATTACTAAGACCAGTGAAGATTATCAATCAGTGTCAGAGTTAGTATTATAAGACACAATGAAGATTGTCAATGCAGTGTCAGAGTTAGTATACTAAGCACAGTGAAGATTGTCAATCCAGTGTCAGAGTTAGTATTACTAAGACACAGTGAAGATTGTCATCCAGTGTCAGAATTAGTATTGTTAAGACACAGTGAAGATTGTCAATCCAGTGTCAGAGTTAGTATTGTTAGACACAGTGAAGATTGTCAATCCAGTGTCAGAGTTAGTATTGCTAAGACACAGTGAAGATTGTCAATCCAGTGTCAGAGTTAGTATTACTAAGACACAGTGAAGATTGTCATCCAGTGTCAGAGTAGTTTACTAGACACAGTGAGATTGTCAATCCAGCGTCAAGTTAGTATTATTAAGACACAGTGAAGATTGTCAATCCATGTCAGAATTAGTATTGTTAAGACACAGTGAAGATTGTCATCAGCGTCAGAGTTAGTATGTAAGACACAGTGAAGATTGTCAATCCAGTGTCAGAATTAGTATTGTTAAACACAGTGAAGATTGTCAATCCGTGTCAGAATAGTATTGCTAAACAGTGAAGATTGTCAATCAGTTAGAGTTAGTATTACTAAGACACAGTGAAGATTGTCAATCCAGGCAAAGTTAACCATTACAAGACATGTGAGATTGTCATCCATGTCAAGTTAGATTACTAAGACAGGTGAAGATTGTCAATCCAGTGTCGAGTTAGTATAGTAAGACAAGTGACGATTGTCAATCCAGTGTCAGAGTTAGTATTAGTAAGACACAGTGAGATTGTCAATCCGTTCAGAGTTAGTATTACTAAGACACAGTGAAGATTGTCAATCCAGTGTCAGAGTTAGTATACTAAGACACAGTGAAGATTGTCAATCCGTGTCAGAGTAGTATTACTAAGACACAGTGAAGATTGTCAACCAGTGTCAGAGTTAGTATACTAAGACACAGTGAAGATTGTCAATGCAGTGTCAGAGTTAGTATTGCTAAGACACGTGAAATTGTCAATCCAGTGTCAGAGTTAGTATTACTAAGACACAGTGAAGATTGTCAATCCAGTGTCAGATTAGTATTGTAAGACACAGTGAAGATTGTCAATCCAGTGTCAGAGTTAGTATTTAAGACACAGTGAAGATTGTCAATCCAGTCAGAGTTAGTATTCTAAGACACAGTGAAGATTGTCAATCAGTGTCAGAGTTAGTATTAGTATAAGACACAGTGAAGATTGTCAATCCAGTGTCAGAGTTATTATACTAAGACACAGTGAAGATTGTCAATCCAGGCAGAGTTAGTATTTAAGACACAGTGAAGATTGTCAATCCAGTGTCAGATTAGTATTGTAAGACACAGTGAAGATTGTCAATCCAGGTCAGAGTTAGTATTGTAAGACAAGTGAAGATTGTCAACCAGTGTCAGAGTTAGTATTGTAGACATGTGAAGATTGTCAATCAGTGTCAGATTAGTATTGCTAAGACAGTGAAGATTGTCAATCCAGTTAGAGTTAGTATTGCTAAGACACAGTGAAATTGTCAATCAGTGTCAAGTTATATTACTAAGACAGTGAAGATTGTCAATCCAGTGTCAAGTTAGATTATAAGACAGTGAAGATTGTCAATCCAGTGTCAAGTTAGATTACTAAGACACGGTGAGATTGTCAATCAGTGTCAGAGTTAGTATTATAAGACACAGTGGAACGATTGTTCCAATTTCCAGTGTCAGAGTTAGTATTACTAAGACACAGTGAAGATTGTCAATCCAGTGTCAGAGTTAGTATTACTAAGACAGTGAAGATTGTCAATCCAGTGTCAGAGTTAGTATTACTAAGACACAGTGAAGATTGTCAATCCAGTGTGAGAGTTAGTATTGCTAAGACACAGTGAAGATTGTCAATCCAGTGTAGAGTTAGTATTACTAAGACACAGTGAAGATTGTCAATCCAGGTCAGAGTTAGTATTATAAGACACAGTGAAGATTGTCAATCCAGTGTCAGAGTTAGTATTCTAAGACACAGTGAAGATTGTCAATCCAGTCAGAGTTAGTATTCTAAGACACAGTGAAGATTTCAATGCAGTGTCAGAGTTAGTATTATAAGACAGTGAAGATTGTCAATCCAGTGTCAGAGTTATATTCTAAGACACAGTGAAGATTGTCAATCCAGTGGCAGAGTTAGTATTGCTAAGACACAGTGAAGATTGTCAATCCAGTGTCAGAGTTAGTATTCTAAGACACAGTGAAGATTGTCAACCAGTGTCAGAGTTAGTATTGCTAGACACAGTGAAGATTGTCAATCCAGTGTCAAAGTTAGATTACTAAGACAGTGAAGATTGTCAATCCAGTGTCAGAGTTAGTATTTAAGACACAGTGAAGATTGTCAATCCATGTCAGTATTTTAAGACACAGTGAAGATTGTCAATCCTGTCAGAGTTAGTATTGTTAAGACACAGTGAAGATTGTCAATCAGTGCATTGATAGAAGACCGGGGATTTGTCATCGTGTGAAGAGATCAAGACAGAAAGCAATCCGTGGCAGAAGTTAGTATTGCAAGACAGTTGAAAGTTCATTTCAGAAGACAAACAGAAGAAGTAATCCAGGCAGAGAAGAAGCAGACACAACAAAGATGCACAGCCAAAGCAGCAGACAAGTAAGTGCAAATCCTGTCAGGATAATCCTAAGACATGTACATAAGGCACAATGTCAGAGTAATGACCTGTTTCAACTTTTTTTCCTTAGGACGGTTAAATTGTCCATGGAGATTATAAACCAGTGAAGAGATTAATTATTGTGCAGTGAATTTCAACCGTGTAAGTTAATTACTTTCACTGGAATGCCAACCAGGTAAGGGTTTAGTACAGAAAAAGTAAATTGCAATGTTCAGAGTTGGTTTGCAAGAAAGTTCTGTAATCCAGGTAGAGAAGGGAGCAAGACCTGGAAAGAGGGAACTTAGGAGTAGAAGGACAAAGTTTGAGATTTCATCCAGTGCAGAAGAGAAACAAGACACAGGAAGATGCATCCCTTCTTTCTCTCACTGTGTAGGTTTGTTAAAAGGAGAGTAGGAAGAAAGAAAAGGAAGAAGAGCAACAGGCAGGAGGAGTTTTAAGACACAGGAAGATCACCATCAGTTAGAGATACAAGACAACGAAATAGAACAGAGAGAGAAAAGAAAGTGAAGTGATGAGTGAGAGTGAGAGAGAGAGAGAGAGAGAGAGAGAGAGATACAGACAGAGAGAGATAGAGACTGAGAGCAGGAAGGGAAAGGAGAGAGTGAAAGGGGTGTGTGTGTGTGTGTGTGTGTGTGTGTGTGTGTGTGTGTGTGTGTGTGTGTGTGTGTGTGTGAGGTGGTAGGTGTGAGAGAGAGAGAGGCAAAGGAAAAGAGCAAAGGAAACAAAAAAAAACCCAAACCAAAAAAGTCCAAAACAAAACAAAGCAAATAAGGAAAGAGGGCACAGTGGTCGATGGGGGGGTGTGATATACAAAATGTAGATCCTTACCAGGACAGCTTGTGATAGCAGACATGTGATATGTGACAGCATACGGCAGTTCCTAAAGTCAGATAAGATAGCAGGAGGGCCAGCTTGAGACAATACTACCGTCAGCAGACAGATGACTCGTAAAAGCAAACGGCCGTCCTTAAGGTCAACACCAGACAGGTAAGACAGTCAACAGGAGGTACAGCTTGTGACAATTCCATCATCAGCAGACAGATGACTCGTAAAACACCAGACAGGTAAGACAGTCAACAGGAGGTACAGCTTGTGACAATTCCATCATCAGAGACAGACACCGATGACTCCGTAAAAGCAACAGGCTGTTCTTAGAAGTGCTCAAAACACCCAGGCCGACAGGTAAGACAGTCAACAGGAGGTACAGCTTGTGACAATTCCATCATCAGCAGACAGATGACTCGTAAAAGCAAACTGCAGTCCTTAAGGTCAACACCAGACAGGTAAGACAGTCAACAGGAGGTACAGCTTGTGACAATACCATCATCTGCAGACAGGTGACAGCTAACTGCAGTCCTAAAGGTTAACACCAGGGAGGTAAGACAGTCAACAGGAGGTACAGTTTGTGACAATTCCGTCGTCAGCAGACAGGTGACAGCAAACTGCAGTCCTAAAGGTTAACACCAGACAGGTAAGACAGTCAACAGGAGGTACAGCTTGTGACAATACCATCATCAGCAGACAGGTGACAGCAAACTGCAGTCCTTAAGGTCAACACCAGACAGGTAAGACAGTCAACAGGAGGTACAGCTTGTGACAATACCATCATCAGCAGACAGGTGATACGTGACAGCAAACGGCAGTCCGTAAGGTCAAAATCGCAGGTAAGACAGTCAACAGACAATACCATCGTCAGCAGACAGGTGACAGGTGATAGCAAACGGCAAACCCAAAGATCAACACCAGACGTAAAATAGTCAACAGGAGGTACAGCTTGTATTGCCACAGTTTGTGACAATACCATCATCAGCAGACAGGTGACAGCTAACTGCAGTCCTAAAGGTTAACACCAGACAGGTAAGACAGTCAACAGGAGGTACAGCTTGTGGCAATACCATCGTCAGCAGTCAGACGATAGGTGACAGCAAATGGCAGTCCTTAAGGTTAGACAGGTAAGACAGTCAACAGGAGGTACAGCTTGTGACAATGCTATTGTCAGGTGACAGGTGACAGCAAATGGCAGTCCTTAAGGTTAGACAGGTAAGACAGTCAACAGGAGGTACAACTTGTGACAATGCTATCGTCAGGTGACAGGTGACAGCAAATGGCAGTCCTTAAGGTTAGACAGGTAAGACAGTCAACAGGAGGTACAGCTTGTGACAATGCTATCGTCAGGTGACAGGTGACAGCAAACGGCAGTCCTTAAGGTTAGACAGGTAAGACAGTCAACAGGAGGTGCAGCTTGTGACCATGCTATCGTCAGGTGACAGGTGACAGCAAACGGCAGTCCGTAAGGTCAACGTCATACTGGTAAGATACCAACAGGAGGTTCAGGGAGGTCACACAGAACATGACAAAGAAAATACAGAAAAAGACAGAAAATAATACAGGAAATGACAAAAGATAAACACAAAAGATGACGATACAGAGAATAATACAAAAAGTGATCCTGAAGAAGTTGACATATACGATGACAAAGAAGAGAACGAACAAAAGAGGCGCTGTCTATCATCCACATGGGTTGCGCCATTGACTTTTCCACTTTTGTATAGTGTTCTATACTCCCGTCAGATGCCAGTTGAACACACGCGCATATATATTATATAGGTGCATACATTCTCTCTCCTTGTGTCTCTCTTGTAAATGAGCAGCGACA
>JAPXFY010000019.1:11456709-11554209 GCA_030674185.1 Monoplex corrugatus
GGTCTCAGTCCGATCCCACACTGACCCTTCCTGGTATCAGTTTCTTTGGGACGGACTAATTACTTGTTCACTGGAGAATTATCAAATCCAGAGTGTAGAGGATTAAGTCTTGTTCCACTGGAGAATTTATCAAAACCCGTGTAGAGGATTAAGTCTTGTTCCACTGAGAATGACCAAAACCAGTGAAGAGGAATTAGTCACAGAGGTACACGTGAAGTCAGCAATGTTGGCACCAGATCCTGGCTTCATGGGCCGAGAAAGTTGCTGTAATGCCAGCAGCTTAGAAGAAAAGACGAGTGCGGAGAACTGCTGGGAAAAAAGTCGTGCGGAGACTTAGGCGAGAAAAAGCGGGGGATCAAACGCTTTACGGGACCTTCATCATCACAGGCTGCAGAAAACTGACGCTGTTCTTACTGGCATCCAGTCTCAGGCTGCACAATAGGTCATCGACAGATCAAGAGGTGTTAAAAATAAATCATCAGAAGAGGGCTAATGCCAGTATAGCAGGAAAATGAAAGTAGAATCAAAGCAGCAGCAGTCGTTTTACCATGATCGTATATCACCTTGTTTTGAGTCAAGTCTTCAAAACTCGTGCAGCTCAGCTGTGACTTAAAATACTCAGGACTGATCCATCTGATTTCTGACTAAAATTTTCACTCTCAATCTATACAATCTGTAATTGGTGATGGCAAAATGAGCACGATGTCGAAACGAGGAGTTTTCAGCACGTGAATCTCCCAAGTGAATTCTGCGGGAAGGGTAACGAGTCTAATGAAGAAAAAGGAGATGGAACAATTTCTGATAAACATGGCAATCATGAAGATGGTTTGGAAAATAACGACTGCGTGTGTGAAAAAACAACAAACAAACAAAAAATAAAAACAAAAAAACTGGCCGTGGTCAGCATACCATCGGGAGCCTCAGTGTCCGGAGGGCCTGGTTCCACCATCACGCCATGTGACCTGCACGTGCAGGCACAACACAGGTAAGCTTGCCCCCCCCCCCCCCTGCCCAAGATGGTTACCTGCGCCATATCCAACCACCACCACACCACACCACACCCGCCCCTAAATCCCTCCCTTCTCATAAATCTGCCGACCAGCTTTGGGGCTCAGACCTAACGATCATCCGACGCCAAGCGCACGCGCTGTGTGCGTGTCCTCGCTACACTCACGGCTTTGTAAGTAATACGGCGACGCCGGCAGTTTGGAAGTTAGCTGGCTAGTTTAGCAAATCTTTGGGGGGTTCTAGTACACATGATCTCCCTTTACACAGGGTTTATTGCATTGGTTGAGAGTGATTTCCCTTTACATTTAGTTTATTACATTGGCTAAGAGCTCTTTTCCTTGAGGAAATTCTCTACATTCGCTGTGTTATTTCCCTTTCATGGAGTTTATCATGTTGGCTGAGTTATTTCCCTTTACATAGGCCATTACACTGGTTGAATATTTATCATTATTACATTAGTCGAATGTTACGTACCTCTAAATGGAGTTTATTATAATGGCTGTATCACTGGACTTGACATGGAATTTATTACATTGGCTGTGTGTATTGTTTACCTTTACGGAGTTTATTACACTGGCTGAGTTATTTTACTTCCAATGAACTTCCCTACACTGGCTAACAGGGAGTGTTACTTCTCATTACATGTAATTGTCTATGACGGCTGTTATTGCCTATTAAATGTAGTTGTCTATATTATCTGAAAACTACACTGGTATGGTCATGTAACAAGATTCAATAGCCTTGCTAAATCAATCTCCAGAGTTGCTGAGAAAGGGACACGGAAGGGAAAACAGATAAAACGATGGACTGACAACACCGCGGAATGAACACCACTTGCACAGACCCAGGATGTGACACACAACCGACAAAGCTGGAGGAATCTGGTGAACAGTTCTTTAATGTGACACCCCAAGGGACTCTTCACGAACTCCAGGTAGAAGAAGAAAGACAATGTCTGTTATTTCTTCTTACATGGAGTTTCTTCTTCATCATCATCATCAGGTGCCCTGCCGCATGGCGTTGGCTATCATGGACTTCCATCTGTCTCTGTCTCTCGTTGCCCCTAGCATCTCTCCCACCCCCTCGTCCCCAGCCACTCTGCAAGTCCGTCCAGCATTTTCTCCCTGGGTCTACCCGGTGCTCTCTTTCCCTCCAGCTCCAAATGCCCCTTCCTCATAAAATGGCCTTAAATGTTGCCTGTCTTTTCCTAAGCTTCCTTATGAGTGATCTACTTGTGTCTGCCTCCATCAAGACTGTCTCATTTGTTTTCTTTGCTGTCCATGGAACTCTCAACATTCTTCTTAGAAACCACATCTCGGCTGCCTCAATCTTGTTCTGGCTTTGTTTGTTGACTGTCCACGCCTCACATCCGTACAAAATTACATTCGTAAATTGGGAGTGCACCTTGGAGTGTGACTGGGAGTGTACCTGGAAGTATACTCGGGACCGTAAGTTGAGGGTGTACCTGGGAGTGTAACTAGGAGTGTAACCGGCAGTTAGCTAGGAGTGTGACTGGGAGTGTACCTGGAGTAACTCGGTAGCTAAGTGAGTGTAACTGGGATGTAGTAGATGTAACAGGTAGTAGTGTTGTCTGGGAGCGTGACTGAGAGTGTACCTGGTGAGTTACCTATACTGGAGTGTACCTGGCAGTATAACTGGGAGTATAACTAGCAGCGCAACTTGAAGTGTAACAGGGAGTGCAACTAGGAGTGTGCCTAGAAGTGCAACTAGGAATGTAACTGGGTGTGCAGAACTACGGTGTAAATGTTCCCTTGTTGTAGATAGCGTTGTGCAAATGATGATGATGATGATGGTGTAATGATGACGATAATGATGATGACGATGATGATCTTGTGCCGATGATGATGAAGATGTGTTAGTGATGGTGATAGTGTTGTGCCAATGATGACGATTCTGTGCCGATGACGATAACGATGGTGTTGGTGGGGATGATGATGATGTTCCAATGATGATGATGAAGATGTGTCAGTAATGATGACAATGTTGTATAATGATGATAGATGCTGTGCCGTTGACGATAACGACGATGATGACGAGGATGAAGATGCGTCAGTGATGGTAATGTTGTACCAGGATGATGATGCTGTGCAGCTGATGATGATGATGATGATGGTAATCTGCACAGCAGCATCATCACTGGTACAACATTATCATCATCGTTGGGTATAAGTATTAAGTGCATTTTTGGCTCTAGGGAAATGAGATATGCGGAAGCAGTTTTAGATAATTTAGGCCTATATTTGTATGTATTTTGGTGTCCTTAGTTACGTTTAAATTTGTATTCAGGTTCGTTTAATTTTTTAATCACCTGTGTGATAAATTGGACGGAGTGGTCAACGCCAGGGGCATCTCCTTTGATTATACGCGCGAATGCATTGATATGTGTACTTAATTTTCTTTTCTTTTTCCTCCAGTTGAAGTATTGTATTTGTTTTGTAACGGTTCGTAGTTCTGATATGGCTCTAAGCAACCCACTGGAACAAAAATAAGAATAACAATAACAATCAAACAGATATAACAGTTGCCCTGCCAACAGGAACTGTGTCATCTGTTCAAATCACACAGAAAACGCATATCATCTTGTTTATATGCTCACTTTATATTTATTTAAGGACAAGATTCATTTCAAAAACCTTGCTGCAATCTTCACAAAATGTACGTAAGATGAACAAGACAAAACAAAAACAAAAAAAACAAAAAAAGAAAGGTCAATGGCAAAAGTAATTTTTATGCTTCCAACAGAAGAAAACTTTGTTATAATTGAGTTCTATCAAATACTCGTGCAACCTGTGATTCGTAAGGATATAACTGCATCATATCAACTATCTGTACAACTTGAAATTGTAAGGTTTCAGAATGAATGTATTCTTGCATAAAATTCTTCGTTATCAGTCGGATTCACACGCTAATGGTTGTGGGTTCGAATCCCAGGGTGTGTTCCATTAAAACTGGCTTTCTCACTGTTCCATTTTCAAATTATTATTGTCTTGGTGGTGTCGGTATAAGTACCCCTTCTCCCACTTCCCTGGGATGGTTATCCCCATCGTCTGTATCACCTGAGGTGGGTGTCAACGTAAAAAACCAAACCAAACCAAACCAAACTTCGTTAGGAGTGAAGTTAGCAGTAATGAAAGTGATGCATTTTTGATTGATTATTCAAGCCCTTAACATGTTACATGCCTAGTTTGTTAACACCTGTGTCAAATCTGTTAACAGTTGTGTTGTGTGTTTGTTCATTATGTGTAATATGTTTGGTTTGTATGTAGGAGATGGCCAAAGTGCAGTAAACCATTTGAAGTCTGAATTCTTTCTCTCTCTGTCTGTCTGTCTGTCTGTCTGTCTGTCTGTCTCTCTCTCTCTCTCTTATCCATTTCCTTCCTTCTCTGTCTGTCTCTTTCATACACACATGCACAAACACACACAGGCAGACACACACACAAACACGCACACACACACACACGCTCTCACAGGTACAAACGCATACATACAATAATATATAAGGACAGTAAATTCGTTCAAATAGAAACAAAGAAAGAACTGAACAAACAATCAATTAATAAAGCAATAAAACAAGCAGGCAAGTCGTAGATAAAAGAAAATGATACACAAAATGATTATTTCCTGTTCCAAGTTCTGCTCAGAAAAGACACTGATTTGGCGAATTTAAAGCGAGTACGCGCGCGCGTGCGTGTGTGTAAGAAAGGTCGAGGGAGGGGGGGAGAGAGAGAGAGAGAGAGAGAGAGAGAGAGAGAGAGAGAGAGAGAGAGAGAGAGAGAGAGAGAGAGAGAGAGAGAGAGAGAGAAAGAGAGAGAGAGAATGAGAGAGAGAATGTCCGTGTGTGTTTGTGAGTGTGTGTGTGTGTTTTGTGTGTGTGTGTGTATAACTGTGTGCGTGTGTGTTTTTCTGGTGAGTGTGAGCGAGAGAGAGAGAGAGAGAAAGAGAGAGAGAGAGAGAGAGAGAGAGAGAGAGAGAGTGTGTGTGTGTGTGTGTGTGTGTGTGTGTGTGTGTGTGTGTGTGTGTGTGTGTGTGTGTGTGTGTGTGTGTGTGTGGAGTCTGTGTCTGTCTGTCTGTGCGAGCGCACTGGATCGGAGTCCAGTCCTCGTCAGACCGAAATGTTCCACGTGAAATGCCACGTTGTTCTTCCCGGGTAAAGGACGTCACCACAGTCTGGTGCCACCCATTGTTGCTACAGGTCTGGATGTTTATTGACATAGGACAGTAGATTTTTTTTTCTACAAAATACTGCCAGGCACACCTCTATTTGTTGTCGTGGGATCTTTCACACGCGCTATGTGCATGCTGCACAGAGGGACCTACGCACGACAGCACAGCGGATTTCAGGGCGCCCTAAGTGTTCTTAGCCGTAAGAATTGTCTTAACCCTTTGACTCCCGCACCCTATCCACCAGCTGCAAAAACTTAACCATTTGACTCCCGCATCCTATTCACCAGCTGCAAATACTTAACCCTTTCACTCCCGCACCCTATCCACCAGCTTCATGGATAGGGTGAGGGAGTCAAAGGGTTGTTTTTTGCTTTGCTATCACAGATGATGATATTGGATGCTAGTGGAAAGGATGAGGGAAACAAAAGTATTAAAGGGAGCAAACTGGTTAGCATATTAAGTTTGCTTCTGAGTGTGCATGCATAAACGTTGCCTTTTCTAAGTTTTAGTTAGCCTCAAAGTAAACTTACAATCTAAGATCGGATGTGCCATCGTGTCCTTGTTTCTCATTTCACCTAGAAACTAGCACTCAAACAACCAGTCAAGGTCTAGTAGATGGAGGGCAAAATTCCTGTCCCAGCCACCAGGAATTCCATCCTGGGTTTCTCGCTACACACTCCACAAACCGTACTCTGACATCCTGGTCAATATGCATTTTACGTTGCTCAATGTATATCTTAAATTGGTCAATACAGACTTTTAAATTCGTCAACGTTGATTTTAAATTGGTCAATACAGATCTTCAACCGGTTAATACAAATTCTAAATCGGTCATTACGTATTTCAAATTGGTCAATATATGGTTTAATTGGTCAACATATACTTTGAATTGGGTACTATCTGTTTCAAATACGTCAATACATAGTCAATTTATATTTTGTATTGGTAAATACATGTTCTGAATTCGTCAATACGTATTTTACAATGGTTCAGTATACACAGTTGGTTCATGTGTGTTTCGGAACTGAATTTCTCTCCAGCTTTTCGTTAAGCCCCTGTTTGTTTAATGCCTTAATCCTTATTTCCATTTAACGTTCAGGCTTTATAATGACAACTATTCTAATGGTTGAAGGCTGGATGTCAACAAGCGCCTATTGCCTATCTACCATCGTCCTTGAACAAACAATTTGTCGTGTCTGTCTCTATGTCTGTCCTTATTTCACTCCCTCCCTCCCTCCCTCCTTCTCTCTCTCTCTCTCTCTAATTAGTGAAGATTTTGTTATTCTCCCACCCCGCCTCCAGACACACACACACACACACACACCACACACACTGCAGAATACACACACACACATACACACTGCAGAATACACATACACACACACACTGAAGAATACACACACACGCAGACACACACACACACACGCAGACACACACACACACTGCAGAATACACACACACGCAGACACCAACACACACACACAAGCAGAACATACATACACACACACATACACACACACACACTGCAGAACACACACACACACAATACACACTGCAGAACATACACACACACACACAGAGCAGAACACACACACACACACACACACACACACACACACACTACACACACACACACACACACACACACACACACACACACACACACACACACACACACCACACACACAGCGTGCAGAATGAACTACACACCGAGGAAAATATCCGAATAGGAACAAATTAAAAACGTCTTTTTCTTTTATTTTTTTTATCTCCGTGAAAAAATGTTGTAGTGTAAAATCAGACGAAGCGAATTAGAGATGGGCGGTCTGAATGGCCCTGTGATTAAAATGGCGTCAGGGTGACGTCAGCAGTCACAAGTGACGTTAATGGCACGTGCTGTCACGTCAAGTGTCGCGCCACGTCTCCTGTGATCACACCTCTCCACAAGTCAACAACCACCCAGAGAGATGGAGGGGGTAGAGAGGAGGGGGGGAGAGGGGGGGGACTGAGAGTGGGTAAGGAGGGGTGAAAGGGAAATGGGTAGGGGTGAAGGATGAACAGAGGGTTTATATGAGAGTCAAGTGGGTAAGAATGAGGGGTTAATTGAGGAGCCAAGGGTGAGTGTGGGTCAGCTAGGGACATGACGGAGAGGGATTGAGGGTGGAAACAGAGGGTTAAAATCGTGTGAGGTGGAGGTGAGGGATAAGGGGTTAACAAGAATACCAGGGACGGGGGACGATGGAGGGGTAAGGTGAGGATGAACGTGTTAACATGAATGCAACGGACGGGCTTTGGTGATGCAGGACTAATGGGAAGGAGCGAGTCAGAGCTGAGGGATAAAATGGTTACCATGAAAGTCAAGGATGGGGATGATGAAAGGTGGTGGTGAGGATATAGGTTAACATAATGTCAGGGATGGGGATGATGAAGGATGGAGATGAAGGATAAAGTGTTAACATGAATGTCAGAGATGGGGATAATGGTAGTGAGGGATAAAGGGTTAATGAATGTCAGGGATGGGAACGATGGAGAGTGAGGTGTACAGGGTTAACATGAATGTCAGGGATGGGGATGATGAAGGATGGAGATGAAGGATAAAGTGTTAACATGAATGTCAGAGATGGGGATAATGGAGGTGAGGGATAAAGGGTTAATGAATGTCAGGGATGGGGATGATGAAGGATGGAGATGAAGGATAAAGTGTTAACATGAATGTCAGAGATGGGGGATAATGGAGGTGAGGGATAAAGGGTTAATGAGTGTCAGGGATGGGAACGATGGAGAGTGAGGTGTACAGGGTTAACATGAATGTCAGGGTCAGGGACGATGGCGGTGGAGGTGAAGGATATGGGGTTGATGCCAGGGTGGGGATGATGGAGGGTGGAGATGAGATATAAAGGGTTAACATGAATAATATCAGGGATGGCGATAATGGCGGGTAGAAGTGAGGGATTAAGAGTTACTGTCATTGCCAGGGATGTAGTATAAAGTTGAAGGGTTAAAATGAAGGTAGGTATTCTTTTGACAGTGTCAGAGATGAAAGGACAAGGCCCAACACTCTTTCTACTTCCCCCATCCCTTTTCTCGTCCATTTCCTTCGACATATGTCCTGTGGCTTTGTTTCTTTGACATATAAGTGAAGCACTCAGTCTTTCCTTTGTTCATTCACTGACATTCTGTCATTACTCCAGCCAGTCGACGTTGTGTCTGTGATGATGCAACACGTCTAGTACGTATGAAAAAAAGCGTCACACTCAAATTCAGCATTTTGCTAGCAATTTCCTTCCTTTTTTGTTTGTTTTCGTTTTCTTTTTAACCTCTCTTTTATGTCCTTAAAGGAGGTTATGCAAAACTGACACGGAAGGACATCACTTTGTCAGTTTCTTTCTGTCCATCAGACGTTTTGACGTCATCAGATATTTGTATTGTTCTGTCTCGAAACGATTCTTATTTGTTTAGTTAAAATGAAAAGCGAAAAATGTAATTTTTGTTAAGAAACTGCACTAAAGAGAAGGCGTTTGTAGTGTTTGTAGTTTGTCAAAATTCGGATGACCAAATTTAATTCAGAAATGATGGGGGTGTTTTGAACTGTATTATTGGTTATTTTTCATTGAGGCTCAGGAGTTTTCAGAACAAAGGCAACATCTTCTGCCATCGTCAATCTCCTCCAGTCATCATCATCATCTAACCATCATCAAACATCATCGTCATCACCATTGTCATCACTATCACCACCACTTCACCATCACCATCATCTACAGTGATGTCAAGTCTCCTCCAGTCTTTGTCGTTGTCATCATCATCGTCGTCGTCTCTTGACTACAATCTAATGACTGGCCTCAGTGCCGGTGTTGTCACCCCCTCCCCTCCCCTCCCCCAGCCGTCTGCTGCTTTCCCTTGTTATCTGTCCACGGGAGATGGAAGAAGTTGGAAGCAGCAGACGACAGGTTCCCCTGATTGCAGGGTGTGGTGATTCAGGGTGGGGCCACCCTGTCCACGCCGATACAACTGCACATTCATTATCGCCCCTGATTAGCGCTAGTGGTGTTGTGTGCAGCATGGCGGGTTAAGTGTGTGTGTGTGTGTGTGTGTGTGTGTGTGTGTGTGTGTGTGTGCGTGTGTGTGTGCGTGCGTGTGTGTGTGTGCGCGTGCGTGCGTGTGTGGTGTAGTGTTGCAGTGTGATATGGTGTGATGTGTGTGTTGTCTTCCCCCCCCCTCTCTCTCTCTAGTGCGTGTGCGCATGTGTGTGGTGTATGTGCGCGTGTAATATGTGTGTATGTGAATGCGTGTGTGTGTGTGTATGTGAATGCGTGTGTGTGTGTGTGTGTGTGTGTGTGTGTGTGTGTGTGCGCGCGCGCCTGCGTGCGTGCGTGTGTGGTGTAGTGTTGCAGTGTGATATGGTGTGATGTGCGTGTTGTCTCCCCCCCCTCTCTCTCTGTACGTGTGCGCGTGTGTGTGGTGTATGTGCGCGTGTGACTGTGTGTTGTAAATGCATGCATGGCGTGTGTGTGTGTGTGTGTGTGTGTGTGTGTGTGTGTGTGTGTGTGCGTGCGTGCGTGCGTGTGTGTGCGCGTGCGTGCGTGTATGGTGTAGTGTTGCAGTGTGATATGGTGTGATGTGTGTGTTGTCTTCCCCCCCCCCCCTCTCTCTTCTAGTGCGTGTGCGCATGTGTGTGGTGTATGTGCGCGTGTAATATGTGTGTATGTGAATGCGTGTGTGTGTGTATGTGAATGCGTGTGTGTGTGTGTGTGTGTGTGTGTGTGTGTGTGTGTGCGCGCGCCTGCGTGCGTGTGTGGTGTAGTGTTGCAGTGTGATATGGTGTGATGTGCGTGTTGTCTCCCCCCCCTCTCTCTCTGTACGTGTGCGCGTGTGTGTGGTGTATGTGCGCGTGTGACGTGTGTGTATGTGAATGCATGCATGGCGTGTGTATGTGTGTGTGTGTGTGTGTGCGTGTGTGTGCGTGCGTGAGTGTGTTCGCGCGTGTGTGATCATACCGCCTGCTTGACTCTGACGTGCCTTCACTGTACAATTTGCCAGATGCTGTCATTACAACTTCAAACTTGATAACACTTTAGTACTCAACTACAAAAATTTGGAGTTTATTAAAAAGGTATTCAACGCATTCGGACATTCCATATGTACTCCACCCAAATCTGCTAACAGTGATCTAGCAGACTCCCTGAGCCAGCGCAAAACCCCTATAAACAGTCTTAGTTGAAATGTCTTCATGGCGTGATTCCCTGACAATCAGGTCATGTTTACATTACGGGTGGTGGTGGGGTGGTCTTCATGATTTGATTCCCTGACACTCAGGTTCTTTCTCTTGTCCATAGTTTTCCTGTTTACCCAGTTTGTACCAGCTTGGAAGGTAACAGTGCAAGTCAACTTATACCATCCTAACTCCGCCAGAGAAGAAGAGGAAGAAGTAAAGACTACAGTACCAATCATAAAGACGCGTGATGATCCATCAACTATTATCGTTAGCACTAGTATTGGGAATATTGTATAAAGCCAAGCTGACTGTACAGAGCCAAATCATAGCTATATCTGTCTCAAAACACACACGATATCTCGCTGACCTTGAGGAAAAACCTGGAAGAGAAAATTAATACACATATGAATGCATCTGCGCTCACGTTATAAGGATATGTCCTTGGAACTGACCACTCCGCTCACTTTATCACTGGAGGGTTAAAAAACAAAACAAAAAAAAAAAGCCAAATAAACGTGAATAGAAATTTAAACATGACCAAGGACACTGAAACACATAAAAACTGGTCTAAATTACCTGCACATCACATTTCCTTATAGCCAAAAATGCACTTAGTACACGTACCTAATTATCAATCCTAAGAGAAAGTATGTAAGGCTTTATAGAACGCATACAGGTGAATGAATTAGCAAGGCAGAAAATGATAGGAAAATCGACGGCAGAAAGCAAAGGAACAAGCAAGAAAGAAAGAGTGACAAAACAAAACAAAACAAAACAAAACAAAAACAAAACAAAAATTTTAGCAGAGAATTTCCAGAAGTTGGGGAAGCTATTAAACTTTAAAAAAAAAAGCCCACAAGGTTAGGAGGCAGGACGGTTGGGAGCATCAACTGGACAACAGTGGATATCATTTCATTCCCATCATCGGCTGTCATCCAACAACACACTCAGCTCTGGCCAGGAGTCAGCTGGAGGCTGGAACAGTCCTACAATGATAACTTTAGGCGGATGTTGTCGGAACCCGCAACCATCGATTCACCAGTATAATAAAACAATCACATCGTTACGACAGAACTAATTCCAAGTCAAAAACTACATGTTCAAGTTGCCAGGAGTTTAAAACTCACAAATTTCTGATCGTTCTGATGGTGCTTAGGGTGGGGCGGGCTAGATGACGTCACACTAAGTGGCCACATTTGAGCGGCAGTCGGCAGCGAAGGACTGCTCATAACGTCCGTTTTTAGACAAGACAGAAGGCAGCTTGTTCAGCTGTTGCCGGCACTAATCAGGACAGGGCAGGTCTGCAGTTCTTGCCAATTACAGTCAGCCCCTCTCGAGCAGGCAGGAAAAATGGTGGAGTTAATGAGCTTGACCCGTAAGCCGGCAAAACGAGGCCATCATTCCCACAATTGACGACCTTTACCTGCGTGTAAAAACTGTCGTCTGCTTTTGAGTGCTTCAGTCACATGGGAATGTTTTACAGTTCCTGTTTGTTTTACCTACTGTTCTTTGTGTGTGTCAGTCACAAGCTTTGCGCGTGTCAGTGACATCTTTGTCAGTGTCAGTCACATGGAAACGTTCACAACTCCTGTATGATTACTACTGTTCTTTGTATTCGTCAATTACAGTTTTGTGTGTTTCAGTCACATGGAAACGTTTACAACTCCTGCATATTTTACCTACTGTTCTTTGTGTGTGTCAGTCACAGCTTTGTGTGTGTCAGTCTCATGGAAACGTTCACATCTCCTGTATGTTTACCTGCTGTTCTTTGTATTCGTCAATTACATTTTTATGTGTCAGTCACATGGAAACGTTTACAAGTCCTGTATGTTTTATCTACTGTTCTTTGTGTGTGTCAGTTATACCTTTGTGTATGTCAGTCGCATAGAAACATTTACAACTCCTGTATGTTTTACGTATTGCTCTTTGTGTGTCAGTTACATCTTTGTGTGTATCAGTCGCATAGAAACATTTACAACTCCTGTATGTTTTACGTATTGCTCTTGCTCTTTGTGTGTCAGTTACATCTTTGTGTGTGTCAGTCGCATAGAAACATTTACAACTCCTGTATGTTTTACGTATTGCTCTTGCTCTTTGTGTGTCAGTTACATCTTTGTGTGTGTCAGTCGCATAGAAACATTTACAACTCCTGTATGTTTTACGTATTGCTCTTGCTCTTTGTGTGTCAGTTACATCTTTGTGTGTGTCAGTCGCATAGAAACATTTACAACTCCTGTATGTTTTACGTACTGCTCTTGCTCTTTGTGTGTCAGTTACATCTTTGTGTGTGTCAGTCGCATAGAAACATTTACAACTCCTGTATGTTTTACGTACTGCTCTTGCTCTTTGTGTGTCAGTTACATCTTTGTGTGTGTCAGTCGCATAGAAACATTTACAACTCCTGTATGTTTTACGTACTGCTCTTTGTGTGTCAGTTACATCTTTGTGTGTGTCAGTCGCATAGAAACATTTACAACTCCTGTATGTTTTACGTACTGCTCTTTGTGTGTCAGTTACATCTTTGTGTGTGTCAGTCGCATAGAAACATTTACAACTCCTGTATGTTTTACGTACTGCTCTTTGTGTGTCAGTTACATCTTTGTGTGTGTCAGTCGCATAGAAAAATTTACAACTTTTACCTACTGTTCTTTTGCTTCCTACATACAAACTCTGACGGCAGATTGTCTCATGTCTGTGTGTGAAGATCACGCAACGATATTCAGAACTAACTGCAGACTTATGACTATGTAAAGATCACACAACGATATATTTACAACTGACGGCAGACTTATCTGTGTGAAGATCACGCAACAATATATTTAGAACTGACGGCAGGCTTATGTCTGTGTGAAGATCACGCAACGATACATTTAGAACTGACGGGAGATCTATGTTTGTGTGAAGATCACGCAACGATATATTTAGAACTGACGGCAGACATATCTGTGTGAAGATCACGCAACGATATATTTAGAACTGACCGAGATCTATGTTTGTGTGAAGATCACACAACGATATATTTAGAAGTGACGGCAGACATGTGAAGATCATACAACGATATATTTAGAAGTGACGGGAGATCTATGTTTGTGTGAAGATCACGCAACGATATATTTAGAAGTGACGACAGACGTATATCTGTGTGAAGATCACGCAACGATGTATTTAGAACTGACGGCAGGCTTATGTCTGTGTGAAGATCACGCAACGATATATTTAGAAGTGACGACAGACGTATATCTGTGTGAAGATCACGCAACGATGTATTTAGAACTGACGGCAGACGTATGTCTGTGTGAAGATCACGCAACGATATATTAAGAACTGACTGCAGACATGCCTGTGTGAAGATCACCTGATGATATATTTACAACTGACGGCAGACATGTCTGTGTGAATGTGTGAATGTCATTTGATGATATAATCAGAACTGATTGCCGACGCATGTCTGTGTGAAGATCACCTGATGATATGTTAAGAACTCACTGCACAATAAAGACGTTATGATATAATGGCTTTGTTGCTAACTTATGCCTATCTGAATGTGTGAATGTCACATTATGATATATTCAGAACTGATTGCAGATTTAAGCCTGTGTGACTATCACGTGTTCATACGTTTAGAACTGACTGAGGACTTTCTAAATGTGTCTATGCGAAAGTCACTTGCTGATATATTAAGAATTGGCAGTTGCTTCCCTTGATTTATCGGGAAACGGGAAAAGTTTTATTGTCTTGACGGTTCTTGCTGGCTGGGACCTACGTAAGGCTGCAGGTAAAAAAAACAGACAGGAGGACGAAAACAGCACAGGATAACAACTTTGCCAACATCATTAAAGTGACAGAAAGCAAAATAAACAAACAAAAGAGAAAACAGAACATAGCTAATACGAGACAAATACTCAAACATGGACATTTTTATTTGGGAAATAGAGAGAGAGAGAGAGAGAGAGAGAGAGAGAGAGAGAGAGAGAGAGAAGAGACAAACAGACAGAGAGAAAGACAGAGAACGGGTAGAGAGAGAGAAGGGGGGGGGGACAACAAAGAGAGACAAAGAGAGAATGACAGGGAGCAGAAAGTGACAGACAGAAAGAGAGATGGGAAAGTGGAAGAAGACATAGAGAAACACGGAGAGAGAGAGAGAGAAGAGAGAGAAGAGAGAGAGAGAGAGAGAGAGGAGAGAGAGAGAGAGAGAGGAGTGAGAGAGAGACTGGGGCAAAGAGACAAAGACAGAATGACAAGGAGAGAGTGACAGACAGAAAGAGAGATGGGAAAGTGGAGAAAGACATAGAGAAACAGGGACAGAGAGAGAGACAGAGAGACAGAGAGAGAGAGAGAGAGGACTGGGGCAAAGAGACAAAGACAGAATGACAAGGAGGAGAGAGTGACAGACAGAAAGAGAGAAGGCGGAGAAAGACACAGAGAAACAGGGACAAATACAGAAAGACAGGCGAGAGAGAGAGGAGAGAGAGAGAGAGAGAGAGAGAGAGAGAGAGAGAGAAAGAGAGAGAGAGAGAGAGAAAAGAGAGAGAGAGAGAGAGAGAGAGAGAGAGAGAGCACCATGTCGCCACACGTCACCTTAAAAGCACACAAAGGGCTGGTACCTAGATTAAATACCACTGTTCTTACTTAATATTGGGCACACCGGGATTTGAGAGAAAAACAATTGTGTTTCAGGGACCATGTCTCTGTCACACAGTGATCTTCTGATTTTATCTGAACAGATCCACATGGATTTCACCAGTCATTCAAACCATTGCAACAATCTCACTGTTATTTTTTAAATACTTTATTTTAAAAACTGTTATGCTCGTAAAAAACAGTCCAGTATACCCAAACTGTAGGTTTGTTTCTGGGATCGCTATCTGACCAACAAGTTGGATTAAACCCTGCTCACAAACAATAAAAAAAAAAAACCTTTCTAACATGGTGTTCTATTTTCATTGAAGCTTTGAGACAACCTGCTAATGCACGATCCCAATCCTATTCAGTGGGCTTGTTCACGAAGTAATCATGTCCACGGAAAGTTTACCATTCACCACAAAGTCATCCTGGACCCAAAACGTTCAGCCAAGTTTGTTACGAATACTTTCTTAAAATACTGTTACCAATACATCCTTAAGCATATTGTTATGGATACGTCCTTAAGTATCATCATCATCATCAGGTGCCCTGCCGCATGGCGTTGGCGATCATGGACTTCCATTTGTCTCTATCTCTCGTTGCCCCTAGCATCTCCCCCACCCTCCTCGTCCCCAACCACTCTGCAAGTCCGTCCAGCATTTTCTCCCTGGGTCTACCTGGTCCTCTCTTTCCCTCCAGCTTTCCCGTTGTGACCAGGTGCTCCAAATCCCCCTTCCTCATAAAATGGCCTATAAATGTTGCCTGTCTTTTCCTAATCTTCCTTATGAGTGATCTACTAAGTATATAGTTACAAAAGACATCCGTAAGTATAAAACCGTTCATATCATTATTTGGAGCCACTGCAAATCCAGCGCTGGGCCATTACGATCACTCATTCATTCATCAATTCTCATTTAACAGTTGACCCAATTTTGTGTCTTGTCTCATGTCATACCATTAGTAAGCAACTATGGGGAGAACTGGACAGCAGAAGGTCCTCAGAGGAGAAACCTCCGTCAATCAAGTGTTTCGGCCCTTAACTCCTGACACTCTAAGGGGGCCAGGCCACATCCAGGTCATGACTCCTGGACGCCCCTCCCTGGATACCCCTCTGCTGTCACCATTTGTTGTTGTTGTTTTTTTGTTAGAAAAGAGAAATTGTCCTCCTCCGGGAATCGAACCCGCACATCATAGGTGGTCAGGTTTCTCAAGGTAAAGTCACCCTTCGGGCAGATGTCTTAACCACTTGGCTATCAGTCACCACCAACATATGGGGGAATTTCAAGCCTTACGAAGTTCATTTTTATTCCTTCTGGTCCAGATCCAGCTGGAGCTTTTTTCAGCTGCTTCTGCTATTGCCTTTAGAGCTCTGGTCCTCTCTCTCCCCGAAATCGAGAACTGCTTCATGAGATTATAGGCTGATGTGCCTATCAGCCCCCTTGCTCCAACCTCTATGGCGAGGACTCATTCGTTCATGACTTCTCACTTAACACTGGACCCAGCTTTGTGTCTTGTGTCATGTTTCATGTCATACCATCTACTACTGAGTCGTGTCCCCGGCTCTAATCCCCGAGCTTCATTCTAAGAAGGGGTCCAACTCTGGCAAAAAGGTGAGCACAAGACTTCTTGTGGTTTGAGTCTGAACCAGAGTGGAGCATTAGTGCTGTCACAATTAATCCTCCAGTCTTTCTCCCTGTATTTATGCTGCTGCTGCTGCCGCTGATACTGCTCCTCTCTCTCTCTCTCTCTCTCCACTACTCACATTTAGTTGGGAGGCAACGTCTTTGCAAAAATATCCCAACATTGTCTACTGGGCGCTGTTATTGATCACAGTCTTACCTGGCAAATCCCACAGATTACGTAATTATGCAAGACAGTCTCCAGGAACGTGTTTGTTCTTTCGAAATTAACGTATCTGACAGGTGAGGTAAGAACGCGCGTCAAATGTTCTACAATGCTCACATCAACTCGCACACAGATTATGTTTTCATAATATGGGATGGTTCAGCTGAAGTTCATCTCAAAAGACTGAACGCTTTACCGCAGAGAGCAAAGAAATTTATGATGCTAGATATAATTCTAACAGCAGACGAAAAGCTCCAAAAGTTAGAGATTCCCTCTTAACACACCACTTCGTATTTCACAAAGGTTTCATGATGCTTAAGCTTAAAATAACAAAAGCACTCTCTCACATCATCTTCTTAATAAATTGACAAACGGATGCGGCAATCTTCCAGTTCAAGACAAGGTCACTGTAAATTTGTCTGTTCAAGAAATGACAAACGTAGTTTATCGTTCTCTGGTACGACACTATGGAATTCGCTCCCCTGAAGTGTTAAAAGTGGGTAGTCACTCTTCTATCAGCGAACATCCATTTGGATCTCTCTGACGTCAGTGTCGTGCTACATAACATGAAACTGTAGCATTCTACTGTCATGTTGGATTGCACACACACACACACACACACACACACACACACACACACACACACACACACACACACACACACACACACACACAAGTGACATTAGAGCACATCTGTCAGTCTTTACACTATATATGAGAGACAGAGACAGAGAGAGAGACAGAGAGACAGAGAGAGAGGGAGGGAAAGACAGAGAAAGTAAAAGTGCAGTGCAAAGAGTGGGAATGTATAATGGGGTAGATGGGGTGAAGATGTACAAAAGGGATGGGTGTGTGGGAATGTATAGAGGGGTGGGGTGAGCGGGATGTATAAAGGGATGAATGGATGGGGATGTATTAATAATATATATGGTATGTATAAACGACACACAAATGATGTATAAACGACTGTCATTTTCTCGTGCTATTGGAAACAGAAGACTCATTGTTTTCCCTCCTAAACTTTGTGTATTTGTTCTTGTGTCATTTGTGTACACTCGCCAAAGATCAGTTGGCCGAAAATTTTCGCCTGCCTTATCTTGGTATATCAAATACACGTTCTGATTCTATTTTTGTTTTTCTCATTCGTATCTGCCTGAAGGCTGACGGCCACTTTCGTTTTGGAAATGATATTAGGGCACACCATCTTGTGTGCACATCTGTCAGTCTTTACACTCAAGTGATATTACAACACAACATCTGTCAGTCTTTACACTCAGGTGATATTACAACACAACATCTGTCAGTCTTTACACTCAGGTGATATTACAACACAACATCTGTCAGTCTTTACACTCAAGTGATATTACAACACAACATCTGTCAGTCTTTACACTCAAGTGATATTACAACACAACATCTGTCAGTCTTTACACTCAAGTGATATTACAACACAACATCTGGTGTACACAAGTCAGTCTTTACACTCAGGTGATATTAGAGCACAACATCTGTCAGTCTTTACACTCAGGTGATATTAGAGCACAACATCTGTCAGTCTTTACACTCAGGTGATAGTAGAACACAACATCTGTCAGTCTTTACACTCAGGTGATATTAGAGCACGACATCTGGTGTACACATCTGTCAGTCTTTACACTCAGGTGATATTAGAGCACGACATCTGGTGTACACATCTGTCAGTCTTTACACTCAGGTGATATAAGAACACAACATCTGTCAGTCTTTACACTCAGGTGATATTTGAGCACAACATCTGGTGTACACATCTGTCAGTCTTTACACTCAGGTGATATTAGAGCACGACATCTGTCAGTCTTTACACTCAGGTGATATTAGAGCACGACATCTGTCAGTCTTTACACTCAGGTGATATTAGAGCACGACATCTGTCAGTCTTTACACTCAGGTGATATTAGAGCACAACATCTGGTGTACACATCTGTCAGTCTTTACACTCAAGTGATATTAGAGCACAACATCTGTCAGTCTTTACACTCTGGTGATATTAGAGCACAACATCTGGTGTACACATCTGTCAGTCTTTACACTCAAGTGATATTAGAGCACAACATCTGTCAGTCTTTACACTCAAGTGATATTAGAGCACAACATCTGTCAGTCTTTACACTCAGTTGATATTAGAGCACAACATCTGTCAGTCTTTACACTCAAGTGATATTAGAGCACAACATCTGTCAGTCTTTACACTCAGGTGATATTAGAGCACAACATCTGTCAGTTTTTACACTCAGTTGATATTAGAGCACAACATCTGTCAGTCTTTACACTCAAGTGATATTAGAACACAACATCTGTCAGTCTTTACACTCAAGTGATATTAGAGCACAACATCTGTCAGTCTTTACACTCAGGTGATATTAGAGCACAACATCTGGTGTACACATCTGTCAGTCTTTACACTCAAGTGATATTAGAGCACGACATCTGTCAGTCTTTACACTCAGGTGATATTAGAGCACAACATCTGGTGTACACATCTCTCAGTCTTTACACTCAGGTGATATTAGAGCACAACATCTGGTGTACACATCTCTCAGTCTTTACACTCAGGTGATATTAGAGCACAACATCTGGTGTACACATCTCTCAGTCTTTACACTCAGGTGATATTAGAGCACAACATCTGGTGTACACATCTGTCAGTCTTTACACTCAGGTGATATTAGAGCACAACATCTGGTGTACACATCTGTCAGTCTTTACACTCAGGTGATATTAGAACACAACATCTGTCAGTCTTTACACTCAGGTGATATTAGAACACAACATCTGTCAGTCTTTACACTCAGGTGATATTAGAGCACAACATCTGGTGTACACATGTCAGTCTTTACACTCAAGTGATATTAGAGCACAACATCTGGTATACACATCTGTCAGTCTTTACACTCACGTGATATTAGCACACAACATCTGTCAGTCTTTACTCTTAGGTGATATTTGAGCACAACATCTGGTGTACACATCTGTCAGTCTTTACATTCAGTGATATTAGAGCACGACATCTCTCAGTCTTTACACTCAGGTGATATTTGAGCACAACATCTGGTGTACACATCTGTCAGTCTTTACACTCAAGTGATATTAGAGCACAACATCTGGTATACACATCTGTCAGTCTTTACACTCACGTGATATTAGCACACAACATCTGTCAGTCTTTACTCTTAGGTGATATTTGAGCACAACATCTGGTGTACACATCTGTCAGTCTTTACACTCAGGTGATATTTGAGCACAACATCTGGTGTACACATCTGTCAGTCTTTACACTCAGGTGATATTTGAGCACAACATCTGTCAGTCTTTACACTCAGGTGATATTAGAGCACGACATCTGTCAGTCTTTACACTCAGGTGATATTTGAGCACAACATCTCTCAGTCTTTACACTCAGGTGATATTAGAGCACGACATCTGTCAGTCTTTACACTCAGGTGATATTAGAGCACAACATCTGGTGTACACATCTGTCAGTCTTTACACTCAAGTGATATTAGAGCACAACATCTGTCAGTCTTTACACTCTGGTGATATTAGAGCACAACATCTGGTGTACACATCTGTCAGTCTTTACACTCAAGTGATATTAGAGCACAACATCTGTCAGTCTTTACACTCAAGTGATATTAGAGCACAACATCTGTCAGTCTTTACACTCAGTTGATATTAGAGCACAACATCTGTCAGTCTTTACACTCAAGTGATATTAGAGCACAACATCTGTCAGTCTTTACACTCAGGTGATATTAGAGCACAACATCTGTCAGTTTTTACACTCAGTTGATATTAGAGCACAACATCTGTCAGTCTTTACACTCAAGTGATATTAGAACACAACATCTGTCAGTCTTTACACTCAAGTGATATTAGAGCACAACATCTGTCAGTCTTTACACTCAGGTGATATTAGAGCACAACATCTGGTGTACACATCTGTCAGTCTTTACACTCAAGTGATATTAGAGCACGACATCTGTCAGTCTTTACACTCAGGTGATATTAGAGCACAACATCTGGTGTACACATCTCTCAGTCTTTACACTCAGGCGATATTAGAGCACAACATCTGGTGTACACATCTCTCAGTCTTTACACACAGGTGATATTAGAGCACAACATCTGGTGTACACATCTCTCAGTCTTTACACTCAGGTGATATTAGGCACAACATCTGTGTACACATCTGTCAGTCTTTACACTCAGGTGATATTAGAGCACAACATCTGGTGTACACATCTGTCAGTCTTTACACTCAGGTGATATTAGAACA
The DNA here is from genome assembly GCA_030674185.1 of Monoplex corrugatus. Lineage (NCBI taxonomy): Eukaryota > Metazoa > Mollusca > Gastropoda > Littorinimorpha > Ranellidae > Monoplex > Monoplex corrugatus. Next base: position 11,477,898 of record JAPXFY010000019.1, read on the forward strand.
CAACATCTGTCAGTCTTTACACTCAGGTGATATTAGAACACAACATCTGTCAGTCTTTACACTCAGGTGATATTAGAGCACAACATCTGGTGTACACATCTGTCAGTTTTTACACTCAAGTGATATTAGAGCACAACATCTGGTATACACATCTGTCATCTTTACACTCACGTGATATTAGCTCACAACATCTGTCAGTCTTACTCTTAGGTGATATTTGAGCACAACATCTGGTGTACACATTCTGTCAGTCTTTACATTCAGGTGAATATTAGAGCACGACATCTCTCAGTCTTTACACTCAGGTGATATTTGAGCACAACATCTGGTGTACACTCTGTCAGTCTTTACACTCAAGTATATTAGAGCACAACATCTGTATAACACATCTGTCAGTCTTTACACTCACGTGATATTAGCACACAACATCTGTCAGTCTTTACTCTTAGGTGATATTGAGCACAAACATCTGGTGTACACATCTGTCAGTCTTTACACTCAGGTGATATTTGAGCACAACATCTGGTGTACACATCTGTCAGTCTTTACACTCAGGTGATATTGAGCACAACATCTGTCAGTCTTTACACTCAGGTGATATTAGAGCACGACATCTGTCAGTCTTTACACTCAGGTGATATTTGAGACACAACATCTCTCAGTCTTTACACTCAGGTGATATTTGAGCACAACATCTGGTATACACATCTGTCAGTCTTTACACTCACGTGATATTAGCACACAACATCTGTCAGTCTTTACACTTAGGTGATATTAGAGCACAACATCTGGTGTACACATCTGTCAGTCTTTACACTCAGTGATATTTGAGCACAACATCTGGTGTCACATCTGTCAGTCTTTACACTCAAGTGATATTAGGGCACAACATCTGGTGTTACTGTTATTGTTATTTAAAGCCCAACTGACTAGCTATAACCATCTCAAAAATTACACTATACCTAACTGCAGGGGAAAAATGGAAAAGAAACTGAAGTACACATATCAACGCATTCGCACACATGATCTGAGGATATGCCCCTGGCGTTGACCACACCGTCAAATTTATCACCAGGAGATTTTAAAAAACACACCTGACTACAACTATAAACATAACCAAGGAGCCTAAAACATATATAAAAATAGGCTTCAATCACCAAACATCGCTTCTGCGCATCACATTTCCTTAGAGCCAAAAATACACATAATATATGTACCCAATTATCAATCCTAAGAAAAAGTATGTGAGGTTTTACAGAGCACATACACGTGAATAGACCAGCAAGGAAGAAAATGATAGGGAGAAATGACAGAAAGCAAAGGAGCAAGGCAGAAACAACGACTGATAGAAAAGAGGAAATTTCTAGCAGAGAATTTCCATGAGATAGGGATTTATTCTAAAAGAGCTCCCCGGCATGCATATCTGTCAGTCTTTACACTAAAGTGATATTAGAACACAACATCTGGTCACACACCTGTCAGTCTTTACACTCAAGTGATATTAACCCTTTGGCTCCCACACACTATCCACCAACTGCAAAACCTTAAGCCTTTGATACCTTCACTTTCCCACCAGCTTCCAGCAGGAAGCTGGTGATTAGGGTGAGGGAATCAAAAGGGTCACGTTTTTGTTTGCTACTATGGTTAACAATGCAGGATGCTGGTGGAGAGGGTGCGGGAGCCAAAGAGTTAAGGCACCACACCTGGTGTATACATCTCAGTCTTCACATTCACAGACCACAAGTGCGAAGAAGACAAATTGATAATTGCTCGTTCACGGCAGGATAATTCCCACTGTCCACACGCCAAGCGCAAGAAGCGTGCACGCTTATCAAGTTGATAGTTGGATTGTCCTACAGAACAATTACACAAATCGTTTTCCACGGACATTATCTCTGGGCAAAATCACCCAGACTCTGTCAACAGAGAGGACGACACTATGAACTGCGGAAACAACCCTCAAAGAATTACATTATCGGAAAAATAAAACCTTCCTGCATTTTTTTCCCTGTTCAAAAGACGATCGGACAGCGCAGTGTTTATAACCCTTGTTCTAAAAATCTCAGTGGAGAGAGGTTTGCTGGTGGATGGCTGGTTATTGTTATTGTTATTGTTGTTTAAAGCCCAGCCGACTGCCTACAGCAATATCAGGACTATAACCAGTTCAAAACATACACAATACTTCAACAGGTAAAAAAGGAAAAGAAAATTAAGTACACACATTAATGCATTCGCGCACATAATCCAAGGAGATGCCCCTGGTGTCGACCGTTCTGTCCAATCTATTGCCCATAGGATTAAAAAAAACATATCTGAATACAAATTCAAATATAACTAAGGACACTAAAACATATATAAAAACAAGCCTAAATTACCTAAATTGCTTTCGAATATCTGATATCCCCAGAGCCAAAAATGCACTCAACACACGTACCCAATTATCAATCCTAAGAGAAAGTACACAAGACTTTATCGAACACATACAGGTGAATGGACCAGCAAGGCAGAAAATGATAGGAAGAAATGACAGCAACCAAAGGAGGAAGAAAGAAAGAAACAGAGTGACAGAAAAGAGGACATTTCTAGCACAAAATTTCCAGAAAGTGGGGACACTATTTATACTAAAAGAGCCACCGGTACCCCGACAGGGGAGATGGCTGGGTGGATTCGTGTCTTGGTCAACACACTGCCCTACACCACCCAGGTGTAAATGGGTATCTATTTCTTATTAGCGATGGGGAAAGTAAAGCAGCGTTGGGGAGGAGAGGGGCAATGCCCTCATAATGGTGAACCCAAGAGAAATCGAGTCTCTAACATTTCATTTTCTGACAACAACCACAGTTATATAATAGGACTTTTCTTTTCTTTCTCTTTCTTTTAAGACTTACGTTAACCTTTTGTTAAAAACAAACAAGCAAGCATGCAAACAGAGAGAAGCAAAACAAAGAAAACACAGCACAACAAACAGTCAATAACACGTAGGCTGACTAGGTTCTTTACAACTACTATGACACTTGACAGTATATAAGAGACGTTCAATAGACGCTCAATGTTGTCATTTCCCATCATCAGACGAACTAGGAATGCGGGTGTTCACCGATTTCGTCCTTGCTCTGTATGAAAGTCATCTTGGTGTGTGTGTGTGTGTGTGTGTGTGTGTGTGTGTGTGTGTGTGTGTGTGTGTGTGTGTGTGTGTGTGTGTGTGTGTGTGTGTGTGTGTGTGTGTGTGTGTGTGTGTGTGTGTGTATGTGTGTGTGTGTGTGTGTGTGTGTGTGTATGTGTGTGAGAGAGAGAGAGAGAGAGAGATAATTCTCAATGATATGAAGAAATGATTTAGTGTTGATCTGCCACGAACGATCCAATGTTCATCATCTGTCCACATACTACACGTGCCAAACATCAACATGACAGGCTGGCGTAGGCTGCCGTAGTTTGTCAGGTCTGTCTGTGACGTGAAACAAACAAACAAACAAACAAACAAGCAAGCAAGCAAACAAACAGTTGCAGGGCATCTGTATCAGGATTTCGAGATGGCAGAAATACAAGTTATCGGGCAGTTTGATAAGAATTTCCTAATTTCAGAAATCACGGTTATTGTCCATTTTTATCCAGAATTCATGATGGCAGAAATAACGGTTATTGTTTCTATCCAGAATTCATGATGGCAGAAATAACGGTTATTGTCAGGTTTATCCATAATTCATGATGGCAGAAATAACGGTTATTGTTTCTATCCAGAATTCATGATGGCAGAAATAACGGTTATTGTTTCTATCCATAATTCATAATGGCAGAAATAACGGTTATTGTTTCTATCCATAATTCATGATGGAGAAATAACGGTTATTGTCAGGTTTATCCATAATTCATGATGGAGAAATAACGGTTATTGTTTCTATCCAGATTCATGATGGCAGAAATAACGGTTATTGTTTTCTATCCAGAATTCATGATGGCAGAAATAACGGTTATTGTCAGTTTTATCCAGAATTCATGATGGCAGAAATAACGGTTATTGTCAGTTTTATCCAGAATTCATGATGGCAGAAATAACGGTAATTGTTTCTATCCATAATTCATAATGGCAGAAATAACGGTTATTGTTTCTATTCAGAATTCATGATGGCAGAAATAACGGTTATTGTCAGTTTTATCCAGAATTCATGATGGCAGAAATAACGGTTATTGTCAGTTTTATCCAGAATTCATGATGGCAGAAATAACGGTTAGTCAGTTTTATCCAGAATTCATGATGGCAGAAATAACGGTTAGTCAGTTTTATCCAGAATTCATGATGGCAGAAATAACGGTTACTGTCAGTTTTATCCAGAATTCATGATGGCAGAAATAACGGTTACTGTCAGTTTTATCCAGAATTCATGATGGCAGAAATAACGGTTACTGTCAGTTTTATCCAGAATTCATGATGGCAGAAATAACGGTTATTGTCCACTTTTGTTCAGGTGTCCTGATGGCAGATATAGCAGTTATTGTCTGTTTCTATTCAGATTTCATGGTGGCAGATATAGCAGTTAATGTACGTTTTTAATCAGATTTCATGATGGCAGAAATAACGGTTATTGTTAGTTTCATCCAGATATCCGGACGGCAGAAGTAACGGTTATTATCCGTTTTTATCCAGATTTCATGATGGCAGAAGTAACAAATTATTGTTCATTTTTCTCCAGATTTCATGATGACAGAAATAACGGTTATTATCCGTTTTTATTCACATTTCCTGATGGCAGAAGTAACAATTATTGCCCATTTTTATCCATATTTCATGATAGCAGAAGTAACATTTATTGCCCATTTTTATCCATATTATTTTCATGATAGCAGAAATAAGTTATTGTCCGTTGTTATCCAGATTTCATGATGGCAGAAGTAACAGTTTCCGTTTTTATGCAAATTTCACGATGGCAGAAATAAAGTTAATTGTCCTTTTTTTCCCCTTCAGGATTTCGGAAATAATGGTTATTGCACATTTTTCATCAGGATTTCATGAAGACAGTTTTCGATCTAGACTCGTTTCACGTTAACGATGACGTCACTATTGACGTCATGAAACTCGGCGCACTTACATCAGTCCTGGCATATTTACAGATCTCTGTCGCTATTTCAAACACACTACGTCTTATCTTACCGTTCCCCACTAAAACTCGAAACGCCGTTTCTCAATAGCAAATCATTGAGCGCTTTATAATCATCATCATAGCCAAACTTTATAGGAATACATGGACGTGAAGAACGCAATCCGTACGTTTATTTCATCATAACTTCAAAATTCATTTCCAATATGTTGATTGTTTTTTCACGAGGTTTCACAGTTATTTCGTTGACTAGTTAGTTAGTTACACACGTTTATCTATTTATTTGTTTATATTTTACGACTTTTTCTGGAAAAAAGAGAGACTGTTATTAGTGTCCGATAATCCAGCGTGACCCTATCATTATCACGTAGTTATGCTTCTTGTTATTGTTGTTATTTTTGTTTAAAGCCCAGCCGACTGCGTAGAGCCATATCAGGGCTATAACCATTTCAATACACACACAATACTTCAACAGGAAAAAGGGAAAAGAAAATTAAGCACACATATCGATGCATTTCCGCATACAACCTAAGGATATGCCCCTGGCGTTGACCACTCTGTCCAATTTATGGCACAGGGGATTAAAAACACTGAATACAAATTCAAACTTAAATAAGGACACTAAAGCATGTATAAAACCGGATCTAAATTACCTAAAATTGCATCCACATCTCATTTCCCTAGAGCCAAAAAAATGCACTGAATACATGTACTTAATTATCAATCCTAAGAGAAAGTACGGAACACTTTATCAAACATATAAAGGTGAATGGACCAACAAGGCAGAAAACGATAGGACGAAATGTCAGAAAGCAAAGGAAACAAAGAGAGTGACAGAAAAGGAAATTTCTAGCACAGAATTTCCAGAACATGGCGATACTATTTATTCTGAAAGAGCCCCCGGCATCCCCACAGGGGGAGTTGTGATTCTGTATCGCTACATTACTTGTATCGTTTCAATGTTGTGATCATGCCTTCATCATATTGTTACCAAATGTTTACAACTGTCATATTTCCATCATAACGCCACCACATGTTTTACGATAAACTCATATTTCTATCATATTGTTCTTGTATCATGATCATATTGTTCTGACAAGGAAAAAAGACTTGCAACAGTTTTAACAGCATGGTGAAAGTGATGCAGTGGTGATGGTGCATGCTTTTGACTGAGAAAAAGTGCTCAGAGGGAGGAGAGATGGGAGAAGAAGAAAGAGGGGAGAGAAACGGAGACAACGAGAGAGAAAGAGAGGGAGGAAAGAGAAACAGAGAGAGAGAGAGAGAGGAGAGAGAGAGGGGGACAGAAAGAGAGAGAAAGGGGGTAGAGAGAGAGAAGGAGGGAGGGAGAGAGAGAGAAAGAGAGACAGAGAGAGACTGAGACAGAGAGACAGATTCTGAAACAGAGATAGGGAGGAGAAACAGCGAGAGAGAGAGAGAGAGAGAGAGAGAGAGAGGAGAGAGAGAGAGAGAGAGAAAGTGTGAGAGAGAGAGAAGGGGAGAGAGAGAGAGAGAGAGAGAGAGAGAGAGAGAGAGAGAGAGTGAGGAGGACAGAGGTGGAAGGGAGGGAGTGAGGGAGAGAAATGTTAGTAATTTTCCATCCTCTTTAGTTTGTAGTTAGTCATTGTCAATTGATCGCTCCATATCTTCCCCCCACGCTCTCTCTCTCTCTCAACACCACACTCCTTCTTCCCCACAAATGTCAGCCTTCTGCCCGTCCTCTCTCTTTTTATCTACTTTTTGTCTGTAGGAAGCTTTTTTTTAAAAATCTGCATTGCTTTTTTTCAAGCTGTGTAACTTTTTTTCTTCTTCTTCCTTTCATATATTAATTTCTATTTTTTTAAATGTGTAGTGCTTTTTTAAGCTGAATAATTTTTCTTCTTTTTCGTTTTTACAGATTTTTTTTTCTTCTTTCCTTTGTCTCTCTTCATCGCATTCATCGAGCATCAGAATGACAGACGACGTCTGTGGAGGTGTGTCCTAGGTACTGTCAACACCTGAACTTTTCACTTGGCACAGACAGACAGACAGACAGACAGACAGACAGAGAGACAGACAGACAGACAGACAGACACACACACATATAGACACACACACTCTCATACAGACACATCCAAACACTTACACATACACACACTCTGATACAGACACACTCACACACACACGCACTCTTTCTCTCACGCACAAAGAGAGAAGAGAGAGGGGGGGGGGGAGAGGAAGGGAGGGGGTGAGAGAGAGTCATATACACAGCTACAGTCACATGTAGACACACATTCACATACAGACACACATCACATACAGCCATAGCGTCATGTACAACCACATTCACATACAGACACACACCACATACAGCCACATGACATATAACCCCACAACACATACAAACACACACATCACATAAGCCACAGTGACATACATAGCCACAGTTACATACAGACAGACACACACCACATGACATATATAGCCACAGTTACATACAGACACACACCACATACAGCCACATGACATATATAGCCACAGTTACATACAGACACACACCACATACAGCCACATGACATATATAGCCACAGTTACATACAGACACACACCACATGACATATATAACCACAGTAACATACAGACACACACCACATACAGCCACATGACATATATAGCCACAGTTACATACAGACACACACCACATACAGCCACATGACATATATAGCCACAGTTACATACAGACACACATCACATACAGCCACATGACATATATAGCCACAGTTACATACAGACACACGCCACATACAGCCACATGACATATATAGCCACAGTTACATACAGACACCACATGACATATAGCCACAGTTACATACAGACACACCCACATACAGCCACATGACATATATAGCCACAGTTACATACAGACACACACCACATACAGCCACATGACATATATAGCCACAGTTACATACAGACACCACATGACACATAGCCACAGTTACAAACAGACACACACCACATGACATATATAGCCACAGTTACATACAGACACACATTCACATACAGGCACATGACATATATAACCACAGTTACATACAGACACACATCACATACAGCCACATGACATATATAGCCACAGTTACATACAGACACACATCACATACAGCCACAGTGACATATATAACCACAGTTACATACAGACACACATCACATACAGCCACATGACATATATAGCCACAGTTACATACAGACACACACCACATACAGCCACATGACATATATAACCACAGTTACATACAGACACACACCACATACAGCCACATGACATATATAGCCACAGTTACATATAGACACACATCACATACAGCCACATGACATATATAGCCACAGTTACATACAGACAGACACACACCACATACAGCCACATGACATATATAACCACAGTTACATACAGACACACATCACATACAGCCACATGACATATATAGCCACAGTTACATACAGACAGACACACACCACATACAGCCACATGACATATATAACCTCAGTTACATACAGACAGACACACACCACATAGTCACATGACATATATAGCCACAGTTACATACAGACACACATCACATACAGCCACATGACATATAACCCCAGACACATACAGACACACACCACATACAGCCACATGACATATAACCCCAGACATATACAAACACACACATCACATACAGCCACAGTGATATATATAGCCACAGTTATATACAGACATCACATATAGCCACAGTGACATCTACAACCACAGTCACATACAGACACATATCATATTCAGCCACAGTCACAAAGGCAGCATGCAGTCTTGAGCGTCCAGCAATACTGCTGTCAGACCTGGACTATCTACCGACACCTAAACCTGGAAAGGCCAGCTTCCACATAAGATGCCTATGCAAAGTCAGCAACATCGCGTGGCAAGGTCGAGTGTCCAATCTTCAAGTTCTGAAGAAAACTGGCTTGTAAAGTACAGAGTGTCTGCTCATCAAATACCAGCCAGCTTCACTGGACAGGACACACTGTCTGTATGAAAACAATCGCATCCCAAAGATGTTCCTGTACTGGAAGCCGAAACAAGGACACCACGATTAGAGAAGACTAACTAAACAGAAGGATACTCTTAAGGCCAAACTCATCAGTTGTGGTATCAATACCACCAAACTAGGAAGACATTAACACGCAACATAGCAAGCTGGCGAGAACAATGCACACAAGACACATTACATTTGAACACTGCAAAACAACTGCTATGAAGAGCGAAAAGCAGAAGCAAAACCTATGGCCCAAGGACCCCTTCCTGTGCAGCGCCTGTGGCAGAACCTGTCTCCAGCATTGGTCTTCTGTCCCACATGAAGACCCATACCAGGCTCTAAAGAACTAATATATATCTCATTCGTCAGACCGTTGGGAGAGTCCATCATCATCAATTTCAAGTCTTCATACGTAAAGCCAAAGTAGCGTGCGGGCTTATCATTTTCACAGAAGCATTTTTTTTTTCATATAACAATTACACAATCGTTTTTACTGAAGTTAGATCTTGAAAATAGCATGTGATCTGTGACATGAGAGAAGACCATGGTTTGATGAACAGGGGAAACAATTTTCACACACACACCCCACACACACACCACACACCCCACATCACCACACACACACACACACCCCACACACAGTGTTCGCTATTTATCATTCTCCTTTGTTGTGTAGTCAATTATCCCACCATATCTATCCTCCCCTCCCCTCCCAACAAATGTCAGCCCCCTGCCCGTCCTCCTTTGACTGTTTCTCTAATCCTATCCAGAAAGTGTCTGTTTGTTCGTTGAGATTTTTTGCACGATGATTGGTTATAATTTCCTAATTATATCATTCTCTTTTTGTAGGATGAATATTTTTTCTAGGTAGGATGACTGTTTTGGTCTCCACAGAGTTATTATTTTTAGTTGTATGATTAGTTAAATTTTCATATCTTTATTATATTTTCTTTTTGTATGATGGCTGTTTTAACCTTTAAGGATTTTATTACTAACTGTATAACTTGGTTACTTAGATCTTCCTAATCTTATTATTTTTCATTTCTATAACAAATTTAAATGATCTTTTTCAATCTTCCTAACTTTATCATTCTCTATATGCGTATAATAATTTTTTCAATCTTCAAAATTTCATTGCTTTCCATACATATGATTCTTTTAGTCTAGAAAATTTTATATATATGCATATGATTGCTTTAATCTTCATAATGTGATTATATTTACATATGTATTTGATTTTAAATAGTTTTTATAATTCACGTTTTCAAATTCGTAGCGACTGTCAACATATTTATAAAATATTGATAATTTGTTTAAAATTCAAATATGTAGGATGACTTTTTCAAATTTTCGTAACTTCATTTTTCTATTTGTACGATTTTTGTAATCTTCATAACTTTATTTTTGTGTGTGTGTGTGTGTGTGTGTGTGTGTGTGTGTGTGTGTGTGTGTGTGTGTGTGTGTGTGTGTGTGTGGGGTGTGTGTGTGTGTGTGTGTGTGTGTGTTTGTATGTAGTTGTGTTGTACTTGTGTGTATGCGTGGGCTTTTTATAAAAAAAAAAGTATTTGGGGGGGTTGAGGGGAGGATGTTTATACAATGATTGATTTAATGTATGATTGTTTTAATCTTCAAAATTTATTGTTTTCTATTGTATTATGACTGGTTTCATCTGTGTCTTTTTATTTTTATTGTATGATGATTGTTTTAATCTGTATCACACAATTGTTTTTTTCTATTTATATGACGTTTCAATCTGTCACAGTAATATTTTTTATTTGTATGACTGATTTAATCTGTATTACTTTATCATGTGTTATTCGCAGATTGCTTTAATCAGTATCACTTTATTATTCTTTATTTTATGGCTGTTTTAATCTGTATCACGTATGACTATTTTAATCCGTATCCCTTTATTTATTTTTTTTTTTTATTTGTGTAGCCGATTTAACTTGTATCACTTTATTCTTTTTAATTTGTATGATTGTTTTCAAATCTTTATCACTCATTGTCTTTAATTTTTATGATTATTTAAATCAGCAGATTTGATATTTTTAAAAAAACAAATGACGATGTCTTAATCTACATAATTCTGTCAGTTTTGATCTGTACGATCATGTACAAAATCTTCTTTACCATTTCTGATATGACAAAAATGATTATTCTGATCTTCAGTCTTTTTATTGCTGTTTATTTTATCTGTATGGTAGTTATTTTTTAATCCTAATTTCGATTTTTGTTATTCGTATGAAGTATTTTGTAAAATCCTGGCAATGATTCATTCTGTTTCTTCAACATTGCCCCGTGTCTGCTGAAGACTCCGACAGACCCGTGGCCAGACTGACAACATCAGTGGTGCTGTGTTCCAGGTGTAGTCCCACCTCGACGTCTGACTCTCACAGCCACATGACAACCTACGTCCTTGGGGGGTACATCTCAGCTGACTGGCTCACTTGATAGAGGTATCAACTTAAGATCTGATATCCTGAGTTCGATCCCAAGTTGTAAAATAAAAACCGGCCTGTTCGCTTGCCCATCTTTAAGGCTTCGATTGCTCTCACTGTCGGTCTAGTGTTTCACAGGTTATCCATCTCAGTCCGTTTCAAGACCTCGCCAATGCTTAGATCATGCGCAGGATCAAGGTGTTTTCCAGGTTGTGCCCGGCAGATTTGGGTGGAGTGTGCATGGAACTGATGGAGTGCGATAAATACCTCTGAAACAAATTTCAGTTTCCACATACAGCCACACCAGCTACAGTCGCCCTCTAAGTTTCTGTCACTGTCACATACACAGTCTTCATAATGTGTCCATGAAAATGCATACATACATACATACATACATACATACATACATACACACATACATACATACACATACATACATACACGTACAACATACATACATACATGCATACACACATACATACATACACACATACATACGTACATACATACATACACACATACATAGATATATACATACATATATGCATACATACATACATGCATGCATGCATAATGCATACAATCGTACCTACTACCCACATACTACCTACCTACCTACACACCTTCCCACCTCCCTACCTACATACATACATAATACATACAATCCTACCTACCTACATACCTACTTACCTACATACCTACCTAGCTTCCTACCTCCTACCTACCCACCTAACTACCTACATACATACATACGTACGCACGCACGCACGTACGTACGTACGTATTTCTTCACGCAATATGACAGCCACACAACATCAAAGAAGTTACTGCAGATATGCATAGAACAGAGAGATGGGAAAACGAGAGCAGAGCAGTCCTCCGGGTTCTCTCTCTCTCTCTCTCTGTCTGTCTGTCTGTCTCTCTGTGTCTCTCTCTCTTTTTATTTTCTCGCGCGCGCATGAGCGTGTAAAACTTAGGGTTTTCCTTAAATTTCACACGGTGAAGGGGTGGGGGGGGGGGGGGGGAGAAGATCCCTGGTTTTCTCACCCCTTTCCCCCCTCATTCATCCTGCACTCTCTACCCTCTTCCCCAAGCACACTGAACGGGGTGGAGATGTCTGAAGGGTGGTGGGGGGGGGGAGGGGAGGGGGAGAGAAAAAAGGATGATGGTTGTTCACACTGGTGTCCACTGGTCCCTGATCAGTGTTATTACAGCACGTCTGCCAGTCCCTCTATTCACAGATAACGACGACGACGAAGATGACAAATTTGAAGGGGGGATAATTGCAACGTTCATGGCAGGATAATTTCAATTCACCAAACACAAAGCGTGAGACGCGTGCGGGCTTATTATTTCTAGAGAATGAATTTTCTTTTACAAGAATTACGAAAATTGTCTTTACAGAAAATTATGCCTTGAAAATATCTTCCTGGTCTGTGTTATGCGAGAAGACAGGGGAAACAACTTTCACGGCATTACATTATTACACAAGCAAACATGCAAACTCCCTGGAAGAGAAAAAGGGATAGGATAATTTTTTTTCAATTCGAAGAAAAAAAGAAACCAAAACAATCAACCTACGTATTTATCCATCTACATTACCTACCAACCAACTCGTTAACGAATTTACTATAATACTAATCATCGCGTATTATATGACGAACTATAAAACTATAAAGAGAGAGAGAGAGAGAGAGAGAGAGAGAGAGAGAGAGAGAGAGATAGAGAGAGAGAGAGAGAGAGAGAGAGAGAGAGAGAGAGAAGACAGACAGAGAGACAGAGACAGAGAGACTGCGTATGTGAATGCCTGCATGCGCGTTTGTGAATTCGCTTGCATGTGCGTGTGGTCGTGTGCGTGTGTGCATGGGGCGCGCGCGCGCGTGTGTGTGTGTATGTGCGTGCGCGCGCGCGCGTGCATGTTGTGATTGTTTAACTGAAACATTGAACAACAATACACATACTCTGTAACAATGTGTGTTTACACATTTATCTACATCCTTCACAGAAATAGCTATGTTACAATGTGTGGTTGATGATGTTAGGTTCTAAATGCTCTGTCACATGTGTTTACCAAAGCACTCGACAACAAAAAAGTGTTCCGCTACAGAGTGTGTTTATTTATTCATCTATATCATTAAGCACTAAACGAAAAGAAAAACACTGTTACAATGTGTGTTTATCTAAAGCACACAGGAAGAAATGAACTCTGCTTCGATGTGTGTTTATTTATCCATCTACATTATTAAGCATTAACAGAAAGAAATATACCCTGCTACAATGTACATTTTTATACTATTTATTTTACCTAACAGACAGCTACACTGTTTGGACTGGAAAGTGCAGTATTTCTGTCAAAAAGTTTGATTCACTAAAAACTACGAAAACAAAAGGAAGAGTTTCAGAAGTCAACCAGTAAGAAAGAACACTGTTCTTATCTCTCTTCCCTAGTCAAAGATATTTCCGACAAATACACAAAACAAACAAATGCTCAGTGAAATGTATACAAAGTAGGATCTTTAAATGTGCTACTTGACAGTATATCATGTTTCTTCAATCGAACTTCCAGTCTGCCATTTCACATGAGTAGGTTCACTAGGAAGCTGAAATGGGTCAGTTGGCAGAATGTGTGATGTTCAATAGCAGATTTCAATGGTTTGTTGAAAATCAACAGGCCAACTAGGAACGTGAGTCTTCACCGATTTTTTCCCTGAGTGGAAATGTGATCAATATGAAAGCTATCTTGGTGAGAGTTCTCACAATACGTGAGAATGATCTGCAGAGATGTGTTAATAAACTATCCAGTGTTGATATCAATGTGAAAGCCATCTTGATGAAACTTCTCACACTGCATGAGGGTGTATCTGCAAAAATCTGCTAATATAATGTTGAATGTCGATTAACTATTCTGTGTTCATGAGCTATCCCATGTTGATAAACTGTCACAAACTATCCAATGTTAATATTCATATGAAAGCCATCTTGTTGACTTCTCACACTACGTGAGGATGGTCTGCACAGATATGTTGATAAACTATCCAATGTTGTTAACCATTCAATGATCATAAATTATCCAATACTGATAAACTATCCAATGTTCGTAAACAATCCAGTGTTCATAAACTGTCCAATGTTGACAAACTATCCAATCTCTATAAACTATCCAATGTCTATAAACTATCTAAAGTTGATAAACTATTCAATGATAATGAGCTATCCCATGTTCATAACTATCCAATTTGATAAATTATCCATCGTTCATAAACAATCCAATTCCATAAAGTATCCAATGTGATAAATGTCCGATGTTCATAAACTTTCCAATGTTCAAAAACTATCCAATATTCATAAATCATCCACACACCGAAATGCCACACACACACACACATGCACACACACACACACTCGCACGCACACACACACACCATCGCACGCACACAAACACACGCACGCACACGAACACACAAACACATCACACACACACAACACTCTCGCACGCACACACAACACACACACACACACTCCACGCGCACACACACACACACACCACGCACCACACACAACACACAACCATACGGGCTGGGCCAGCAAAGCTGTGCCTTGCCTGTTTGTGACGTCAGGATAAAAAAATAAAAAAAATGGTTATTGGACATTTTTATCGGAATTCCGTGACAGCAGTTTTCGATCTGTGCTTGACAATTTTGTTTTGTGTGGATAATGACGTCATTACTGACACCATGATCTACGGTTCATTGACAACGGTCCTGACATTTCTATAGACTGTCGTTATTTCAAACGCAATGTACTGATTCGTGCCTACTTAACAATTTACCTACCTACCTACCTACCTACAGACCTGACAGTCATTGTTTCAAACACAGCGCACAGACTCGTACCTTGTTAACAATTTACCTATCTACCTACCTACAGACCTGACAGTCTTTATTTCAAACACATTGTACCAAGTCCTACCTACCTACCTACCTGTCTACCTGCTTTCCTGCCTACCGACCAAACTACCTACCTGCTTACCTATCTGCTTGCCTGCCTACCTACCTACCTATCTACCTACCTACCCTTCTGCCTGCCTGCCTACTTACCTACCTGACAGTCGTTAATTCAGATACACTGTACTAAGTCCTTCTTTCCTGCCTGCCTGCCTGCCTGCCTGGCCTGCCTGCCTGCATACCTACCTACCTACAGATCTTGTTATTATTATTTTTGTCTAAAGCCCAGCTTACTGCATGAGATTATATGGGCTTTAACCATTTCAACACAAATACTTCAACAGGAACAAAAGAAAAAGAACATTAAATACACATATCAATGCATTTGAAAACATACCTGAACATAGATTTAAACATAACTAAGGAGACTAAAACATAAAAAAACAGGCCTAAATTACCTAAAATTACTTCCGCATATCTCATTTTCCTAGAGCCAAAACTGTACTTAACATGTGTACCCCATTATCAATCCTAAGAGAAAGTACATAAGACAGGTGAATTGACCAGCAAGGCAGAAAATGATAGGAAGAAATGAGAAAAAAATGAGAGAAAGCAAAGGAACAAGGCAGAAACAAAGAGAGTGACAGAAAAGAAATTTCTAGCACAGAATTTCCAGAAGGTGAGGATACTATTTACACTGAAAGAGACCACGGCATCCCTACGGAAGGTACTACAGATCTGATAGTCATTATTTGAAACACACTGTACCAAGTCCTAACTACCTACCTATAGACCTGACAACTGTTATTTCAAACACATTGTACGAAGTCCAATCTACCTATCTACTTACAGACCTGTCAGTTGCTACTTCACACCCTACCAGTCTTCTGCTCAGATCCCAGCTTTATGCCTCAAAAGCTAATCTTTCCATACTTCACAATCACAGTGAGACCAATAAATGATTAATGCAATGTAATGAACAGCTGTAAATGGCTATCATCCATTTCTTCTTGTTGTTGTTTTTTCTCTTCTTCGCAGTACAGTTATGGTAAATGTGAAATGGCTTAGTGGGAACAAGTTTAGTGAGATCTTCTACCATACTAATAAGGTTCCACAGAAATGTGTTCATGTATAAACAATTATTGATTTTTTGCAAACTGTATGAATAATTCATTTCACTCTGTATGAAATGTGATCAAAATATGCGTAATGCTAATGTTACCCCCGAAACATTCGTACACAAACAGTAAATATCCCAACACATTCTTACAAACGCATAATAATACCACCTTATAGAAACCTTGGATGTTCCAGCACAGTCTTGATATGGTGGTAAAGGCAAATATAACATGTTTATTTCATAGACATAAAAATGTAAATCACATTATATGTTTGTTCATAAATTGTTTGAATGTGTACTTTACTCTCTAAAATCACTGTTTGTATGTAAAACTGGTTCATAAACATATCTGTTCATTTTAAAATGACTGCTGCTTTTTTTCAAGCTGTTTTTTTTTAAAGGAACGTCACAGAACTGACTGCCTGTTTTCTCTCTCTCTCTCGTGGTGTGTGTGTGTGTGTGTGTGTGTGTGTGTGTGTGTGTGTGTGTGTGTGTGTGTGTGTGTGTGTGTGTGTGGTGTGTGTGTTGTGTGTGTGTGTGTTGTGTGTGTAGTGTGTGTGTGTGTGTGTGTGTGGTGTGTGTGTGTGTGATTGTGTGTGTGTGTGCGTGTGTGTGTGTGTGACTATAACTTCATCTTTATTCTTTATGAAATCCCCAACGACAGAAAGTGTTATTTATGTAGGAGATCCTATACACATGGACGCAACAACAACACAAAAATTACATTAATGATGATGATACTGCAACTACTGATGACGACGATAATAATGACGATAACAGTAATGATACTGGTGATGAGAAGTATGAATTTTATGACGTTGACGATATTTTATTGTTGATGTGGTTGTGGTTGTAGGCTATGGTTGTTGTTTTTGCTGATAATGATGTGATGATGACGACCTCAAACAGCGGTCGAATGTCGATGTGAAATACCAGCAATCACGCCCACCTCGCTCAGAAAGCAACGACTTCATTCTGTTCAGAAAGCAACGACTTCGTTCTGCTCAGAAAGCAACGACTTCACTCTGCTCAGAAAGCAACGACTTCATTCGGAAGAAATGTATATGTGAGAGATGTTCTGTGGACCTGTCGAGCAACAACTTCATTCTGCATGTTTCCCAAATGAGAAACAACTCTACGGGGAAAGAGCCTTTCTATTCTGTAGACCTGTACAGTAACAACTTCATATCTGCGTGTTCCCCAATGAGAACAAAATCAAGGGGAAAGAGCCTTCTTTTTTTTCTTCTTTCCTTTCTGTCCTTTTTCTAAGGACCACTGCACTCGGGGGGGGGGGGGGGGGGGGTAACCTTTGTGCTCACCACTATTTTTTTTTTCGTCCTATTTTTCTACACCACCTTAATGGCTTCAGAAGCTGGAACAGTTTTTACAATGCGTTGATGATGATGTCGATGAGGATGATAATCATGATGCTACGGAGTTCCATCTAGGAATGAGACTGCATAACAGGACTATACTCAAAGCTTACTGTCATGATATATCCTGACGTCAACCAGGCTCGAGAGATACAGATACCTGCAGTGCTGGTCAGGAGATTTGAGCAACACCCTCAATAACGCATCCGTTAAGTGGATGAGACTCGTCTGTGTGGTCCCAGTTTTCCCAGTGAGCCCATAGCACGCCCAGCTCAGGGTAGGAGCCGGTTAGAGCTGAAAAATCCCACAACGATTTTCGAAGGGACTGATGGAGATGCGAACCCACAACCTTCCAGTCGGTAGACCGTTGCGTTAACCACTACACCACGGCGACTGGTGGAAAAAGCCTTAAAGTTCTGTTGCCCTGTAAAGCAACAACTTCATTCTGCGTGGTCCCTAATCAGAACAAAATTCTACGGGGAAAGAGCCTTCCTGTTCTATGGAACTGTCGTCTGGAGCCTCCAAATGGCAGTTTCGCTACACACAATGACCATTCAAACTCGAAACGTCCTTGTGCGAGTGCGTGTGTGTTAATTAATGATATAGCGAATGTCAAATGGTAGGAAGTGTTACAAACAGAAGCAACACAACCATGGGAACGTAACTCACGTGAGTGAGACATCGAACTTCAATCAAAAGGTCTGGGTTCGTTCTTGCTTGGTTATCTCTTGTCTGATGTCAGGTTTAAGAAACGAGTTTTTTTCCCCATCTCCCAGGTCAACAGGTGTGAAGATCCGTTAATGCTGTTAAAGATCCTGCAAGACATGTCAGTGTCTGGTGGCCTATGGAAACATGAAAACACCCACCAACATGCACGCCCACCAAAGATAAGAGTATGCAGACTGTGCAAAAACATATCGTCTGCACAGTGTGGGCAAAACAGTCTGTACACATGCATCCGAGAAAACACACACACACACTCACACTCACAGAGAGAGAGAAAGACAATGACAATGACAATGATCTTTATTTTCAACAGTAAAAGCTATTGCTAGAAGCCATTTTTCAACTTGCCGAAAAGAGAGAGAGAGAGAGAGAGAGAGAGAGAGAGAGAGAGAGAGAGACAGAAGACAGACAGAAGACAGACAGAGAGAGACAGACAGACAGACAGAGAGAGAGAGAGAGAGATACAAGTTAACAGTAAATACTCGAGCGCGCTGAATGGGATCCAGAGCACCAATGCCTCACCACTCTCCACATGATAACCATTTCAGCAAGGGAGGGGTCTGTCCATGCGCTGCGTGACCCATTTGGACACGGTCATGCCTTGTTTAAACCGAATGGCAAGATAACTAACCCGGGTAATATAGCTAACTACCAGAGCAAGAGAGAATGGAAATGCCCTGTGTTGCCTATTCTGGGCCTTCGTCTCTCTATGAAGCAGCCCACACAGCATCAGCTCGCAAAGCTGTCAGTCTGTTCCCCTTAACTATAGTGTCGAGAAAAAAAAAAATGTTCTCAGCTTACCACTTTATGCTTTGTGGCTGCGTCTATGCTAGCTGAATGGGTAGCGCAAACTGTGTTGGGTCTGAGAAATTCCACATGGGAGATAACTCCGTGACTCTCAAGAGTTATGTAACTTAGTTGATATATAGTGTCGACAGTTATCAGTCGGAAGCTCCCAGTGCTACTGTACTACAAGCAGGGGGGTGGGAGTGGGGGGGGGGGTCGGGGTGTTCAAACGGCTGCAAAAGTGGCCAGGCATAATGCTCTAGACACAGCCCATTTTGCTGTCCAGCTAGGTATGACATTCCCCCCAAAAGGATCTCATGTTTGCCGTTCTTTCCAAGCCGCCAGCAGGTCTTTCCCTGCGGTCATACGCCTCATTCTCTGAAGTCAGAGGCCAAGGCACAACTCAAAGTTAACAATACATATGTACATGAATACATAAATATATGTACGTACGTATGTACGTATACATCTATGAATATATATATATATATATATATATATATATATATATACATATATATGTATATATATATATAGTGTGTGTGTGCATGTGTGTGTATATATATACATATGTATACATATACACATATATATACATATGTGTATGTATACATATACATATAAAATATATATATATATTTTTACTTTGACTTGTGGCTTGGTTGCTTATATCTGTGTTGTATGTATGTATGAAATGTATGTATGTAAGTATGTATATATATGTATATATGTATGTATGCATGTATGTATGTATGTATGTATGATGTATATTATGTATATATGTATGTATGTATATATGTATGTAAATATGTATGTATATATGTTTGTATGTATGTATGTATGTATATTTGTATGTATGTATGTATATATGTATGTATGTATGTGTGTATTATGTATGTGTGTGTATATATGTATGTGTGTGTATATATGTATGTATGTATGTATATATGTATGTATATGTATGTATGTATGTATGTATGTATGTTTGTATGTATATATGTATGTATGTATGTAAGTATATAATATAGTATGTATGTATGCATGTATGTGTGCATAAGCAACCATTTATATGAAAATCAAAGCCTTCGTTCATTAACAACTTTTTGCAATCACTTGATTAAAAAAAAAACACTTTACAGACCGCGCCTATGCATCCTTTGTTGTTTCTAATAAACACACAACACATTTTGTTTTTTTACTAAGAAACGTCGATCTGCTTGTCATATAGTCTGGCTTGGGCACGTATTGTCAATAACAAACACAACACGAAAGGCTTCACAATAATATTAGTCCCTTGCACAAGGACAACACGCGTAATTCTCATACAGCCATACAGGTTGTGACAAACAATGATCTCTTGGTAATGGACAACATGCACGAGGCTCTCATAGAGCCATCTTCTTCTTCTTGACGTACGCTGCTACACAATCATCTGAGTCCGGGCGACGAATGCAGCCGTCTTTTCCAGCTCCTGTCTGCAGCCATGGAGTTTGGTTGTCAGCGGAGTGTCTGTCGGCCACACGTCCTGCCGACTTCCAATTCAGCGGCGGGGCGACCATCCCCAACCCAGGCGGGTCACAGGTGGCGGATAGTGAAGCCCTTCAGATATGGAGGGTGGCTGTGAATAAGCTAGCTTGCTAGCAAATAAGCAGTCCCGGACCAAACTGGCAGTGTTCCTATCAGGACGGGTGGGGTAGCACGTGGCGCTGCTATCCTTAAAAAATGCCCCAGGTGTCCTATGACGGGTTCATCAGCGGGTAAGGGCCGCTATAAGCCCTAGCTACGGGGTGGGATCCCCGGAGAAACAATTCCCCCTGTGTTCCCAGGGCAGGACGTATGGGCCAGGAGCTAAGGGCGGGGCAACCCCTACAGAAAACCTAGAAGGCTGAAGACAGAGGTACTGGGCCAGTGTGCGCCTTCTAACAAACCACGGTACCATGCACTTTTCGCATAATGGCTACTATCTCATACAGCCATAAAGGCTGTGACAAACAAATGAGGGGCAACATGGATGATTCTCTCATACAGCCAAGAGGTTGTGTGACAAACAAGCAATATTCTCTTGGAAATGGGGACAACACGCATGATTCTTTCATACAGCAATAGAGTTAGTGACAAAGAATCAACAATCCCTTGGAAATCAGGACAACAATGACGACTCTCATACAATCATAGAAGTTGTGACAATAGCATGTCGGCTAACTTGGAACTTTAAATGTGCTACTTGGCATGTATAAATTAGGTGTTTCAATGTATATGATAAAAATTAAATCAGTCATGAATTATAAATATGCAACTTTATAATCTAATGTTCAATAGAGATTTTCAATGTGTATGATAAAGAGTAGACCAAACAGGAATTGTGATATGGCACCAAACAGGAATTGTAAATATGCCACTTTACGGCGTAAAATGAAACGGGAATTGTAAATATACCGAGAGTAGACCAACACTGAATTGTGAATATGCCACTTTACAGCGTATTGTTCAATACAAGATTTCAATGTGTATCATAAAATGCACTCCAAACAGGACTAGCAAATATACCATTTAATAGTGTGACGTGTAATACAACTTTTTAATGTGTATGATAAAGACTAGACCAACCAGAAATCACGAATATGGTAGTACTTTACAGTGTAACGTCCAATACAAAATTTTGAATATGTATGATAAAGATTAGACAACCAGGTATTGTAAATATACCACTTTACGGTGTAACTACAGTTAACGTCCAATACAAATTTGTTTAATGTGTATGATAAAGATCAGACCAACCAGGTATTGTAAATATCAACATTACAGTGTAACTACAGTGTAACGTCTAAACAAGTTTTTAATGCATATATAAAGATAAGACCAACTAGGAATAGTAAACACGCCTCTTTTCAGTGTAATGTTCAATACAACGTTTTTAGTGTCTATGATAAAGAGTAGACACCCAGAAATCCTGAATATGCTATGTACAGTGTAAATACAAAACTTGAATGTATAGAGTAAAGTAGGTACAGTAAGTAAATATAATTACAGTGTAATTCCCAATCAATTTAATGTGTGATTACGTAGGCAACCAGAATAATACACGATTCAGGTGTGTTGTTACAACAGCAAATTATTTATTCGATAACAAAGCAATGCAGTTTGTACCGTTTTTTCTTTTTTCGATAACTGTATACCATCTTTGCACGTCCCCGTTACCCCCTGTATTAATGATTGAAAACCATGCAATCCGTATGTAAATGATACTCAAACATCATAACTCCAAACATACATTTTTCCACTGTGTATAACAAAAGGTCAGACAACCAGGAATAAATACACACGCCACTTTCCAGTGTAATGTTCAACAGCAGTTTTTATCATCGGCAGCGTAACAAAGAATGTCAGTGTTCACGATTTTTTCCTTTGATGGAAATGTGATCACTGTGCCAGCCATCTTGGTGACAGTTCTCGCGTTACGCTAGGAATGATTTAGCGATGATCTGCTCATAAACCATGCATTGTTCGTCACCTGTCCACACGCTGAACGTGCCAAACATCATCAACACCAACACACTTTGGCCTGGGACAGTTTTTTCTTTTCATTGTGACGTCGGGATTCAAAAACGGCAACTTGGCGTTTTTATCCGGATTTCGTGATGTCAGAAATAACGGCTATTGGGCGTTTTTATCAGGATTTCGTGATGGCACTTTTCGATCTGTACTTGAGAGCTTCGGTCTGTCGTGGGGGATAATAACGTCACTACTGACGTCATGATGTAGGGGGCACTGATAATATGGCCGACATATCTACAGACTAGATACCTACAGTCGATCTGTACCTGACAGGTTCTGTCGTGGGGATAATGACGTCACTACTGACGCCATGATGTAGTAGACACTGATAACGTGGCCGACATGTCTACAGACTAGATATCTATATTGACCTTACTTGACAGCTTCTGTCACGGGGATATTGACGTCAGTACTGACGTCATGATTAGGAGGATCCACTGATTAACATGACCTACGATTTACAGGACTAGCTGTCACTAGTCGATCTGTACCTGACAACTTCGTTGTGTGGGGATAATGAAAGTCACTATTGACGTCATGATGTAGGGGACACTGATAAATGGCGACATATCTACAGACACTGTCCTGTATCGACTGTGCCGTG
Organism: Monoplex corrugatus; assembly: GCA_030674185.1. Taxonomy (NCBI): domain Eukaryota; kingdom Metazoa; phylum Mollusca; class Gastropoda; order Littorinimorpha; family Ranellidae; genus Monoplex; species Monoplex corrugatus. Next base: position 11,501,589 of record JAPXFY010000019.1, read on the forward strand.
ATAGTTTCTGTCGTGGAGATAATGACGTCAGTACTGACGCCGTGATGTAAGGACACTGACAACATGGCTGACATATCAAAGACTAGGTATTATAGTCGATCTCTCTGATAGCCTCTGTCGGGAGATAATTGACGTCACTACTGACGCTATGATGTAGGGACACTAATAACATGCCGACATATCTACAGACCAGATACTATAGTCGATCAGTAACTGACAACTTCTGTTGTGGGGATAATGACGTCAGTATTGATGCCATGTGTAGGAGACACTGAATACATGGTGGACATATCTACATACCACGATATCTATATCGATCAGTAACTGAAGCTTCTGTCGTGGGATAATGACGTCAGTATGATGCCATGATGTAGGAGACACTGATAACATGGTGGACATATCAATACCAGATATCTATAGTCGATCAGTAACTGACAGCTTCTGTGTGGAGATAATGACGTCATATTGATGCCATGATGTAGGAGACACTGATAACATGGGACATATCTACATACCAGATACCTATAGTCGATCAGTAACTGACAGCTTCTGTGTGGGGATAATGACGTCAGTATTGATGCCATGATGTAGGAGACACTGATAACATGGTGGACATATCTACATACCAGATATCTATAGTCGATCAGTAACTGACAGCTTCTGTCGTGGGGATAATGACGTCACTACTGACGCCGTGATTTAGGGGACACTGACAACATTTACGACATGAACATTTAACAATTAATAGGCATCACCCATTTCTTCATCACCGTCACGAAAATACAAATGAATTAAGTTTAGTGGGGTGGGGTGGGGTGGGGGAGTTCAAGAGAGATCGAACAACCATTTAAACGTGAAACTGGTTTAGTGCAACCACTGTTTGAATGTAAACAGCTTTCAACACAACGACTGTTTAAATGTAAAACAGTTAGTTAATACCCTGGTTTAAATGTGAAAACAGTTGACTGATTACTGCTTTGATGGAGATAGAGAAAAAAAATCACTAGGGTCATTGCTTAAGTGTACAATGATTCATAATGATCACAGTTTAAACGTGAACACTGTTCACTACCATCAATTATAATTAAATGTTAACAATGATCATTATTCTAAGAATGGATTTTGTCAGTTAATTTGACAACAAATGATTGTCTAACTTTTAATCTAGAAAAGGGCATTTCAGTTCATCTGACAACAAAGGATTGTTGACTGTTTCATTAAAAAAAAAAAGATACTGATCTGGCAACAGATGATAGTACAATGTTTACTCTAAAAAGGATCATATTAGTTCATCTGAATGACCGTATTAGTTCACCTGAGAACAAATGATTGTAGAAGCTTTAATTTAAAAAAAGGATCATGTTAATTACTCTGACAACAACTGATTGTAGAATGTCTTCTTTAAAAGATGATGAGGTTTGTTCATCTGACAACAACTGATTGTAGAATGTTTTAATATAAAAAAAAAAAGGACCATACTAGTTCATCTGACAATTTATTGTAAAATGTTACATTTAAAGAATGGAACTCATTAGTCCATCTGACAACAACTGATTGTAGAACGTTTAGGTTTTAAAAATGGATCATATTAGTTCGTCTGACGATAACTGATTGTAGAATGTTTAATTTAAATGGAAAAGGACCACATTAGTTCATCTGACGACAATTAATTGTAGAATGTTTAATTTAAAAAACGACTATATTAGTTCGCCTGACAAAAACTGATTGTAGAATATTCAGTTAAAAATGATCATGCTACTTCATCTAACAGCAAACGATTGTAGAATGTTTGATTTTAAAAAAGAGGACCCTATTAGTTCATCTGACAACAACTGATTGTGAAATGTTTAATTTAAAAACAGGACTATGTAAGCCTTACAACAACTGATTGTAGAATGTTAAATTTTGAAAAAGAATCACGTTAGTTTATCTGAAAAGAATAGATTGTAGAAATTTTAATTTGCAAAAAAAAAAGACCCTATAAGTTCACCTGACAAGAATTGATTGTAGATGTTTTATTAAAAAAAGACTATGTTGGTTCGTCTGACAACTGATTGTAGGAAGGACTATATCAGTTAACCTGACAACAACTGATTGTAGAGTCTTAAATTCTGAAAAAGGATCATATTAGTTCATCTGAAAAAAAAACCGAATGTAGAATGTTTATTTAAAAAAATGGACTCTATTAGTTCATCTGACAAGAACTGATTGTAGAAAGGAATATAATAATAAGTCAACCTGACAATTGATTGTAGAGTGTTAAATTTTCGAAAAGGATTATGTTAGTTTATCTGAAAAAAAAATTGATTGCAGAATGTGTAATTTAAAAATGGACAATATTACTTCATCTGACAACTGATTCTAGAAAGGACTTTATTAGTTAACCTGACAACAACTGACTGTAGGACGTTAAATTTTGGGGGAAAAAAAGGATCATATTGAAAAGAACTGACTGTAGAATGTTTAATCTAAAAAACGACCCTATACGTTCATCTGACAACAACTGATCGTAAAATGTTAAATTCTGAAAAAGGATCGTGTTAGTTTATCTGAAAAGAATTGATTGAAGAATGTTAATAGTAATGATTAAAAAAAACCCTTCTAGTTCATCTGACAATAACTGATTGTGGAAAGGACTATATTACTTAACATGACAAGAACTGATTGTAGAATGTTACATTTTGAAAAAAAACGATCATGTTAATTAATCTGATAAAACTGATTGTAGAATGTTAAATTAAAAAGAACTCTGTTGGTTCATCTGATCACTGATTGTAAATGTTTAGTTTAGAAAAAAATAGGACCATGTTAGTGAATCTGGCAACACAATGATATTAGAATTTTTTTTTTTAAAAAGTACCATTTTCGTTAATCAGGCAAACAAATGGCTGAAGAATGTCTCAACAACAACATCAACAAAAAAGACCAATATGGGACTTGTGCAACACTCACAAATACACCCCCAAAACTACGGAACATTAAAATGTAAAGATAAAGGGGGGGGTGGGGATGGGGGAGGCTTGTGAAAAAATTAAGATTAATACGAGTCAGAAGGAGAAATGGGACAGAAGTGGGAAAGGGTGAAAAGGAATAAGATGAGACTCGGGGAAAGAGGGGAAAGTGAGAGAAAGTAGTCAGAAGAAAATGAAAGAGGTTGGGAAAGGCTGATTTAAAAAAAAAACCGTGAGACTGTCCTTCAAAATGCCAGAGACAGAGACAGAGAGGGAGAAAAGGCCCAAACTGTCTAATCCACAGATTTTAGCTGTACTGAAAACTAATCCTGTATAACAAATGAAGGGAAAAAAATGCTTAGAAAAATGGTCGGTGCAGAAAAAAACACCACTAAAGATGGACATGTGCAGGACTTAAAAAAAAGAGAAAAAGAATCGGAAACGGCTCCATATCTTGCATACAACTAGAGTCCGTTAAAAAAAAAGATAAAAACAATCAAAAAGCCATACAGTATTGTTCAAAATCAGCTGCATTTCCTTAATGCATCATATTCTGTGTGTGCTTGTCTTGATGGCTGACTAAAGCATTGTATTCTGGTGTTAAAAACCTGATGAAAATGTCGATAGAAGGCAACAACACACAAGATATACGATAACGCCAAGATTGGTTAAACACTGAGAAAACAACAACAACAATAACAAACAGACACACACACAGACACACAGACAAACAGACAGACAGACAGACACACACACACACACACACCCACACACACTTATAGTGAAAAGACGTTAAATTAAAGAACGAACCCACACACACACACACACACACACACATACATATTTATGAATACCCTCCTGAAGCAGAAGAAGAAGAAGAAGAAGAAGAAGAAGAAGAAGAAGAAGAAGAAGAAGAAGAAGAAGAAGAAGAAGAAGAAGAAGAAGAAGAAGAAGAAGAAGAAGAAGAAGAAGAAGAAGAAGAAGAAGAAGAAGAAGAAGAAGAAGAAGAAGAAGAAGAAGAAGAAGAAGAAAGTTACGAGGGCTGAGCATTTCAAGATTTCAGTAACATTTCCAATTTGCAAGACTCATTCAATGTAAATGGTGTAAGGTTCTTAACTTGTTGCAGGGCAGTGGGTGTGTGTGTGTGTGTGTGTGTGGTGCGTGCGTGCGGTGCGTGGTGTGTGTGTGTGTGTGTGTGTGTGTGTGTGTGTGTGGTGTGTGTGTGTGTGTGTGTGTGTGTGTGTGTGTGTGTGTGGTGTGAGTGTGTGTGTGTGTGTGTGTGTGTGTGTGTGTGTGTGTGTATGTGTGTGAAGTGGGTAATCCCCTATTAAACTGATATGTTGGCGACACTTCAATAAAAGATTTATGGGACTCCATTTGGGACAGACTACCTCCCTATAAACAGTGTGGGGGAAACTTCGCAAACACATATTGCAAATATTTGAGTACAAAGGCAGAGGAACACAGAGACTCTCATACACGCGGTCCCAATGACCAGTATAAAACCATAGACAGAGTTAGAATTAGGAAAGAAAGAAGGAGAGACAGAAGGAGAGAAACGAAAGAACAAACATGAAAGGCCTGAAAACTGAGAGAAAATTTTTTATGAGGTCCTATGAAGAAGTGACAGAAAGGTGGATGATGGAAAGACAGACAAGATTTGACATCAGCTCTATTTTAAGCCGTGAAGGGAGCACAGCACAATAACATGTTATGACAGAGATGAAAATATTATTGAGCTCCGTCTGTTTTAAGACACACGCTACCAACACTGTAGGCGGCCATGTAGGCTATTTGCGTAGGGTCGAAATGTGTAGGAAGGGACCTTTTGACATAAAAACATGCCATCTGTGGAAGAAAGAGAAAGAAAGAGAAAGAAAGAAAGACAGAAAGGCGGAGAGAGAGAGAGAAGAGAAGAAGAAAAGGCCATGGATCGAATCGTCTCCGAGAAAGTGACAACACGTTGTGATGTAGGTAGCGCCGCCTGGCGGCGAGGCGGCCAATTCCTGCCTAATAACCTTTCCTGATTAGCGACCTACGTAACTGGCGCCTGAGAAACAACAGACAAAATGATGTACACATGCTGCTGCTGTCACTGGGCGGGGACAGCAGTGAAGAGAATTTACCTCCGGCAAACAAAGTTCGATACAAAACGCTCAATAACGTTCACCTGCCACTCCAAGAAAGGTAGGAACAAAAAAAGAGAAAAGTCCTCTTAAACAAAACACAAAAAAGAAAGAAGAAGAAGAAGAGGGGAAAAATAAAGAAAAAAAGAAAAGAAAAAAGGTCCGGTTTTTACAACAAGCGCGATGTCTGGCGCGCGAAAAAACATCGATGACAGTTTGCGCACGGGAGACGACGAAGGGAGACAAGGCGCTATGGGCGTGTCGATTTCTTCAGGGCTCTCCTGCGTACGGAGACAGGAAAGATGTGGCGCGAGCAGACGACTTATTAGTTTCATTTCTGGATGCCGTGAAGAAGCTGCCTGCCTGTGTTCATCTTCCCCCCGGATTGGGTTACTCTTGTTGGGCGCTAATTGTCCACCGCCCTCCGCCCTTTTCCCCATCCCAGACCTCAGAGTCTTTTGGACAGGAGATGGGGGGGGGGGGGGCAGTTCGGGGACAGGCTGGAAGACAGTGGGGATGGGAAAAGGAGGTGGATGATTAAGGGGGGAAGGGGGGACTTCTCGACACAATTATACACGGGAGGTGATATGCCCAATGACCAATTGTCTTGCTCGGACTTTTCTTTTTCTTTCTTTCTTTCTTTCTTTTTTTTTTCCTTCTTCTTCTTTTGTTAAAAGTCTTGTTCAAACCTTTCTTCTTTTTAGTCCTGTCTGAAGTTTTTGTCTTGATCAGTGTCACAAGTTTTTCCCGTGATGTTCTTTGTCGTCAGTTGACAGGAACACGTGTCTTTTTCTCTTCGACAGAGGCAAACAACAACAAAAACTCTTCGCTAGCTCTTTAGGTCTTACTCTACGGCACATGTCTGTGGAGGCACTGTCGCACCCTTCAAACTTTCTATCCTCATGACAAAATGACATGTTGAGGGGAAAAAAACTGGCACGATGTTCAGGTACCGGTGATTTACAGACAGCAGTCATGACTGTATGATATGAAGACAAGAATCATTGATACACACACGACTGTACCGATACAAACATGAGTGTGCTGATCGATAACTGTTCATGACGTTTATTGATAGAAACATCACGTCTACTGAGTCTTACTGGTCTGTCAAAATGGATGTGCAACCATCAGATAGAACCTAACAAATTCTGTGAGCATAAACTATGAACATTCACACACAGTACTAGAATTATCCTTTATAGGACTGGGCACAAACACTGAACACCCACAGAGTACTAGAACAATCCTTTATGGGACTGGGCATGAACAATGAACATCCACAAGCAGTTAACAATACCTTAGAGCAACAAAGCTGTATCTCGATGGCTGCCTTTCTGAAAAGTTCAGAGCTGCACTCACATGAAAAGCTTGGAAGCTCAAAAAAAAAGAAGAAAAAAAAAAGAAAAAGAAAATCAGATTCTCAAGTGAAATATTCACAATTTGGTGAGAATGTAGAAAATCCTGTTTACACTTGTACATCACAAAATGGTTGCTGCTTATAAACTGAAAATTGATTTAAAAAAATAAATCATTTTAAAATCGATAGTCCATTGTTGCTTAACTTTTGTTTGAGAAAGAGGACAGAGGTTTTGAGCAACAACGGACTACTCTGTTAGATGTTCCAGTTTTGCATGAAAGGAGACTCCAAGAAATACGGACGCAAGTTTAGGCAACAACCCTATATTTATTCAATAGCCCATTGCACCATATCATGATGAACAAAACTGCATACCCATGAATTGTTCAAACAAAAATATTATGTGGGATGTATAAGATAATCTGGTAAAAAGCAAGTTGTAAATCTTCCAGGCAACATTGGTTTTCAGTTCTGATAGTTTGTAGTTACAGAATCTATTCCTTCCCTGTTGGTACTGAAGAGTGGGGGTAAGAAGGCGGTATTTCACAGTGATCCATTCTTCCCTGTGAAAAAAAGCCTGTAAGCTCCTTTTGTGCAACAGCGGTTTTTATAATATAACTTTGAAATTTGATAAACAGCTTCTTTGGCACTTTGTTATCATGAATTTATAGTAATACCTACCATATATCAAAAAATTTAAAAATGCAAAATTTGTTAGATAGACCGTTGTTGCTCTAAGGTAACGAGTACCAGAACAACCCTTTATGGTATTGAGCATGGCCAATGAACACCCACAAACAGTACTAGAACAATCCTTTATGTGACTGGGCATGAACAATGAACACCCACAGACAGTACTAGAACAATCCTTTATGTGACTGGGCATGAACAATGAACACCCACAGACAGTACTAGAACAATCCTTTATGTGACTGGGCATGAACAATGAACACCCACAGACAGTACTAGAACAATCCTTTATGGGACTGGGCATGAACAATGAACACCCACAGACAGTACTAGAACAATCCTTTATGTGACTGGGCATGAACAATGAACACCCACAGACAGTACTAGAACAATCCTTTATGTGACTGGGCATGGCCAATGAACACCCACAAACAATCCTAGAACAATCCTTTATGGGACTGGGCATGAACAATGAACACCCACAAACAGTACTAGAACAATCCTTTATGTGACTGGGCATGAACAATGAACACCCACAAACAATCCTAGAACAATCCTTTATGGGACTGGGCATGAACAATGAACACCCACAGACAGTACTAGAACAATCCTTTATGTGACTGGGCATGAACAATGAACACCCACAGACAGTACTAGAACAATCCTTTATGTGACTGGGCATGAACAATGAACACCCACAAACAATCCTAGAACAATCCTTTATGTGACTGGGCATGGCCAATGAACACCCACAAACAGTACTAGAACAATCCTTTATGTGACTGGGCATGAACAATGAACACCCACAGACAGTACTAGAACAATCCTTTATGTGACTGGGCATGAACAATGAACACCCACAAACAGTACTAGAACAATCCTTTATGTGACTGGGCATGAACAATGAACACCCACAAACAGTACTAGAACAATCCTTTATGGGACTGGGCATGAACAATGAACACCCACAAACAGTACTAGAACAATCCTTTATGTGACTGGGCATGAACAATGAACACCCACAAACAGTACTAGAACAATCCTTTATGTGACTGGGCATGAACAATGAACACCCACAAACAGTACTAGAACAATCCTTTATGTGACTGGGCATGAACAATGAACACCCACATACAGTACTAGAACAATCCTTTATGTGACTGGGCATGAACAATGAACACCCACAAACAGTACTAGAACAATCCTTTATGTGACTGGGCATGAACAATGAACACCCACAAACAGTACTAGAACAATCCTTTATGGGACTGGGCATGAACAATGAACACCCACAGACAGTACTAGAACAATCCTTTATGGGACTGGGCATGAACAATGAACACCCACAGACAGTACTAGAACAATCCTTTATGGGACTGGGCATGAACAATGAACACCCACAGACAGTACTAGAACAATCCTTTATGGGACTGGGCATGAACAATGAACACCCACACAGTACTAGAATAATCCTTTATGGGACTGGGCATGAACAATGAACACCCACAAACAGTACTAGAACAATCCTTTATGGGACTGGGCATGAACAATGAACACCCACAGACAGTACTAGAACAATCCTTTATGAAACGGGGCATGGCCAATAAACATCCACAAACAATACTAGAACAATCCTTTATGTGACTGGGCATGAACAACGAAACCCACAAACAGTACTAGAACAATCCTCTAATATTTCATGTGACCAGGCATGAACAATAAATATCCACAAACAGTATTAGAACAATCATTTAAGGGGCTGAGCATAAACAATGAACACCCACAAACAGCAACAGAACAATCATTAGTAATCATCATCATCATCATCAAGTGCCCTGCCGCTTGGCGTTGGCGACCATGGACTTCCAACCATCTCTATCTCTCGTTGCCCCCAGCATCTCCCCCACCCTCTTCATCCCCAGCCACTCTGCAAGTCCGTCCAGCATTCTCTCCCTGGGTCTACCTGATGCTCTCTTTCCCTCCAGCTTTCCCGCTGTGACCAGGTGCTCCAAATCCTCCTTCCTCATAAAATGGCCTATAAATGTTGCTTGTCTTTTCCTAATCTTCCTTATGAGTGATCTATTTGTGTCTGCCTCCATCAAGACTGTCTCGTTTGTTTTCTTTGCTGTCCATGGAACTCTCAACATTCTTCTGAGGAACCACATCTCGGCTGCCTCGATCCTGCTCTGGCTTTGCTTGCTGACTGTCCACGCCTCGCATCCGTACAACAGTATTGGTTCTATATAACATTCAAGGACTCTCTTTCTGATGTTAATTGATAGGCATTTGTTGGTAAGAATGCTTGTCATCTTCTTGAATGCTGTTTTGGCTTGGCCGATTCTGCCAGCTATTTCCGATGTGCATCTGCCGTCTGATGAAATGACCGTTCCAGGGTATTTGAACTTATTAACCTGTGTCAAGGTTGTGCCATTTGTTGTTATTTTGCAGGAGGGGATTCCATGTTTTTTACTGATCACCATGACTTCAGTCTTCCTGCTGTTTAGTTCCAACCCCTTACCTTTGCTTTTCATTAGTAATAGACAACAACAAAAAGTTTCACAGGAAACATTCGGAAACTTTCTGTGGCTATAGTTCAAAACAGAAAATGTATGTACACACTTAGAATGTCATGTGTATACTGAAACAACAAAATGAGGGGCAGTGGTGGGGTGGGGCTGGGGCTGTAGAGGGTACAGGAACGCAAAACGAAGACTGTGCCTCGAAATAAACGGGCAGACATGATATGGTCCAAGAAAATTCACAATATACAAACACAATATATGGGGGACAGTTCGGGGACAGTTCCAGAGGGATTCATCGCACGTGGACAACTGCATATGTGCTCAGATCAACCGAAATCTGCCAGCTACACATTATCTGGCAGACTCCCTCAGCCGGCGCAAACCCTGTGCGTTGGCAAGGTCTTGCAATGGGGAGGGTGGCGGCGGTGAGAGAGGATCTATGAAAAAGCAGTTTTGGAAACTGTCGTCCAGACTTGTCCAAGTTTTCAGAAACATATGACACTGATATACGCACATCATAGTAACTAAACTTTCCTTCTTTGGTGTTTTTTTTGTTTTAACGCTAAGTTTGACACAGCTGAAACAGGTTTCTCTTCAAACCATGGCCAAAGAAACTTGTGTTGTAAGGTTCGGGTGTCGCCGAGTATTGACGAAAAGGAGAGATTTCCAGCGCATAAAAGTTTGCCAGACCAATATGACATTCAAGTGATGCATTTCGATTCTATGGGTTTTATACACAAAGCTTACGCAATAAAACGTAAAGGTCAAAACGAGAATTTCAAAATAAATAAATAAATAAGTAATAAGTAAATAAACACTATACAGAATTGGCTTAGAAGTAAAAGTGCTACTAATCCTTTCAAGATCAGTTAGCGGATCAAAAGCATACTATCAATCCATGTGATCAGATCTACTATCATACCTATACTATAGATCAGTTGTGCTGTTATAATTAAAACTATATGATCAGTTATACCAATATAACTATACTATGTGATCAGCTGTACTATCATAATTATACTATGCGATCAGGTGTATTATCATAACTGTACTATGTGATCATTTGTACTATCATAATTAAACTGTCATTAGTTATACCAATATAATTGTACTATGTGATCAGATGTACTATAATGATAATTCTATGTGATCAGTTTTACTATCATAATTAAACTACCATCATAATAACTATACTAATTACTATCATAATTAAACTACCATCATAAGAACTATACTAAGTGATCAGTCGTACCATTATACTTCTGCTATGTGATCAGTTGTACCATTCAACTTATGCTATGTGATCAGTCGTACAATTATAATTATACTATACCATCAGTTGTACAATGATAATTAAATATGTGATCAATTATACACTTTTAATTATATCATGTGATCAGTTGTATCATCATAATAATTGTATTATGTGATCAGGTTTACCAGTATCATGAACGTAAACTGTGTAATCAATTGTACTATATTATTATATTAATGTGAGGAGTTGCACAACTATAATTGTATAATATGATCAGTTGTACTATTATAATTAAACGTACTTCTTAAATCAGTTATACTGTAACATTCAATGAGATTTCAGCTTAGTTACACTATAATATTCGTGAGATCTTAGATCAGTTATGTTACAATATTCAATGAAATCAATTCTGCTATCATATACTATAATACTAAGTACAGTGTATGGTCTAGTGATTACAGTTTTTCTATAATGGTGAGATGAATTCTATCATATACTATAATACTAAGTACAGTGTATGGTCTAGTGATTACAGTTTTTGTATAATGGTGAGATGAATTCTACTATCATGTACTATGATACTAAGTATTGTGTATGACTTTTGGTTACAGTCATATTGCAATATCCATTGAGATCAATTCTATCATATACTATGATACTAAGTGCCGTGTATGGTCTAGTGATTACAGTTTTACTATAATACTCAGATCAATTCTACTATCATGTACTATGATACTAAGTGCAGAGTGTTGTCTAGTGATTACACTTTTACTATAATATTCAGCGAGATCAATTCTATCATACTATTCTATTATACTAAGTGCTGTGTGTGACCTGTGGTTACAGTTATACTGCAATACCCAGTGAAATCATATCTACTATCATATACTATGACACTAAGTGCAATGTGTGGCCTACTGGTTAAGCACTTGTCAACCGGAGGTTGCCGGAAATCGGCGTTAAAATCACGTACCGGACAAGGATTCCCCCCCCCCCCCCTCATCCAGATCATATCGGGTGCTCTAAGTGCTAGTTATTCAGATCACACGATAAACCAAGGTCTTGTGTGCAGCACGCATTCAACACACGTTAACGATCCTACGGCAAGAAACGTGCTGTCCCTGCTAAAACTCTGTAGCGAAATCTATATACCTACAGAAATATATACCCACAGAAAAAAGTTTTAAAAAAAAAAAAATTTTAAGTTTAAAAAAGGAAAGGAAAAAAAAAAAGGATGGCGCTACACTGTGGTGACACACTCTCCCCGGGAGAGCTGCACTAATTTCATATGGTATATATGTTGAGACAGGTTGATAAGTTTAAATACCTGGGAACGATCATTTCATCAGACGGCAGATGCACATCAGAAATAGCCGGCAGAATAGGCCAAGCCAAAACAGCATTCAAGAAGATGACAAGCATTCTTACCCACAAATGCCTATCAATTAACATCAGGTAGAGAGTTCTTGAATGTTATATAGAACCAATACTGTTGTACGGTTGTGAGACGTGGACAGTCAACAAACAAAGCCAGAACAAGATTGAGGCAGCCGAGATGTGGTTTCTGAGAAGAATGTTGAGAGTTCCATGGACAGCAAAGAAAACAAACGAGACAGTCTTGATGGAGGCAGATACAAGTACATCATTCATAAGGAAGATTAGGAAAAGACAGGCAACATTTATAGGCCATTTTATGAGGAAAGGGGATTTGGAGCATCTGGTCACAACGGGAAAGCTGGAGGGAAAGAGAGCACCAGGTAGACCCAGGAAGAAAATACTAGACGGACTTGCAGAGTGGCTGAAGACGAGGAGGGTGGAGGAGATGCTTGAGGCAACAAGAGATAGAGACAGATGGAAGTCCATGATCGCCAACGCCATGCGGCAGGGCACCTGATGATGATGATGATATATATTGTGACAACATACTAATATGATGATGATGGTGATGGTGATGATGACGATGACGATGTCGACGACGACTATGACGACAACAACAACAACAATGACGATGATGATGATGATGAAGAAAAGGAGATTATTGATGATGATGATGATGATGATGATGATGACGACGACGACGACGATGATAATGGTGACTACTACGACGACGACGACGAGAATAATAATGATGACTACTTGCACAGTGCTTCATCTTACAAGACCGTCCTAACCGCTTCACAAAAGCATGAGTACCAGGGGCAGACAATGCTAAACAAACACATGTCAATCCTATCACTGTGATGAAACATGAACAATCAAACATAACAATGTTCAGGAAAAAAAACCAAACTATTTACAACAATACACCTACTCCCAATGCTAATCAGTCATATGAAATGACGGTGGCTGAATACCAACAACAAACAAGCAAGCCCCCAAAACCCTTAAAAGCACAAAAGCAAGAAATATATCTTTCTCCCTTCCCCCACCCCAACACACATGCACACACACACATACACACACACATATTTTGTGTGTGTGCGTGCGTGTGTGTGTGTGTGTGTGTGTGTGTGTGTGTGCGCGCGTATGTGTGTGTGCGTGCGTGTGTGTGTGTGTGTGTGTTTGTGTGTGTGTATGTGTGTGTGTGCGTGTGTGTGAGTGTATGTGTGTGTGTGTGTGTGTGTGTGTGTGTGTGTGTGTGTGTGGTGTGGTGTGCGTGTGTGTGTGTTTGTAGATCTTATCAGTTGGAGATATATGATATCACTTCCTTTGCCAAACGGGAAGAGAGTTTAAGTATCATTATAGTAAAGAGCGTTGAATGAAAAAAAAATGAAATAAATAAATATAAAATGGTCACAAAGTAGAATACTCGTATGCTATTTTCTTAACAAAAGATGTGTAGAAGAAAACAAATATCAAAGAATGATATGAACATTGTGTAACAACAAAAAGGACACAATAAACAGTGATATGAATGTTGTGTAACAATAAAAAAGAATACAATGAATATTGATATGAACATTATGTAACAACAAAAAGGACGCAGTAAAAATGATGTGAACAATGTGTAACAACAAAATGACAGAGCAAACAATGATATGAACAATGTGTAACAACAGAAAGGACCAGAAAACAGTGATATGAACATTGAGTTACAACCAAAACCAGTGTTATATGAACATTGTGTAACAACAAAAGGACAAAATAAACAGTGGCATGAACACTGTAACAATAGAAAGGATCAGGAAACAGTGATGGGGATATTGTATAAGAACAAAATAAACACAGTAAACAGTGATACATGAACATTTTCCATCAAGAAAATGGTCACAATAAACAGAGACAGATGAACATTCTGCAACAACAAAAAGTCGAAAGTGGTATCCGTGCCTAACACCCGTCAAAAGTGGTATTCATACCTAACATAGATTTGTCACAAGTGGTATCCATACCTAGCACTTGTCAAAAGTGGCATCCAGACCAAACACAGATTTTTCAAAAGTGGTATCCATACCTTAACACCCGTCAAAAGTGGTATTCATACCTAACATAGATTTGTCACAAGTGGTATCCATATCTAACACCTTTCAAAACTGGTATTCATACATAACACCCATCAAAAGTGGTATTCATATCTAACACACCCTGTCAAAAGTGGTACCCACACCTAACACAAACTGTAAAAAATGGTATCCATACCTAACACTCACCTGCCAAAAATGGTACCCATACCTAACACAGACCTGTCAAAATGGTACCCATACCTAACACAGACCTGTCAAAATGGTACCCATACCTAACACAGACCTGTCAAAATGGTACCCATACCTAACACAGACTGTCAAAATGGTACCCATACCTAACACAGACCTGTCAAAATGGTACCCATACCTAACACAGACTGTCAAAATGGTACCCATACCTAACACAGACCTGTCAAAAATGGTACCCATACCTAACACAGACCTGTCAAAATGGTATCCATACCTAACACAGACTGTCAAAATGGTACCCATACCTAACACAGACCTGTCAAAATGGTACCCATACCTAACACAGACCTGTCAAAATGGTACCCATACCTAACACAGACCTGTCAAAATGGTACCATACCTAACACAGACCTGTCAAAATGGTACCCATACCTAACACAGACCTGTCAAAATGGTACCATACCTAACAAGACCTGTCAAAATGGTACCCATACCTAACACAGACCTGTCAAAATGGTACCATACCTAACACAGACCTGTCAAAATGGTATCCACTACCTAACACAGACCTGTCAAAATGGTACCCATACCTAACACAGACCTGTCAAAATGGTACCCATACCTAACACAGACCTGTCAAAATGGTACCCTTTAACCTAACACAGACCTGTCAAAATGGTACCCATACCTAACACAGACCTGTCAAAATGGTACCCATACCTAACACGACCTGTCAAAATGGTATCCATACCTAACACAGACCTGTCAAATGGTACCCATACCTAACACAGACCTGTCAAAATGGTATCCCATACCTAACACAGACCTGTCAAAATGGTACCCATACCTAACACAGACCTGTCAAAATGGTATCCCATACCTAACACAGACCTGTCAAAATGGTACCCATACCTAACACAGACCTGTCAAAATGGTACCCATACCTAACACAGACCTGTCAAAATGGTACCCATACCTAACACAGACCTGTCAAAATGGTACCATACCTAACACAGACCTGTCAAAATGGTATCCATACCTAACACAGACCTGTCAAAATGGTACCCATACCTAACACAGACCTGTCAAAATGGTACCCATAACCTAACACAGACCTGTCAAAATGGTATCCACACCTAACACAGACCTGTCAAAATGGTACCCATACCTAACACAGACCTGTCAAAATGGTACCCATACCTAACACAGACCTGTCAAATGGTACCCATACCTAACACAGACCTAAACACTGTCAAAATGGTACCCAACTAACACAGACCTGCAAAATGGTACCACACCTAACACAGACTTGTCAAATGGTACCCTACCTAACCAACTGTCAAAATGTACCCTACCTAACACAGACCTTCAAAATGGTACCAACCTAACCAGACCTGTCAAAATGGTACCCAACTAACACAGACGTCAAAGTACAACCTAACCAGACTGTCAAAATGGTACACTACAACCTGTCAAATGTCCACAACACAGACTTCAAAATGTACCAACCTACAACCTGTCAAAATGGTACCATACCTAACACAGACTTGTCAAAATGGTACCCAACCTAACACAGACCTGTCAAAATGGTACCCATACCTAACACAGACCTGTCAAAATGGTACCCATACCTAACACAGACCTGTCAAAATGGTACCCAACCTAACACAGACCTGTCAAAATGGTACCCAACCTAACACAGACCTGTCAAAATGTACCCAACCTAACCAGACCTGTCAAAATGGTACCCATACCTAAACAGACCTGTCAAATGTACCCAACCTAACACAGACTGTCAAAATGGTACCCATACCTAACACAGACCTGTCAAAATGGTACCCATACAACACAGACCTTCAAAGTACCACCAACACAGACCTGTCAAAATGGTACCAACCTAACACAGACCTGTCAAAATGGTACCACACCTAACACAGACCTGTCAAAATGGTACCACACCTAACACAGACCTGTCAAAATGGTACCCATACTACACAGACCTGTCAAAATGTATCCACACTAACAACTAAATGACCATACAAAGACCTGTCAAAATGATCCAACCTAACACACAGACCTGTCAAAATGGTACCATACCTAACACAGACCTGTCAAAATGGTATCCATACCTAACACAGACTGTCAAAATGTACCAAAAACGTACCCAAATAATAACTAACAGACCTGTCAAAATGGTACCCACCTAACACAGACCTGTCAAAAGGTATCCAACCTAACACAGACCTGTCAAAATGGTATCCAACCTAAACAAGACCTGCAAAATGGTATCCACACCTAACACAGACCTGTCAAAATGGTATCCATACCTAACACAGACTGTCAAAATGGTACCCATAACTAACACAGACCTGTCAAAATGGTAACCCATACCTAACACAGACCTGTCAAAATGGTATCCATACCTAAACAGACCTGTCAAAATGGTATCCACACCTAACACAGACCTGTCAAAATGGTACCATAACTACACAGACCTGTCAAAATGGTATCCATCACTAACACAGACTTGTCAAAATTGGACCATAACTAACACAGACCTGTAAAATGATACCAACCTACCAGACCTGTCAAAATGGTACCCAACCAACACGACCTTCAAAATGTATCCACACCTAAACACAGACCTTCAACATGGTATCCACACTAAACAGACTGTCAAAATGATCCATACTAACACAACCTCAAATTACCTATACACAGACCTGTCAAAATGGTACATACCTAACACGACTGTCAAAATGTATCATACCTAACACAGACCTGTCAAAATGTATCCAACCTAACACAGACCTGTCAAAATGGTACCCATACCTAACACAGACCTGTCAAAATGGTACCCATACCTAACACAGACCTGTCAAAATGGTACCCATACCCAACACAGACCTGTCAAAATGGTACCCATACTAACACAACGCCTGTCAAAATGGTATCCACACCTAACACAGACCTGTCAAAATGGTATCCACACTAACACAGACCTGTCAAAATGGTACCCATACCCAACACAGACCTGTCAAAATGGTATCCATACCTAACACTCACTGCCAAAAATGGTATCCATATCTAACACTCACCTGCCAAAAATGGCACCCATACCTAACACAGACATGTCAAAACGGTATCCATATCTAACACCCGTCAAAAGTAGTATCTACACCAAACACTTGTAGACCAACAGAGAGAAAGCCATGAAACTTCGTTTAATCAGAGAAATCACTTAATCCGGACTGTACACGGTAATGTCAATGAAAATTGCATAACTCATACACGCTGTTCTTAAGGTGTTGTTTGCATATAATTGCACAATATTTATATTTGTGCCATCTTTATCGAATTCTTGTAGCGCTGTTTGCATAAGATTGCGCAATAACTGTATTTGCTCCATCTCTACTTTCTCTGTGTATTACTTGCCATTTGCACAATGTTTGAACATTAATGGTTCAATCTTGGGTTTTTTTTATGGCTTCTTCCCACGTGTGCCTCGCAAAAACACTAAAGTCAACAAGGACAACAACAGTACACACACAATAATACTAATCAGTAATAGTGATAACAATACCAGTAATAAAGCTTAGAATAACACTATTAACAATAATAATAATGACGATAATTGGTCATGTTGTTGATGATCATGATGATCCACCACCACCAATGATAATAGTAATAATGATGATGATAATTCTATTTATTTCTCAGAAGCATGCCCATTCCAACTGTTTTATTCTTATTTGAAAAAATCAATGTTTGCTCTCGTTGGTGCACCGCACCCCCACCCACCCCCTTCCCGCCACACACACATGAAGCAAAGGAAAACATGACAAAACAAACAGAAAGCAAACAAATGCAAAACAAAACACAAAAACTTGTGTGTAGTGTACCACACCCAGAAAAATGGGAGTACTATATATAACCGGGAAGGAGGGGTAGGGGAGCGGAACACTTACAACCCAAGGAGGTATCTTCTGGTTTAACATGCTTGGAAAAGCGTGTCAACTATATGGACAAACAGACTGATATACGGGCAGACAGAACGTGAATCCAACTAGAGAGAGAGGGGAGGGAGGGAGAGAGAGAGAGAGAGAGAGAGAGAGAGAGAGAGAGAGAGAGAGACAGACAGAGACAGAGTGACTGAGAGAGACAGAGTGAGAGAGAGTGAGTGAGAGACAGAGACAGAGACAGAGAGAGAGTGAGAGAGAGACACACACACACACACACCACAGAGTGAGAGAGAGGGTGTGTGTGTGTGTGTGTGTGTGTGTGTGTGTGTGTGTGTGTGTGTGTGTGTGTGTGTGTGTGTGTGTGAGTGAGTGTGTGTGTGTGTGAGGGAGAAAGAAAGAGAGAGAGAGAGAGAGAGAGAGAGAGAGAGAGAGAGAGAGAGAGAGAGAGAGAGAGAGAGAGAATGATGATGATGATGATATTCTAACAGAGTATGCGGGCTTTCAGCTTGTTCTTGGAGTCGGATGAAAACAAAGAAGTTTACCCCAAGTGCCCTAATAAGCAGCCTATTCAGCCTAATTGAGCGTGTACACCCAGAGTTATCGAACGTTACACTCTCACGTTGCCGAGATAATGACAGCGGTTTTTGAGGATAATATTTGTGGTGGAGGCTTTTATCCAATAAAGCCAATAGGAGATGCACAGTACGCAGCAGGGCAACGATTTGATGCCAGGCATCTTTGATTCCGACTCAAATTAGTTTCTCCTTAGCGTCTACTTTGTTTGTTAGAGAGGAGAGATGAAGCGAGAAATCTGCGACTATGTTCTAGCGTTTTTGCCTTCCCTGTCATCTGTCTTTTCCCACTCCTCCCGTCTCCTTTTTCTTCTCCCCCCCCCCCCATCTCTCTACTTTTCTCTTTCTTCCCATCTCTCTCTCATTTGTTATTTCAATACGTTGTCGTGTTATGTTCATGGCTAAAACAACAACAAAAAACACGTATTATTGTAATGATATGTCGTGATAAGTTTAAACATCTGGGAACGATCATTTCACCAGATGGCAGATGCACATCAGAAATAGCCAGCAGAATCGGCCAAGCCAAAACAGCATTCAAGAAGATGAAAAGCATTCTTACCGACAAACGCCTATCAATTAACATCAGGAAGAGAGATCTTGAATGTTGTATAGAACCGATAATGATATACGGTTGTGAAGCGTGGACAGTCAACAGGCAAAGCCAGAACAAGATTGAGGCAGCCGAGATGTGGGTTCTAAGAAGAATGCTGAGAGTTCCATGGACAGCAAAGAAAACAAACGAGACAGTCTTGATGGAAGCAGACACAAGAAGATCACTGATAAGGAAGATTAGGAAAAGACAGGCAACATTTATAAGGCCACTTTATGAGGAAAGCGGAATTGGAGTACCTGGTCACAACAGAAAAGCTGGAGGGAAAGAAAGCACCTGGTAGACCCAGGGAAAAATATTGGACGGACTTGCAGAGTGGCTGACGACAGAGAGGGTGGACGATGTGCTTGCGGCAACAAGGGATAGATACTTACGGAGGGCCATGATCGCCAACACCATGTGGCAAGGAACTTGATGATAATGATGATGATGTCGTGTATCATGCTCATAGCTAAACATACACGTGTTATTGTAATAATATGTCGTGTGTCATGCTCACAGCTAAACATACACGTGTTATTGTAATAATATGTCGTGTGTCATGCTCACATCTAAACATACACGTGTTACTGTAATATGTCGTGTGTCATGCTCACAGCTAAACATACACGTGTTACTATAATAATATGCCGTGTGTCATGCTCACAGCTAAACATACACGTGTTACTGTAATAATATGTCGTGTATCATGCTACAGCTAAACGTACACGTGTTATTGTAATAATATGTCGTGTGTCATGCTCACAGCTAAACATACACGTGTCATTGTAATATGTCGTGCGTCATGCTCACAGCTAAACATACACGTGTTATTGTAATAATATGTCGTGTGTCATGCTCACAGCTAAACATACACGTGTTATTGTAATAATGTCGTGTGTCATGCTCACAGCTAAACAACACGTGTATTGTAATTAATATGTCGTGTGTCATGCTCACAGCTAAACATACAACGTGTTATTGTAATAATATATCGTGTGTATGTCACCCCGGCATGCTCACAGCTAAACATACACGTGTTACTGTAATAATATGTCGTGTGTCATGCTCACAGCTAACATACACGTGTTGTTGTAATAATTGTCGTGTGTCATGCTCACAGCTAAACAGACACGTGTCATTGTATAATATGTCGTGTGTCATGCTCACAGCTAAACATACACGTGTTATTGTAATAATATGTCGTGTGTCATGCTCACAGCTAAACATACACGTGTTATTGTAATAATGTCGTGTGTCATGCTCACAGCTAAACAGACACGTGTCATTGTAATAATATGTCGTGTGTCATGCTCACAGCTAAACATACACGTGTCTATTGTAATAATATGTCGTGTGTCATGCTCACAGCTAAACATACACGTGTTATTGTAATAATGTCGTGCGTCATGCTCACAGCTAAACAGACACGTGTTATTGTAATAATATGTCGTGTGTCATGCTACAGCTAAACATAACACGTGTTATTGTAATAATATGTCGTGTGTCATGCTCTACAGCTAAACATACACGTGTTATTGTAATAATATGTCGTGTTCATGCTCACAGCTAAACATACACGTGTTATTGTAATAATGTCGTGTGTCATCTCAGCTAACAGACACGCATGAATAATACACGTGTTATTGTCCATATAATAATATGTCGTGTGTCATGCTCACAGCTAAACATACACGTGTTATTGTAATAATATGTCGTGTGTCATCTACGCTAACACACGTTATTGTAATTATGTCGTTCATGCTAAGCTAAACATCACGTGTTATTGTAATAATATGTCGTGTGTCATTGCTAACAGCTAAACATACACGTGTTATTGTAATAATTGTCGTGTGTCATGCTCACAGCTAACATAATGTATTGTATAATAGTCGTGTGTTGCTCACAGTAACATAAGTGTTATTGTAATAATATGTCGTGTGTCATGCTCACAGCTAAACATACACGTGTTATTGTAATAATGTCGTGTGTCATGCTCACAGCTAAACATACACGTGTATTGTAATAATATGTCGTGTGTCATGCTCACAGCTAAACATACACGTGTTATTGTAATAATATGTCGTGTGTCATGCTCACAGCTAAACATACACGTGTTACTGTAATAATAGTCGTGTGTCATGCTCACAGCTAAACATACAGTGTTATTGTAATAATGTCGTGTGTCATGCTCACAGCTAAACAACACGTGTTACTGTAATAATATGTCGTGCGTCATGCTCACAGCTAAACATACACGTGTTACTGTAATAATGTCGTGTGTCATGCTCACAGCTAAACATACACGTGTTACTGTAATAATATGTCGTATAGCTGTCATTGCTCTCACAGCTAAACATACACGTGTTACTGTAATATGTCGTGCGTCATGCTCACAGCTAAACATACACTGTTACTGTAATATGTCGTGCGTCATGCTCACAGCTAAACATACACGTGTTATTGTAATAATATGTCGTGTGTCATGCTCACAGCTAAACAAACGTGTTACTGTTAATTTATGCCCGTGTTGTCATGCTCACAGCTAAACATACACGTGTTACTGTAATAATATGTCGTGTGTCATGCTCACAGCTAAACATACACGTGTTATCTGTAATATGTCGTGTGTCATGCTCACAGCTAAACATACACGTGTTACTGTAATAATGTCGTGGTCATGCTCACAGCTAAACATACACGTGTTATTGTAATAATATGTCGTGTGTCATGCTCACAGCTAAACATACACGTGTTATTGTAATAATATGTCGTGTGTCATGCTACAGCTAAACATACACGTGTTATTGTAATAATATGTCGTGTGTCATGCTCACAGCTAAACATACACGTGTTATTGTAATAATATGTCGTGTGTCATGCTCACAGCTAAACATACACGTGTTATTGTAATAATATGCCGTGCGTCATGCTCACAGCTAAACATACACGTGTTATTGTAATAATATATGTCGTGTGTCATGCTCACAGCTAAACATACACGTGTTATTGTAATAATATGTCGTGTGTCATGCTCACAGCTAAACATACACGTGTTATTGTATAATAAGTATCATAAATCAGTTTGTGTCGTTTCATGCTCACAGCTAAACATACACGTGTTATTGTAATAATATGTCGTGTGTCATGCTACACACTAAACATACACGTGTTTTGTAATAATATATCGTGTGTCATGCTCACAGCTAAACATACACGTGTTGTAATGTAATATGTCGTGTGTCATGCTACAGCTAAACATACACGTGTTATCTGTAATTAATAGTCGTGTGTCATGCTACAGCTAAACATACACGTGTTTTGTAATAATATGTCGTGTGTCATGCTACAGCTAAACATACACGTGTTATTGTAATAATATGTCGTGTGTCATGCTCACAGCTAAACATACACGTGTTACTGTATATATGTCGTGTGTAGCTCAAGCTAAATAACTGTATGTTAAGTCGTGTTAATACATAACATCACGTGTTATTGTAATAATATGTCGTGTGTCATGCTACAGCTAAACATACACGTGTTATTGTAATAATATGTCGTGTGTCATGCTACAGCTAAACATACACGTGTTATTGTAATAATATGTCGTGTGTCATGCTACAGCTAAACATACACGTGTTATTGTAATAATATGTCGTGTGTCATGCTACAGCTAAACATACACGTGTTGTTGTAATAATATGTCGTGTGTCATGCTACAGCTAAACATACACGTGTTGTTGTAATAATATGTCGTGTGTCATGCTACAGCTAAACATACACGTGTTATTGTAATAATATGTCGTGTGTCATGCTACAGCTAAACATACACGTGTTATTGTAATAATATGTCGTGTGTCATGCTACAGCTAAACATACACGTTTTATTGTAATAATATGTCGTGTGTCATGCTACAGCTAAACATACACGTGTTATTGTAATAATATGTCGTGTGTCATGCTGCAGCTAAACATACACGTGTTATTGTAATATGTCGTGTGTCATGCTACAGCTAAACATACACGTGTTATTGTAATAATATGTCGTGTGTCATGCTACAGCTAAACATACACGTGTTGTTGTAATAATATGTCGTGTGTCATGCTACAGCTAAACATACACGTGTTATTGTAATAATATGTCGTGTGTCATGCTACAGCTAAACATACACGTGTTACTGTAATAATATGTCGTGTGTCATGCTACAACTAAACATACACGTGTTATTGTAATAATATGTCGTGTGTCATGCTACAGCTAAACATACACGTGTTGTTGTAATAATATGTCGTGTGTCATGCTACAGCTAAACATACACGTGTTATTGTAATAATATGTCGTGTGTCATGCTACAGCTAAACATACACGTGTTATTGTAATAATATGTCGTGTGTCATGCTCACAGCTAAACATACACGTGTTATTGTAATAATATGTCGTGTGTCATGCTCACAGCTAAACATACACGTGTTATTGTAATAATATGTCGTGTGTCATGCTACAGCTAAACAGACACATGTTATTGTAATAATATGTCATGTGTTACGTTCATACCTGAACATGTATAGTTGTAATTTGCATAATATGCTGTCATGTTCATACTTAAACATGTGGGTATTAAGTGATTGTGCATCATCAGAACATCTATAGTAATAGATACATATGTATGTAAATGTCCTCATGTGACCGATCAACGTCACGGGTAAGTGCACCCTAAATGGCCCTCTCACATGACTGGCTGGCCAGTTCTCTCTGATCAATCTTCGTTTCTCTTTGTTTTATCCAACGAGAAAATTAATTAGTCTGAGATTTTCTGTCTTTCAACTAGACGTTTTCTTGCTCTCTTAAGGATGGAAACCAGCAAAAACAGCACATCTGAGGAGTTTTATATCCTGGCAATATCTCCAGCAGACAGAACATTTCCTGCTGCAATTGCCTTATGTAGAAGATGTGGCGGGTAGCGCAGACGGGGCACCCTGAGATGTCACAATCAGTTGACTTCGTGTCTAAAGTCCTAGAGATGTATGTGTCCTCTCCAGCAAGACTTTTGTTTCCAAACGGCTACTGACTCCACTGGCCGACTCAGAATCCATATGAAATGGACTACATGGAAGGCATCTACATCATCAGATCTTCTGTATGCATGATGCAGTACCGTTACGGGGACATACATATCACGTCACGGAGAACGCTCTGTTTTGAGCGGGCTTTGGTAGCTCAGTTGGTTGGCGTTGGATTCACATGCTAATGGTTGTGGGCTCGAATCCTGAGGTGCGCTACACTAGAACTGGCCATCTCACTGTCCCATCTTAACATCACTGTTGTTCTGGTGGTGTCAGTATAGGATTAGATAAGTCCCCCTTCCTCCATTTCCCTGGGATGGTTATCCCCGTCGGCCATATCACCTGAGGTAGGTGTCGACGTAAAAATTGAACCAAATCAATCAAATAACTCTGTTCTGTTTCCTGGGCTCCATCACAAAACTACAGAAACTGACAACACCGTGAAGGGACTAGAAGGTCTATGGGCACAAAACTAAACCTGACAGCGATGACCCTATATGTGACAGATGACATGCCTGACTGGGAGAGGCTTCTGGAGACAGCAGTTAATCAGCAGCAGCAGCAGCAGTTCACTGTCCTCTAGAGTTGTTTGTCAAGGCGGTCCGCCATTGGGTTCATCTTCTTTTCCCTAAGTGGGATTGTAAGTGTTCAGGATGTTTATAATTTTACCACCAACTTTTACCCCAGGGCATTCCTTCTAGGTTTGTCATGATGGTTTTGCTGTAAAGTGAAAACAAATCTGGTGACACAACACATCCTTGTCTAACCCCTCTTTTGACATTTTGAAAACAGTTTATATAATTTACCACTCTCATTGCTGCTGTTTGTTGTCAATACAGATTCCTCATCATTCTTAGATCTTTTTCATCAGTATTGAGCTTTCCCAGTTGGCTGATCGATTCTATGTGTATGATCCGATCAGAAGCCTTGGTATTCCCGATCAAAGCCGTGGTGTAAACAACAAAACATAAACAAGTCCTTATTCAAGTCAACTGATCTTTCTGTAAGAGTTCTTAATATACATATGGCATTAACACTTCCTTTCCCTTCAATAAATCCATATTGTTCTGCTAATTCTGATTTGATTCCATTCCTTGTCCTCCTCATCATTATTCTTAATAGAATCTTTGTCACATGACTCATCGGGCTGATTGTACGATGGAATTCACATTCTATAGTCCTTGCTTTGTTTGGAAGTGCAACGAAAATTGACTTTAACACACCTGCGGAGATTTTTCCGGTGTCATAAATTTCATTTAGGAGGACTGTTACTTTCTTTCAATACCGAATTCATCCAGAGCCTCAATCATTTCTATAGTAATAATGTCTGGTCCTGGGGATTTCCATGTTTCATCTTTGTTATCGCTACTCTTCATCTTTCATTACCGGCCGTCCTTCCACGTTCTTTCTACAAATGTGTTTCTCCTTTCTGTCATCGTCAAAAAG
This sequence comes from Monoplex corrugatus, assembly GCA_030674185.1. NCBI lineage: Eukaryota > Metazoa > Mollusca > Gastropoda > Littorinimorpha > Ranellidae > Monoplex > Monoplex corrugatus. The sequence continues at coordinate 11,527,782 of JAPXFY010000019.1, forward strand.
CCCTCAGTGTGCTCTCCCCGTTTAACATGTTTTCTTAGGTAACAAATCGTACCATCTTTTCGTTTTTAAGCAACCAGTTGATAGGCGAGTCTTTTTCTTTCTGTGAGCAATTTCTTCCATATTTGTGTACATAAACTTAGAGTCTGTTTCGGGTCGGTCTTCTACTTCTTTGCACTTTGTTTCTAGCCAAGCTTCTTTAGCTTCATTACAGTTATTCATGATTTCCTTATCTACCTGACTCTATTCTTCCTCTTTTCCCTTTATCTTCCTAAGTTTATCTATCAAGCTTAAAAATTCTTTTGTCATCCAATTCTTCTTTGCTTCTTTGTTTATTGTTTTCCAAATTTGTCCATTGTTCCTCACGGTCCCCAACATTTTCCAAAGCAATAAATTTGTTCTGAACATAGAAGCTAAATTTTTCACGAGTTGATTGACATGTCTTTAAGAATCAAAGATTTAATTTGACTTTATTTTTTTACTTGCTTTCTTCTCTTTAGTTTCAGCCTAAATTTTCCCAATACAGGATTATGTCACTGCTGCAGTCTGCGCCTGGCAAAGTTTTTGCTATTTGTACTTATTTATCAGTATGTCATCAACTTGATTCTTGTGCGATCTCCTGTATTCATCCACGTCCATTTTTTCTGTTAGATTTCTCAAAGCAAGTGTATCCTACAATGAATTCATTTACCCGTGCCCACTCAACAAGTTTCTCTTCCCTTTCATGTGTGTGCACGTATGTGCGTCCGTGTGTGTTTGTGTGTGTGTGTGTGTGCGCGCGCGCGTGTGTATGTGCGCCCACATGCGCATTGTTATCGTGTCTGGGAATATTTGTATTCCGATTAACTGGCTCATTACTTTTTAATGTTCAATTCTTGCAAACTGCAACAAGTATGGATTTGACATGGGTCGTCTGCGTTGTATAAGTGAAATTATTATTTTATCATCATCATCATCATCATCATCATCAGTATTATCATCACCATTATTATCGATTGCTGTTGTGCAGTTCCCGCCATACGTTAACTAGCTAGACAGTCGTTACGTAATTTTGTGTTATTCAGAGAAAGCCAGGGAAAAGTTACGCAAGTCTCAGCGACCATACAGAATGATGATGTCTTCCCATTTTTGTAGTAACGAACACGACAGATGACATCGTCTTCTTTTTCGTAACTGCAGAAGTATACAGTTATTCTGGCAACAGCTCCAAACGGCTAACAATGATCTTTGTGGCAAGGCCACCTCGGTAATGTTAAACAAAAAGACTGTAATGCTTGGACAGGACAGACATTTCAAGTCAGATCCCACACTCGACTTTATTTTGCCGCATGCCAAGTCCTGCATTTATGAATGTAAACACAAAGACTGTATTCCACAAGATATTTTTTTCAGGAGATTTGTGAAAGTTGTGTTTTATAGATCTATTGAAAAAACGTTTTACTAATAAATATGAACTACAATAGATAGCAAACAGATTAGTTCTTTTATAATGCACTTACTGAAAATGTTTGATTCGATCATCTGTATCATTATTGTGGCTACAATCATCTGTTTGAAATTTTACACATCTACACATAATAATGTTTCGACGAGATGGATGCATATATGTATATATAATAAGTATAATGTACGTGTGTTAATTTTTCCTTCTTTAATACAATCAAAGGACATAACTCTTGAGAATTGTCTCCCAAATTATATAGAACTTCTCAAATCTAACACAGTTTGCGCTACCCATTCAGCTAGCATAGAAGCAAATACAAAGTACAAGAACAGTAAGTTCAGAACTCCAGTTTCATAAACAAGTAAAAAAAGAAACGATTAAAAACGCAAGTTTGAGCGACCAGGACCAGGACAGTATAAGCGACGTGTGGAACAAGAACGACAACCGTGTGTGTCAGGCAGCAGACGACAGAGCCAGTGTTTACCGTTCATCGATCACTCACTGACCCTCACGCGCACAACCCCTCGACCACGTGCCTCCACCTTCTCCTCCCCATCTTCCTTTCCCACCTCCACCCTCGCCACGTGGACACACACACGCGCGCGCGCGCACACACAACACACACACAAACATACACACACACACACACACACACACACACACACACACACAGACGAAACCACTGGAAGGAGGAAATAACGAAAGAGGGATATTTTTAAGAGGGAGGAGAAGGGGTTCAGAAGGGGACGAAGAAGGCGGGAGAGAGAGAGAGAGAGAGAGAGAGTGAGAGAGAGAGAGAGAGAGAGAGATGGAGGGAGGGAGAGATTTAAGACGGAGGGAAAGCGGGAGGGGGCCCAGGGGAAGGAAGAACAGAAGAAATGACAACGTCAGAAATGAAAGAAGAGACGAGATGAAAGAAACAAAATCGAGCTCCAGTCAAATTTGTTCACCCCCCCCCCTTTCCACTTTTACACACACAAATACTGTTACCAGGAGAACAAACAGGATGGTTGAACTATTCTAACAATCTGCCTTTTTTTCTAACAAATTTGTTTAAAGGAAACAGGTATTCTCTACGAAATCAAAGATTCATCTTTGACTCAACCTTTTCATGGGACGACATATATCGAAAGTATGTCAAGGGGCTTATTTGGAACTTAAACGCAGCTCTATTTGTAATCTTCTGACTGTGCAGCCAAAACTCTTGAAAGCTTTTGTGTACTTTCTTGTCTTGTGTGTAACAGTCTTCCTATTTTCTGTGGAATAATCTGCCCTCTCATATGAAAAAAATGCCTGATCTTTCTTCTTTTAGGAACCAACTTAAAGTCCGTTTTCCCCGTGAATCCTTCATCATCATCATCATCATCATCATCATCATCATCATCATCGTCGTCGTCGTCGTCGACGTTTTTGTTAATCACTTTTACACTATACACGTATATGAGTCACGCTGTCCTCATTAAGATATCAAGTTTATATTCACAGAAAACAGTATCAATTTTGTTCGCAACAAACACTATTCTGATTACGATACCAAGTGCATTAACAGAAAAGAGGTATTCCTCCATAACACTGTTCTCAACACAGAAAACAGGTATTCGTTTATAATTACGATGTTCTCATTACAGTACCAAATGTATTAATAGAAAACAGGCATTCGTTTGTAAGACATGACAACAATGTCATTATCACTACAAACCTCCTCTTCGTAAGTTTCAAATAGTATCTCTTTTTTCCTTCTTTGGCAGATTTGGATTCTTCCCTTAAGCTGAAATGTGTTCTGTTATACTCACACTGTGCACTGTAAAAAAATGATAAAAAGAAGTTTAAGAAAAAAAAATTACACCAGTTTAAAAACTACACCAGCACTGATATCAAAAGCACAGGTGGTAGAATATCATTCAGACAACAGTACAGTTGTTTAAATACCTACCTTTACGAGCAGCAAAGGAAATAAGACACAAGATGGTTGATGTATTCTAACAATCCCCCTTTTTACACAAAAAGATATAACACAAAATCCATATTGACCTTAAGGAAACTTCAGCTGAAATACCATTTGACGTGCATTGAGAACAATTGTAGACTATTAGTATTACAGCAGTGGAGAAAAAAAAAACGTGAAATATTGCCAGAAGTTCCTAAGAGACTGCGGCTCATACACATTGTTGTTTTAGGCATTTCTTGGTCCGTGTGACCTTGATCTTGACACCTATTGCTGCAAACTATTGTACCGGCGATTCCTGGCCGGTCTACACATCTGACCAAAACTAGGTAAAGATCTATCCAGAAACAGCTCCAAGAAAACTTGGTAATATCATTTGGTAGCGGACACGTGCACGCAAGCGCGCACGCGCACACACACACAGACATACACGCGGGCGCGCGCACACACAAAGAGCTCTTATGGACAATGTGAAATAATCTCCCTTTTTCGTAAGAAAATAAAAAGGGGGCTGGGGATTAAAAGCATTAATGCAATTATTAATATTTTTGTTTAAAGCCCAGCCGACTGCGCGGAGCCATACCAGGTCTTTACATTTCAAAACATACGCAACACCTCGTTGGAAAAAAAAAAGGTGGAAAAAAAAGCTGACAAAGATCAATGTATTTCCGCACATAATCTAAGGTTTTGTCCCTGGCGTTGACCATTCCGGGAGGTTATTGTTACTGTTGTTTAAAGCCCAGCCGACTGCGTAGAGCCATATCAGGGTTATAACCACTTCATAAACATACAAAACTTCAACAGGAAAAAAAAAGAAAAAGAAAAAAGAAAATTTAGTACACATATCAATGCATTCGGCGCATAATCTAAGGGCATGCCTCCGGCGTTGACCACTCCGTCCAATTTATTGCACAGAGGATTTAAAAAACATATTTGAATACAAATTTAAGCATACCTAAGGACACCAAAACATACAATAAAAGTGGTCATAAATTACCTAAAATTACTTCCGCATATCTCACCTCCCTAGAGCCAAAAATGCACTTAATACAGGTATCCAATTATCAATCCTACGAAAAAGTACATAAGACTTTATCGAAGACATACAGGTGAATGGACCAGCAAGGCAGAAACTGACAGGAAGAAATGACAGAAAGCAACAGAACAAGGCAAAAACAAAGAGAGTGACAGAAAAGAGGAAATTTCTCGCACAGAATTTCCAGAGGATGGGGATAATATTTATACTGAAAGAGGCCCCGGCATCCCCACTGGGGGTCACCGGGAGGTATAAAAAGACTTGAATACAAATGTAGACATAAATAAGGATACTAAATCATATATAAACCTGGCCATGCGTTACCTTTAATTTCCAGTTCACATCTCATTTCCTTAGAGCCAAAAATAGTCAATACACGTATCTCATAATTTATCATAAAAGAAAGTGTATAAGACTTTATAGATCACATACAGGTCAATAGTCCAGCAACGCAGAAAACGACAGGAAGAGATGACAGAAAGCAAAGGTGCAAGGCAGAAAAAGAGACAGTTACAGAAAAAAAAATGGAAATTTCCAGCACAGAATTTGAAGAAGGTGGGATACTGTTTGTACTGAAAAAGCCCCCGGCAACCCAACGGGGGAAGGGGGATTGAAAAAAAGAAAAGCTGAACGAACGTACATCCACGCCCACACCCACACACAACATCCTCATGCGTAATATAAAATAATTTGCTTTTCTTTATAAAAAAAAAAAAAAAAAAAAAAAAAAAAAGAGAGAGAGAGAGAGAGAGAGAGAGAGAGAGAGAGAGAGAGAGAGAGAGAGAGAGAGAGAGAGAGAGAGAGAGAGAGAGAGAGAGAGATGTTAAAAGAAAAAGACAGTGAACGAACACACACAAGACTCGGTCTTGTCGATTTTTTCTTTGTGTTTAGATTTCTGTATTTCTTTCTTTATTGATCTACCTATTAATTTTTTTTATTCATTTTTTTTATTCGTTGCATTTAAAAGAAGCATCACAAAGTGTGGCACAGTCACTATGGCCACTGTCAACAGACTCTACCAAGAGCTGGACAAAAAGAAACCATTCTTTTTCTCAGTGTGTGTTTATGTTTATGGGCTTACGTGTATACTTACGTACATGCACACGCAAGAACACACACACGCACAAACGTACTCACACAATGAGAGAGATAGAAGAAGAAAGAGAGAGAGAGGAGAGAGAGAGAGAAGAAGAAAAAGAAGACAGAGAAGAGAGAGAGAGAAGAAGAGAAGAAGAGAGAGAGAGAGAGAGAAGAAGAGAGAGAGAGAGAAGAAGAAGAAGAAGAAGAACAGAGAGAGAGAGAGAGAGACAGAAGAAGAAGAACAGAGAGAGAGAGAGAGAGAGAGAAGAAGAAGAAGAAGAAGAAAAGAAGAACAGAGAAAAGAGAGAGAGAAGAAGAAGAAAAAGAACAGAGAGAGAGAGAGAAGAAGAAGAAGAAGAAGTAGAAGAAGAAGAGAGAGAGTAATGTGTAGTCAGTTTTCTTAAAACTGCCATGCAAGTTCAATTATTCTGATGAGAGAGAGAGAGAGAGAGAGAGAGAGAGAGAGAGAGAGAGAGAGAGAGAGAGAGGAGAGATAATGTATGCTCAATTTTCTTAAAAAACTGCATGTATGCTCAATTTTCTTAAAAACTGCCATAGAAGTTCAGTTATTCTGATCCAGTAAATTCTCTCTGAAACAGGGATACGTACATCTTGTGTTTCTGGTTGGTTTGGTGTTGCTGTAACAGAATGTGCGTACAAGTTATGCGTACGTTGACAACACTGAAATTAAATGGTAAAACAGACAAGAAAAAAAAAACAACAACACACACACACACACAGACATCACCACTACCAACCAACAAATTAAAAAAAAAAAAAAGAAAGACCAGAGAACAAAAACAAAACAAAGAAAAAATACTATAAGGAAACAAACCTATGCCAGGCTCTTCTGCTCTATTGATAAATATCTCTCTCCCTCTCACAACAATCTTTCTCTCCCCCCCCCCTCCCTCTTTCTCTCTCTCACGCGAGCGTGCGCGCTTGCTTGCATACTCGCAACAGTGTTGAATCAATCTGTGTGCAATCCTGTAATTGTTTATTGTCAAATGTACGGGTTATGGAATCCAATTAGAAATTACAAGGCGGAGGTGGACGGTAGGATGGGGACAGGGAAACACACACACACACACACACACACACACACACACACACACACACACACACACACACACACACACACACGCACGCACACCACACACACACACGCGACACACACACACACACACACACACACACACACACACACACACACACACACACACACACACTCCATAATTATAGTACTATGACACAGATCACTGGAACACAGTGACGTCAAGAAACTACAATCCATTTACGGCATGGACTACTGGAAGACAGTGACGTAAAGAAACTACAGTCCAATTATGACATGGACTATTGGAAGATAGTGACGTCAAGAAAATACAATCCACTTATGACATGGACTACTGAACACAATGACGTCAAGAAACTGCATCGACTTATGGCATGGTCTATTGGAACACAATGACATCAAGAAACTATAATCCACTTAGTACCATGATGTGAACTACTGGTACACAGTGACATTAAGAAACCACAATCCACTTATGCCATGTAGTATTGGAACACAGTGACATAAAAAAAATCCATTGGAACACAATGACATCAAGAAATAACAATCCAATCAGTACCATGACGCGGACTATTGGAACACAGTGATATCAAGAAACAACAATTCACTCAGTACCATGACATGGAACGCAATGTCAAGAAACAACAATCCACTCAGTACCATGACATGGACTATTGGAACAGTGATGTCAAGAAACAACAATCCAATCAGTACCATGACGCGGACTATTGGAACACAGTGATGTCAAGAAACAACAATCCACTCAGTACCATGACATGGACTATTGGAACACAATGTCAAGAAACAACAATCCAATCAGTACCATGACGCGGACTATTGGAACACAGTGATGTCAAGAAACAACAATTCACTCAGTACCATGACATGGAACACAATGATGTCAAGAAACAACAATTCACTCAGTACCATGACATGGAACACAATGATGTCAAGAAACAACAATCCACTCAGTACCATGACATGGACTATTGGAACACAGTGATGTCAAGAAACAACAATCCACTCAGTATCACGAAGTAGACTACTGGAACACAGCGACGTCAGAAAAGAACGATCTATTTAGTGCGACGACAAGGAGTATTGGAACACAATAACTTCACGCTGGGTGCCTCACCAAGAAAACCACAAGGGAAAAGATGTTTAAATCCTTCATCCCTGACACAGATCTGAAACCAAACCTTACGTGAAAAACTCTTGCAAGAGAATAGGAACAATCGAAAAGACTGTCCAAATCCGCCCCAACCTTAGACAATTGCTTCTATATGTTCTCGGGAATTGTAAGAGAAATAATGTCTCCCGTCTGTAAGATCTTGGGAATTGCAAGAAGGAGACAACATTATGTAGGTTACACAGTGGTCACACATTCTACACTCATTGATGATTTTAAAAACATAAAGGAGCACCATGGTGCATACCGTGTGATGAGCTACTCAGGATCCAACATATTCTTCTTACTGAATGCTGGGACTTCAAAGACAAGACATAAGCACTCACTATAGAACAGACTCCTCGAAGAACCTCTTCAGAAATGTTCCTCAGGACATAATTTTCAAGTTTCTACAAGAGGTCAATAGATTTCATCTCATATCATCACAAGTATGGGAAACATTCTTGAATGCATTTTATACTTGAAAGGCTTCATGTGCTTAGTCTTTAGCCAGTGGCTTTTGAATTGAAGCCCTATACCACTGCAGGAGCCTGCGCAGCGTTACATTTGAGACAGAACCAATGTTTGTCTGATCGATGACAGCTCTTGCTTTTTTCTTCAAGCTTGAATTCTAGCTATTTCCTTTAAGTGTTCCTTTCTCAAAAAGACGATTAATGATATGACGATTTAGAGATTGTTCACGAAGGTATGATCGTAAGTTCCTGAGGACCTTTGATCTTCCAAGGTGCAAACTGCCTGCTGTAGTGACTTAACCTGCAAGTTTGTCAGCACATTCATTTTCCTTCACACCGGTGTGTGTTGGACAGTAGATCCACACGGTTGTTTGCAGCTTCATACTGCTCGTTGCTTCATGCTATTCTAGAGTTCTGACTCTGCTCTCTACTTTTTGAAGCAAATTTTAAGACCACATGCCAGAAGATACTGCTTTAAATATCGTTCCTTGTTGTTATTGTTGTTGTTATTCTCGTTCAAAGCCCAGCCAACAGCGCAGAGGCTTATCAGGGCTATAATCAACTCAAAACGTACACAACACACCACTGCGGAAAAAAACTGTAAAAGAAAACTGAAAACACATATCAATGCATTCACGCACATAAACTAAAGATACGCCCCTGATGTTGACCATTCCATCCAGTGTGACACACTGTGCAAACCATCTGGTCATGTCAACCATCAAGACACATTGTCCAAACTATCTTTCAGGGTCCCTAGAAAGGAGGCTGTCACCCAGGAGGACAGAAGAGGAGCTGGATGGCAAATATCAAAGACTGACCAAACTTAGCATGCCTGAACTTCTTGATGCCACACCCCAGACACAAAGATGGTGAGTACTGTCTTCTGCTGCGTCCGTCAGTCACCTGCAGCCTCCCTCCCCTCCCCCCCTCCCCCCACCTCACCGAGTAACGACAGTGGTGATGAACAGATGATGATGAAGATGAATTCAACATGACTTTACTATCAACATAACTCTGTCGTCGCCAGACACACGCCAGGGCTTAGAGTGGAAGCCTGTGTCCTTGACAGAATTCTGGCCTGTCCATATTGTCTGTGGCTGAAGAAGGCGGGGAAGGTACAACCGCCACCTGTCCCTACAAATTTGTCCTGCCCCTGCACACACCTCCATGATCCTAGATCCTCACCGCTAAGCCGACCATGTTGAAGAAAACGGCGGCGGCAAATTTGTGGAGGGAGAGATGGAGACAGGAAAAAACATGGCTGTCACTGGCCACTAGGGGCTAGGAAGGGACCTGAACCCTCACACTGACCACTTGATCCACAAGCAGCATGTTTGTCTGTTTGTCAGCGTGTTTGTGGTTGGGGAGTCGGGAGGAAGCGGCCGCGGCTTTGCACCTTGCTGTGGCAAGCCCTCGCCAAAGCCTCCACAAACTCATATCAGTGTGACCAAACCTCGCCTAACCCTCCACAAACTGTCAGCAAGGTGACCAGTCCTCGCCAAACCCTCCACACACTATCACACTATTAGTAGTGGGCAGAAGGGACAAAACCTGGAGGCGGACCTCACCACCAAACACAACATATCAGCAGCGGGGGTGAGGGGCACAGCTACAGGTCGTTGTCTCCGCTCAAACAAGCCGTCAACCATCTGGTCACTGTAGCAACCAGGCAGACTTTCTACAAATTTTCACTGCTGACTGTTGTGCCCTCTCCCTGTTGACAAACCTGCGTCTGACAGTCATCTACACAACCACCACGAGATCAAGCCCACGCCCTTGTGATGGACTTTTGTGTATACAATGCTCAATGATGACTCAAGGACAGAAGACCATGACAGAAACAGTGCAGTATGCTAATTACAAAAAAAGACCATAGAAAAGCATAATGACGGTCATCCAACAAATAGCGAGACTGTCCTACTAATTCAAGAAGAAATTGTTGCTGCGTTTTAAACTTTACTCAAACTAGACCAAAGTTTAGTTATCAAAAAGACCATCACACAACACCAGACATGGCCAAGTCAACACAGGACCATCACACAACACCAGACACGGCCAAGTCATCAACAGGACCATTACACAACACCAAAATGGCCAAATCATCAACAGGACCGTCACACAACACCAGACATGGTCAATTCATCAACAGGACCATCACACAACACAGACATGGCCAAGTCATCAACAGGACCATCACACAACACAGACATGGCCAAGTCAACACAGGACCATCACACAACACAAACATGGCCAAGTCATCAACAGGACCATCACACAACACCAGACATGGCCAAGTCATCAACAGGACCATCACACAACACCAGACATGGCCAAGTCATCAACAGGACCATCACACAACACAGACATGGCCAAGTCATCAACAGGACCATCACACAACACAGACATGGCCAAGTCATCAACAGGACCATCACACAACACCGGACATGGCCAAGTCATCAACAGGACCATCACACAACACCAGACATGGCCAAGTCATCAACAGGACCATCACACAACACCGGACATGGCCAAGTCATCAACAGAACCATCACACAACACCAGACATGGCCAAGTCATCAACAGGACCATTACACAACACCAAACATGGCCAAGTCATCAACAGGACCATTACACAACACCAAACATGGCCAAGTCATCAACAGGACCATCATACAACACCAGACATGGCCAAGTCATCAACAGGACCATCATACAACACCAGACATGGCCAAGTCATCAACAGAACCATCATACAACACCAAACATGGCCAAGTCATCAACAGGACCATTACACAACACCAAACATGGCCACGTCATCAACAGGACCATCGTACAACACCAAACATGGCCAAGTCATCAACAGGACCATCGTACAACACCAAACATGGCCAAGTCATCAACAGGACCATCATACAACACCAAACATGGCTGTCATCAACAGGACCATTACATAACACCAAACATGGCCAAGTCATCAACAGGACCATCACACAACACCAGACATGGCCAAGTCATCAACAGGACCATCACACAACACAGACATGGCCAAGTCATCAACAGGACCATCACACAACACCAAACATGGCCAAGTCATCAACAGGACCATCACACAACACAGACATGGCCAAGTCATCAACAGGACCATCACACAACACCAAACATGGCCAAGTCATCAACAGGACCATCACACAACACAGACATGGCCAAGTCATCAACAGGACCATCACACAACACCAAACATGGCCAAGTCATCAACAGGACCATTACACAACACCAAACATGGCCAAGTCATCAACAGAACCATTACACAACACCAAACATGGCCACGTCATCAACAGGACCATCACACAACACAGACATGGCCAAGTCATCAACAGAACCATTACACAACACCAAACATGGCCACGTCATCAACAGGACCATCACACAACACCAGACAATGACCAGACAGCAACAAATCATAACCAGACAGCAACACATTATGAGAGATTATGTACAGCAACTGAGATCATGAGAGATTATGAAGAATGACAGAGATTATGAAGAGCAACAGATATCGTGAGAGGTCATGAACATCATCAGAGATTATGAAGAGCAACACAGGTCATGAAGAGCAACAGAACCACAGAGAGCGCCAGGGACCACGAAGAACAACAGAACAATGAAGATCATGAAGGGAAGCAGGGATCACAAAGAGAACATAGCTAATGAAAAGTGACAGAGACCATGAAGAGCAAGAGAGATCATCAGGAATCATTAAGTTCAGTTCAGTTTATGTTGCTTATATTCTAGACGACCGCTAAGGCCATATCAGGCTTAACATAACGTTACAACAACTCCAAATCTAATTAAAAAGCGAACGTTTAAAAACCAAGTACACTATTATCACTTCACGTCTATAACGCATTTAAAAAAATCTTTCTCGTACGTTATTACGATCATAAAAAAAAGAAAGAAATCTATTGATCTATAGTAAACACTGGAAAATTACATCTGGAAGAACACGTCTGAAGAGTTTCTGTAAAGGAATCTGCTGTATAGAGATCATGAAGAACAACAGAGATGATGGAGAGATCTTGCAGAGTTCAAGAACAACACAGGTCAAGGGTGATAAGAGGTCTTGATAGGGCAGTTTGATGTGTGTTCCTGTTCATAGGACTATAGTGAGCAGCTTGACAAGGGGCGGGTCAGTGGGGGCCATTGGCCTGCAGTGTACCCTAGGGCTGTCCTGACTGCCGTCACTTGATGTTTCTCAACTTTCCCCCTCCCGTCCCTGTGCAGGTGAACATCTCGTTAGCACACTTAAACACACGCTAAATGCCCTCTTGTATCCGACACAGAGCAGGACACAGACACACAGACAGACAAAGAGAGACAGGGTTTCGAGACTGCTTTCCTGAGAAAAAGAGAAGGGTTAGGGAGAGATCAAAACAGGTTGAAAGCTCTGAACGGCCGTTAACGGCCAGATCACAGCGTTTTTAATGGTAGCAACTATTTCGAATGGAATGACTCGATTCCCATTCAACGGCATTTCGTGAAGTTAGATCTTCTCCATTTCGATCGTCAGTGTTTAGTGTGTGCATCAGGTCGTAATGCCTTCAACGTCTGCTGTTCCCCTGGACATCACAGAGACCATTACCAAAATCTGGACACTGAGTTGCCTCCAGTCTTAAAAGACAAGGACCATCACTTCATCGGGATCAATCCGTTGTCAAAACTTAAGGAACTTTAGTGAAACGTTTTGCCCTACGGAATGGAGTGAAAGTTACGCCCTGCACCGTTCATCTAGCGTCATCAACCGTTTTCACCTTTGAACTGCCAACACTTAAATTGGTTTCCTCCGACAACTGGGCTTAGGTTTCTATGAAAAGTCTTTTCTAAGTCCTGGACATCGCGTGGAACTTTTCATTCCAAGTGGTGTCGCCAGTTTAACGGGTTTTTCTTCCGACATCAAACTGCTCCCGTTCACCAAGCCCCCCTGTCCACACAGACACACAGACATAGTTACACAGCCAGAAACCCCTCACGTCTTGCGAAGACACTGACCAAAGAGGGAAGCTCTGTGATTGGCTAACTTTTTGACGGCGTCAACCAATAGACTGTACCTTACTTCGTGCTACCTGACTGACACACATAACGTTGATGGCCGCCCTGACGGTTACAGCTCTCCTGACGAGGTGGGCTGACTAGTTGTTGACCAATAGAAACTGGTGATAAAACGTCTCTCACTTGGGCAGTTACCTGACTTAACATCCCTCGGATGGTCTCTGTGGTCTCTAGGCTATGCACGAGCTCAAACTGAACTGACATCAGTGCACGTATCAAACAATCCCATCACACATCAAGTTAGCCAAGAAATTAAACGGTGAAGAAATAAAGCTGAAATGATCAATAATCTGAAAATATGTAATAATCCTAAAACTGACATTTGTAATATCATCAAATGACTCGTGTTGTTTCAGAATAAACCTGTTCCCCCTGATGATCACAATCTGTCTATGTAAAGCTCGTCTTATTTCCTCACTGTCATAGCTGAAGAAATTCACAAGTTCAAAAGATATATGCTGGATGTCCGTTAGACATTTTGAATTTCAAATTTCCGAAATAAAGCGGAAAAATAAATGATGAATAGAAAGCATAAATAAAAACAAACACAAAAAGCAAACAGGAAACAATCCAAAACAAAGGACCCCCACCCGTGAAATCACACACACACCACACACACACACACACACACACACACACACACACACACACACACGCACACACACACACACACACACACACTCTCTCTCTCTCTCTGTCTCTGTCTCTGTCTCTGTCTCTCTCACTCACTCACTCAACATCAACAACAGCCAAAGCTATTTTAACGTTATTTTGCAGTTTTATCAATCAGGAGCCAGAAAAACACGTATTCTAAGACACTAAAATAGAATATTTAGCACGAGTACGCGTTCTTATTCTAAAAAACAAAAACAGAATAAGAAAGACGTATTCAATACAAACCTTGTCTTGTTGTATTAAGTACGCGTTCTTATTCTAAAAAACACAAACAGAATAAGAAAGACGTATTCAATACAAACCTTGTCTTGTTGTATTAAGTACGCGTTCTTATTCTAAAAAACACAAACAGAATAAGAAAGACGTATTCAATACAAACCTTGTCTTGTTGTATTAAGTACGCGTTCTTATTCTATACTCGTGGTTTTGCTTGCCTTATTATATTAAATACGTGTTCTTATCCTATTTCCGTGTTTTTGTTTGTCTTATCATATTAAACGCGCGTTCTTGTCCTATTTTCGATTTTTTCTGGTACCAGTTTGTTTTACCGCGGGCGGTCACACTTGTTTTGGAGGATTAACCTTTTATCAGCGTTCACTTTGCTGGGGCGTTTTTGTTGCTGTTTTCTGATTTTGTTTAATCCCCCCCCCCTCTCTCTCTCCTTCTCTCTCTCTTTCTCTCTCTTTCAATCCTCTGTTCTCACGTTGTCTACCCGTCTTTTTTCTTAATTTCCAATGGTCTTGAAGAATTCATGTTCGCATGTTCTTAGCCAGATAATGGCGAGTCTGTCAATAATTATTATGGGTGTGGACACATAACCCAGTCACTGACAGGTCTGTCAACACTATGTGTGTGCGGAGACACAAGCCAGCCACTGACAGGTCTGTCAACACTATGGGTGTGTGTGTAGAGACATAAGCCATTCACTGACAGGTCTGTCAACACTATGGGTGTGTGTGTAGAGACATAAGTCAGCCACTGACATGTCTGTCAACACTATGGGTGTGTGTGCAGAGACATAAGCCACTGACAGGTCTGTCAACACTATGTGTGTGTGTGTGGAGACGTAAGCCAGCAACTGACAGGTCTGTCAACACTATGTGTGTGTGGAGACATAAACCAGCCACTGATAGGTCTGTCAACACTATGGGTGTGTGTATGTAGAGACATAAGCCACTGACAGGTCTGTCAACACTATGTATGTGCACACGTAAGCCAGTATGTGAAGACATAAGTCAGCCACTGACAGGACTGTCACACAGTGGGTGTGGAGACATAAGCCATTCACTGACAGGTCTGTCAAACTATGGGTGTGGAGACATAAGCCAGCCACTGACAGGTCTGTCAATACTATGGGTGTGGAGACATAAGCCAACAACTGACAGGTCAGTCAACACTATGAGTGTGAAGACACAAGTCACTATGGGTGTGGAGACAAAAGCCAGTACGTGGAGACATAAGTCAGCTACTGACCGGTCTGTTAACACTATGGGTGAGCAGACATAAGCCATCCAGGGTGTGGAAACGGTGCAGCTGATGGGTGCCTGTGAGAAGATGAGGTGGATAGAAGTCTGCGATGGTGGATCGTGCCATTTGGAGGTATGGTTTTCTCCAACCATCACCCCATCTCCCACCTCCCTGTCTACAGTGGCTGTGAGCAATGCTTATCTTGTTGATCTCAATCGTGTTTCTTGCGTGTTCAAATAGCATGGCTGCTTTGAGTTTGCGCCTAGATACGATCTCCCGTGTATTTGTCTTGCAGTGTGTCTGGCTAGTACCGTTTCTTGATGCAGTGCTAAGATGTTGGGTTGGGTAGTTCAGTGGTATTTTTGCGGTTAAACTTTTTCATTTGATGTTACATGTGCAAAGCACTTCACTCCTTTTATTACAGTTCAGGGAAACAGAAACTGTGGAATGGTCTTTAAAAGATTGTAAGGTATTCGTAATATGATTTTGTGGAACTGTTACTTAGTCAAGCTTGCAATAACAGTGGTAGAAGTATCCATGAGTATTGTTGAGGTCTGAATGGGCAAAATGTTGACAGAGACGTGTATTTCAGTGATATAGATTGATTCAATGACAGAAGTGTATTTCAATATGATATAGATTGATTCAATGACAGAAGTGTATTTCAATATGATATAGATTGTTTCACTGACAGAAGTGTATTTCAGTATGATATAGATTGTGTCAGTGGGAAGTACATTTCGACATCATATAAACTGTTTCAATGACAGAAGTATATTTCAATATGATATAGATTGTTTCACTGACAGAAGTGTATTTCAATGATAATAGATTGTTTCACTGACAGAAGTGTATTTCAATATGATATAGATTGTTTCACTGACAGAAGTGTATTTCAGTATGATATAGATTGTGTCAGTGGGAAGTACATTTCGACATCATATAAACTGTTTCAATGACAGAAGTATATTTCAATATGATATAGATTGTTTCACTGACAGAAGTGTATTTCAATGATATAGACTGTTTCACTGACAGAAGTGTATTTCAATATGATATAGATTGTTTCACTGACAGAAGTGTATTTCAGTATGATATAGATTGTGTCAGTGGAAGTACATTTCGACATCATATAAACTGTTTCAATGACAGAAGTATATTTCAACGCAACACAGTTTGTTTCCGTCACACAGAAGTATATTTTAGTATCATAAAAAACTGTTTCATAGAGAAGTATATTTCAGTATGATACAGATTGTTTCAGCGGCAAAGAAGAGTATTTCAACGTGATATGAATTGTTTCAGTGACAGAGAAGTGTATTTCGATATGATACAAATTGGTTCAGTGACAGAGAAGTGTATTTCAATAAGATATAGCCTGTTGAAGTTAAAGTTCGATATAAGAATAAGCATAAATGTTTATTTCTACAAAAGGAAGGCATGGAACTACATGTTTGTCAGAAGCCCAAGATTTCGCCAGCGCTTATGATTTATGTGCTTGTTTATGACAGTTGCAATGATTGTTTATGGGCTTTCTTAGAACTGGAGAAGTACAAGATATGGAATACACTGAGCGCTGTAACGAGTGAAACTAAAATGAAACTGAAAATAAACATTGTGATGCGAACATTTGGGTTAAGAGCAATAGAAAGTAAGATCAAACCATGTACACCTATGGGAAAATGGATTTAAGACTGTACCATTCAAAAACAAAAGGGAAAGGCTTACGGGGAAGACAAGCAGTTGACGGACCAATGAAGGAAAGGTTTGCCATGACTGTCTGGTCACAGTCTCCAGTGCCAACAAACCCTAAGAAACACGTCTCTTTTCATTTCCTGGCCATCCCTCCCTCCCTCCCTCTTCCCCTATCTCCCCCTTCCCTAGAAACTCCTGACCCCCTGTCCAGTGTGCAAACATCAAGATCCCAAACAGAAGTGAGGAGAAGTTATCATTTGTTCGTGTTTGTCACCGGTAAACAGACGGTCTGTGCCGGTAGAAAGATGGCCGGTGCCGGTAAAAGACGGACGGGAAACAAACGGAGCTTTGCGAGTTAATCAAACACTGGCAGGTTGGATGGGAGACGAAACGCACCGTGTCCTATTCCTTGAAACAGTTTGAAGGGGAGGGACAGATAACAGAGCAGGAGTGTGTGTAGAGGGGTGGGACGAGTAGCGGGGGGGAAGAGTCTGTTAATTATTTATTAATTAACTACCCAGGGTATTTCGGTCCTTCCTTTGAACCCGAATGACCCATGCTCATCAACTGTTCTGTGTGTCATCAGTGTCGTTTTTTTTAGAGTCACAGCCCAGTCTGAGCTCTCTCTCTCTCTCCTCTCTCTCTGTGATAATACTAGTATAAGTTTAAAAGCCTATGCGCCTACAATACGTATACAGAAAACAAAAATGCACAAGCCAAACAGCACCAACACCATACATGTTCCAGCTCATACAATTAACACACACACACAACACACACACACACACACACACACACACACACACACACACACACACACACACACACACACACACACACACACACACATAATAAAGGCAACGGGAGACTGAGGAATAATGAGCGGTACGATTATCCAGATGGATGGATGGATGGATGGATGGATGGATGGATGGACGGACGGACGTATCTCTCTCTCCCTCTCTCTCTTCTCTCTCTGTCACACACACACACACACGCACGCACGCACGCACGCACACACACACACACACACACACACACACAGAGGCTCAGGGTGAGGAGACAGCGATGCCAGACCCAATAGCATCAGGCCTGCAGGCAAAACTAACGGGCGGTGACTCACCTGCACCACACACACCTGCCCACACCCATCCCTCCACCTCCACCACACACACACACACACACACACACACACACAGCCCCCTTCCGACCCTGCCTCTTCAGCCCACCACGCCTGGATGCGCGCCATTGACGTTCAACGGTGCGTGACGAGCACACACCTGTGTCACCTGCAGTCTGTGTCACAGTGCGCCACATCACAGCAATGCCAGATTCTGAGATTGCCTCAGACGAGGCCTGACTTCTGGGACTGCTGCCTTCATTTCATACAGACTCTGCTCGAGTTTCACCAAGATGTTACTGCCACGTTAAAACACGTTTCACAGAAATCAGACATGCTGGTCTCTTTACTGATGAGTAACTCACTCTCTCTCTCTCTCTCTCTCCCTCCCCTCTCTCTCTTTGCTGCCTTCATACAGACTCTACTCGAGTTTCACCAAGAGGTTGACTGACACGTTAAAACATATAAACATATTTCACAGAAATCAGAGATGCTAGTCTCTTTCTGATGAGTAACACACACACACACTCTCTCTCTCTCGCTCTCTCTTCTCTCTCTCTCTCTCTATATATATATGTCTACGTCTCTGTCTGTCTGCCTGTCTCTCGCTCTCTATCAGTCTATGTCTACGTCTCTGTCTGTCTGTCTGTCTGTCTGTCTGTCTGTCTGTCTCTCTCTCTGCTGCCTTCATACAGACTCTGCTCGAGCTTCACCAAGAGATTGACTGACACGTTAATACATATAAACATATTTCACATAAATCAGAAATGCTGGTCTCTTTACTGATGAGTAACTCACTCACACACACACACACACACACACACACATACACACACACACACACACACACACACACACACACACACACACACACACACACACACACACACCTCTCTCTCTCTCTCTCTCTGCTGCCTTCATACAGACTGCTCGAGTTTCATCAAGAGGTTGACTGACACGTTAATACATATAAACATATTTCACAGAAATCAAAGATGCTGGTCTCTTTACTGATGAGTAACTCTCTCTCTCACTCTCGCTCTCTCTGTCGTGTGTGTGTCTGTCTCTCTGCCTGTGTGTCTGTCTCTCTGTCCATGTCTGTCTGTCTGTCTCTGTGTGTGTGTGTGTGTGTGTGTGTGTGTGTGTGTGTGTGTGTGTGTGTGTGTGTGTGTGTGTGTGTGTGTGTGTGTGTGTGTATGTGTGTGTGTGTGTGTGTGTGTTCTCTTCTCTTCTCTTTCTTCGGCGCAGCAAGTGTGAGTCTAACTCTTGCTTTTATACCACGTGGGCTGGTCGGTTCTTGTAACAGAACCATGAACTCAAGATCTGACATCTTGAATTCAACTCCAGCCGCAAAATTAAAAAAACAACTGGCCAGTTTATTGCCCATTTTAATGTTTCCATCATTATGATGGTGTCAGCTCAGTGTTTCATAAGTCCCCATCACACCCCCCCTCCCATTTCAAGACCTTGCAAGCGCACAGGGTTCTGGAAAAGCTCAGCGATTCTGCCATGTAAGTGCTGGCATTTGTGGACTGAACGCATATGGAATTGTCTGAGTACATGAATCTCTCTTGGACAACCTTCAAACAAACTCCACACTTCATACTCTGCACAATTGTAGGGCTATGGTCGGGTTTCAACAGAGATCTATATGGTTTCCATTTTGTTCTGTTTGTTTTATTTCATTCTCAATACGAAACATGTCAAAAGTACAGAAAGTAAGGATATGTACGACTGTCATCGTCTGTAGGACACTCGTAAACCACATACAGTACAAGCCTAATTTGTACCTAAAGGATTGTAATCAATATGTACTATTTCAAAATACATCGCACACAGGCTGTACCTAATGGACTGTGTAATCAATACACAACATTTCATAATACAGCATACAAAAACCAGAAATGTGTCCTCCTGGTTACTGACCATGCTGTAAACAATGACACACCAGGTAAACAGGTCAAGGGAACCCTGCAGTTTCAAGGCCGGTGTGCTTAAGCAGTAGTAGTGAAGGCACGGCCACCAGCTGCATAATCAGTGACCGACCTCCATGTCAATCAAATAATAAGGAATATAAAAACAACAATTTTCTGCTTTCTACGACTCTGCTCCATGTCTGTACTCTTAAATACACAGAAGTCTGACATTCTGCCGTCCTGAGATTTTACAATCAATTATTGAAATACAAGCCATTGATTTGAATAAAGTCACTGATTTAATTACAAGCCACTGATTTAAAACACTGATTTAAATGCAGTTACCGATTTAAAACACTAAATTTAAATACAAGTCACTGATTTGGAACAGATTTAAACATTGTTTTAAATGCAATCGCTGATATAAACTGACAAGTCGCTGATTAAAAACACTCACCTAAAACACGAATTTAAATTTAATTACTGATTTAAAAGTTATTGCTCTGAATACAAGTCACTGAGACAAAACATGCCCAGTCTACAACAGTTGTCTGCCCAAAGTCTACAAGAGTTGCCTGCTCACAGACTACAAGAGTTGCCTGCCCCCAGTCTACAAGAATTGTTTGCCCACAGTCTACAAGAACTGTCTGCCCACAGTTTATAAGAGTTGTCTGCCCATAGTCTACAAGAGTTGTCTGCCCAGTCCACAAAAAGTAGTTTGTCAACAGACTACAACAGTTGTCTACCCACAGTCTACAACAGTTGTCTGTCCACAGTCTACAACAGTTGTTTGTCTACAGTCTTCACGAGATGTCTACCCACAGTCTTCAACTGTTCAAGAGATGTCTACCCACAGTCTTCACGAGATGTCTACCCACAGTCTTCAGAGATGTCTACCCACAGTCTTCAAGACATGTCTACCCACAGTCTAAAGAGTTGTCTACCCATAGTCTTCAAGAGATGTCTACCCACAGTCTAAAGAGTTGTCTACCCATAGTCTTCACGAGATGTCTACCCACAGTCTACAAGAGTTGTCTGCCCACATCTTCAAGAGATGTCTACCCACAGTCTTCAAGAGATGTCTACCCACAGTCTAAAGAGTGTCTACCCACAGTCTTCACGAGATGTCTACCCACAGTCTACAAGAGTTGTCTGCCCACAGTCTACAAGATTTGTCTGCCCACAGTGTACAAGAGTTGTCTGCGACATAATACAAATTTCTATCCACAGTTTACGACAGTTGTCTGCCCATAGTTACAAGAGTTGTCTGCCCACAGTCTACAAGATTTTGTCTGCTCACAGTCTACAAGAGTTGTCTGCCCACAGTGTACAAGAGTTGTCTGCCCACAGTCTACAAGATTTGTCTGCCCACAGTGTACAAGAGTTGTCTGCCGACATAATACAAATTTCCTGTCCACAGTTTACGACAGTTGTCTGCCCATAGTCTACAAGAGCTGCCTCCAGTCTACAAGAGTTGTCTGCCGACATAAAACAAGTTATCTATCTAGTCTTTATAAGAGTTAAGTGTACAGGAGTTGTCTGCCATATAATACAAGTCTGCATATTTACACTCTACTACAGTTGTCTACTGACAGTCAAAGTTCTGTATCTCGAGTCACAAGGCACTACGCATTCGCACACACGCGCACGTGTAATATGTGTGTGTGTGTGCGCGCGCGCGCGTGTATGCATGAGTGTGTGCGTACGTGTATGTGTGTATGCATTTGTGTGTGTGTGTGTGTGTGTTTTGTGTATGTGTTTGTGTGTGTGTGAGTGTGTGAGAGAGAGAGAGAGAGAGAGAGTGAGTGCGCGCACGTATTCGTTCTTTCATAACGGATATTAAGGGCGTGTTGTGGTGTGTGTGTGTGTGTGTGTGTGTGTGTGTGTGTGTGTGTGTTGCGCGCGCGCGCGCGCGCGTGTGCATGCGCACATACGAGCTTGCGTGGGGTGGGAAGGAAAGTGCCTGTACTGTACGGAAGAGAGATCAGAGCATGGTGCCAGAGTGACCATTGTGAAGGGAGAGAGACAAAGTCCGGACAGAGCTTTCACTGCCATTAGAGCCGGAACTGCCGTCAGTCATCTGTAACTGCAGCCATTCTCCCCTACCTGCAGCTACTCACCGCTAGCATTCACTCCTACCTGCGGCTGTTCACCCCTACCTGCAGTTGTTCATCCATAGTACATTCACACCTACCAGCTTCCATTCATCCCTACCTACAGCTATCCACCACTTTCCTGCACCCATCCACCCCTACCTACACCCATTCCTTTGTACCTATACCCTTCCACTCTACCTAAAGCCATCCACCCCTACCTATACCCATTCCTTTCTACCTATACCCTTCCACCTCTACCTACAGCCATCCACCCCTACCTATACCCATTCCTTTCTACCTATACCCTTCCACCACTACCTGCACCCATCCACCCCTATCTATACCCATTCCTTTCTACCTATACCCTTCCACCTCTACTTACAGCCATCCACCCTACCAACACCCATTCCTACCTATACCCTTCTACCTCTACCTACAGCCATCAACCTATATCTACAGTCATCTATCTCTACCTTCAGTCATCTACCTCTACCTTCAGTCATCCACCCCTACCTACAGTCATCCACCCCTACCTACAGTCATCCACCCCTACCTTCAATCATCTATCTCTACCTTCAGCCATCCACCCCAACCTACAGTCATCCACCCCTACCTACAGTCATCCACCCCAAGCTACAGTCATTCACCCCTACTTACAGTCATCTGCCTCTACCTTCAGTCATCCACCCCTACCTACAGTCATCTACCTCTACCTTCAATCATCTACCTCTACCTTCAGCCATCCACCCCTACCTACAGTCATCAAACCCTTACCTACAGTCATCCACCTCTACTTACAGTCATCCACCTCTACTACAGTCATCCATCCCTACCTAGAGTCATCTTCTTCTACCTTGTCATCTACCTCTACCTAGAGTCATCTATCCCTAACTATAGTCACCTACCCCTACCTTCAGTCAACCCCACTATCTACAGTCATCCACTCTACCCACAGTTATCTACCTGTACCTAGTCATCTACCTCTACCTTCAGTCATGTACCTGTACCTACGGCCATCCACCCCTCCCTACAGTCATCTACCTCTACCTACAGCCATCTACCTGTCCCTACAGCCATCCAGCTGTCCCTACAGCCATCTACCTCTACCTACAGTCATCTACCTTTACCTACAGTCATCCACCTCTACCTACAGTCATCTATCTGTGCCTAGTCATCTACCTGTACCTACAGTCATCTACCTCTACCTACAGTCATCTACCTCTACCTACAGTCATCTACCTCTACCTATAGTCATCCACCTCTACCTACAGTCATCTACCTCTACCTACAATCATCCACCCCTACTTACAGCCATCTACCTCTACCTACAGTCATCTACCTCTACCTACAGCCATCTACCTCTACCTACAGTCATCCACCCCTACTTACAGCCATCTACCTGTACTACAGTCATCTACTTCTACCTATAGTCATCTATCCCTACCTACAGTCATCTACTTCTACCTATAGTCATCTATCCCTACCTAAGTCATCTACTTCTACCTATAGTCATCTATCCCTACCTACAGTCATCTACTTCTACCCATAGTCATCTATCCCTACCTACAGTCATCTACTTCTACCTATAGTCATCTATCCCTACCTACAGTCATCTACTTTTACCTATAGTCATCCACCTGTACCTATAGTCATCCACCCCTACTTACAGTCATCTAGTCATCCACCTGTACCTATAGTCATCCACCCCTACTTACAGTCATCTACCCCTACCTACAGTCATCCACCCCCACCTGCAGCCAAGCTACCCCTAGTACAACCATGTGCTGCTCACAGGAATTCTGACAGCAATGGCTGAGTCACTGTTGTATAGAAACTGTACAGTAACATGGTATATTCGGTTTATAGAGGATAGTACGTAATCATTATGGTATAGCGTATGCATAGTATATGGTTCAAGTGTGCGCTACAGTAGTAAGTTTATGGTTCATATGTGTGCTAGGTATAGCAAGTACTGTATAGCAAAGTCATAGTCCGTAGTGTGCTATGTTTGATTTATCAAGATTTTGCGCTATAATAAATATTGTAATATATTATTATTTTATTGTTACAGTATGTACTTTAGAACTTGATATAGTAAAGTCATAGTTCATAGTATGTTATGGTATAATATGTAATTTAGTACAAAATATAGTGGAGACATAGTCCATAGTATGCTATGGTACACTGTGTACGTTAGGACTTGATATGGTAAATCATTGGCCATAACGTGATACGGTACACTGTATCATCATCATCATGTGACTTGCCGCATGGCGATGGCGATCATGGCCCTCGTACGAATGTGTTCCTTGTCCCACCCTCTCTCTGTCCTCAGCCACTCTGCAAGTTCGTCCAATATTTTCTCCCTGGGTCTACCTGGTGCTCTCTTTTCTTCCAGTTCTTCTGCTGTGACTAGGTGCTCTAATTTCTCTTGCCTCATGAAATGTCATATAAATGCTGCTTATCTTTTCCTGATCTTTTCCACTATTGTTCTTCTTGTGTCTGCCTCCTTCAAGACTGTCTCGTTTGTTTTCTTTGCTGTCTATGGAACTCTCAGCATTCTTCCCAGAAACCTGACAGAAAACCGATGGAAGCAAACGGGAAAGCACCAACGTATATTCCCAAGATAAATATGGCCAGCCAAAAGAAACACTGTATACTGTAAACAGTAAACATTACGGTTCAGTTCATGATTCATGATGTATAATACATGATGTATGTGTACTACAATACACAGTTTATTCTAGTGCAGAGTTTATAGCATGGTAATAGTACCTAGTGTACTACTACTGTATGCGATATTTTATAGTTTGTATTCTGTATTGCAATATTGTATTTCATGCAAAACGACAGATAGTATTTGTTTAGTGCAGTACACAATGAACTGTTTTATGTGATACTGTGTAGTCTGTAGACCATTATTGTAACATATTTTACTCTGTACAACAAGACATAATATTCAGTATGCTATTTAGTACAATGCATTGTAATTCACAATGTACAACAGTATACAACTGACTATACTTTTAGTTCACATCGTATTATAACAAATTACAACAAAGAAAGCCTACAGAACAGGGTGTACTTATCATACTATGTTATAGGTCACACATTACAACAGTAGGCCTACCTAACAGGATATACTTATAGTTCATGCTGCATTATAACACATTACTACAGAAGTATAGTTCATACGATGTTATAACACATTGCTATAATAAATAGGCTTACATAACACAGTACACTTTCATACTGTACTGTAGAATATTATGCCGTACTGCAGTACAATATAGTTCACAGTCCATTGTGTGGTACACTACACACATTACTACTAATACTGCACAAAGTACTACTATTTCTGCTACTAAATACTACACACATCACAACTACTAAATACTGCACTGTATAATCTGCTGTACTTGTGCACAAACACACATTCACACACCCGCCTGCCTGCCCCGCCTGCATGCACTCACACACACGCGTGCGCGCGCGCGCACACACACACACACACACACACACTGACTACTTCGTCTTGTGTTGATTACAATCAATTCTTTTTAAAGGGGAACGTGAGAAATGAAGTGCTGATCAAATCACTGCTGTGAGCTTTTCGGCTGTCACTGTGAAAATCTCCTCTCTCTCTCTCTCTCTCTCTCTCTCTCTCTCTCTCCGTGTAATTTTGCACTGCATTTTAATACAGCTTAAAACACTCTTTTTGTTTCTTTGGTTTTATTTGGTTGGTTGGTTGGTTGTTATTCCATGGAGATTATGTTATTTCGAAAAGAGAGAGAGTAGAGATAGACAAAGTCCGTGTATGCATGCATGTATGTATGTATGTATGTATGTATGTATCTGTATGTATGTACGTATGTATGTATGTATTAGTAGTTGTATGTATGTATGTATGTATGTATGTATGTACGTATGTATGTAGTATGGTAGGGTAGTAGTATCTATGAATTGCATGTATGTATGTAGTATGTATGTATGTATGTGACAGCGTGCGCGCATTTGTGTGTATACGTGTGTGTGTGTGACAATGAGAGAGACAGACATCATGGCTATTGCTTCAGTATTCTAAATTATCCCACAACAGAAAATGACATGTATGAGATGAAGATATGGCTAC
>JAPXFY010000019.1:11559209-11584209 GCA_030674185.1 Monoplex corrugatus
GGATCTGATGAGGAAATAATATGGGGATCTGATGAGGGGATATAATGTGGGGATCTGATGTGAGGATATAATGTGGGGATCTGATGAGGGGATATCATGTGGGGATCTGATGAGGGGATATAACGTGGGGATCTGATGAGGGGATATAATGTGGGGATCTGATGTGAGGATATAATGTGGGGATCTGATGAGGGGATATCATGTGGGGATCTGATGAGGGGATATAACGTGGGGATCTGATGAGGGGATATAATGTGGGGATCTGATGAGGGGATATCATGTGGGGATCTGATGAGGGGATATAATGTGGGGATCTGATGAGGGGATATAATGTGGGGATCTGAGGGGATATAATGTGGGGATCTGATGAGGGGATATAATGTGGGGATCTGATGAGGAGATATAATGTGGGGATCTGATGAGGGGATATAATGTGGGGATCTGATGAGGGGATATAATGTGGGGATCTGATGAGGGGATATAATGTGGGGATCTGATGAGGGGATATAATGTGGGGATTTGATGAGAGGATATAATGTGGGGATCTGATGAGGGGATATAATGTGGGGATCTGATGAAGGGATATCATGTGGGGATTTGATGAGAGGATAAAATGTGGTGATCTGATGAGGGGATATAATGTGGGGATCTGATGAGGGGATATAACGTGGGGATCTGATGAGGGGATATAATGTGGGGATCTGATGAGAGGATATAATGTGAGGATCTGATGAGGGGATATAATGTGGGGATTTGATGAGGGGATATCATGTGGGGATCTGATGAGGGGATATAATGTGGGGATCTGATGAGGGGATATCAATGTGGGGATCTGATGAGGGGATATAATGTGGGGATCTGATGAGGGGATATCATGTGGGGATCTGATGAGAGGATAAAATGTGGGGATCTGATGAGGGGATATAATGTGGGGATCTGATGAGGGGATATAATGTGGGGATCTGATGAGGGGATATAATGTGGGAATCTGATGAGGGGATCCGATGTGGGGTCTCATGTTGGGATATAATGAGAATATGAGAGGATTTGATGGGGGGATCTGATGTGTGAATCAGATGAGGAGATATAATGTGGGGATCTGATGAAGAGATTGTATGTGGGCATCTGATGTGGAGATTTGATAAGGGAATCTGGCGAGGGATTCGTGAAGGGTTGTGATAAAGGAAAGCAGAACAAAGATCCCTGCAATCATTTCTGGCTGAATCAACGTCGTCAGTTGTACTCTCTCTCTCTCCCTCTCCTTCCTTCTCTCTCTCTCTCTCTCTCTCTCCTTCCTTCTCTCTCTCTCTCTCTCTCTCTCTCTCTCTCTCACATACACACACATGCATACACATACACGCACACACATGCCCATGTTCAAACGCGCACGCAAACTTAATGTTTCAGGGGAAGTCCACAGAAGTAAGATATAACGGTGTATAACACAGGTCACAGGTAAGAGAGATCATACACCATGGTCAGGCAGGTATATTATCATCTCAGAGCTGGTGACAACACACTGCTTGTCTGAGAACTGAGCTACAGGCCCCTATAATGCAGGCATGTCGTTTGCATTCAATGGACAATTTGTGAATAGAAACACATCACCGCTAGAACAAGTACTATATGCAAAAGGCATGTCCGCGCTAGAAACACACACACAGAGAGAGAGAGAGAGAGAGAGAGAGAGAGAGAGAGAGAGAGAGAGAGAGAGAGAGAGAGAGAGAGAGACAGAGACAGAAATAGGAGACAGAGAGAAGACAGAGACAGACAGAATGAGAGAGAGAACGAGGAGAGAGAGGCAGAGAGACAGAGAGACAGAGAGAGAGAGAGAGAGAGAGAGACTGAGAGAGACAGAGACAGAGAACGAGAGAGACAGAGACAGAAAGAACGAGAGAGACAAAAAGACAGAAACAGAGACAGAGCGACAAAAGACTGAGACAGAGAGAAAGAAAGAAAGAGAGAGAGAGAGGAGAGACTAAGAAGGGGGGGGGGGGGGGGAGGAACGAGAGCGAAAATGGAGCCCACACTAAGTCCTACGTACACAAACAACGATGGGACTAATTCGGTACATGTGCAGACCGTGTGCATGTGTGATCGATCTGCAAAGTGTGTGTGTGTGTGTGTGTGTGTGTGTGTGTGTGTGTGTGTGTGTGTGTTGTGTGTGTGTGTGTGTGTGTGTTTGTGTGTGTGTGTGTGTGTGTGTGTTGTATGTGCGTGTGTTTGTGTATGTGTGTGTGTGAGTGAGTGAGTGAGTGAGTGTGTGTGTGTGTGTGTGTGTGTGTGTGTGTGTGTGTGTGTGTGGGACTGAGTGTGTGTGTGTGTATGTGTGTGCGCGCGTGTGCGTGCGTGTGTGTGTGTTGTGTGTGTGTTAGTGTGTGTGTGTGTGTGTGTGTGTGTGTGTGTGTGTGTGTGTGTGTGTGTGTGTGTGTGTGTGTGTGTGTGTGTGTGTGATTGTGTAAATTATGCTGGCCAAGTTAACTAGTCTTTTGCCACAGGGATCGCAGGACCCGTCGAAGAAGTTCAGACTGAAAGAATACTACAGTAAATGTAAATGACTACTGCGGAATATCAACTTCTGCAGTGTCATACTTCTAGACACACAAAATCCCCATGAAAAACCACCAGTCCAGGAATAGCCCAGACATGACGTTGTAAGCTGACTACTGTCTTTGTCATAGTGATTTTTTCCTTTATAAAAACATGCATGCTGACCATTTAGCGTATCACTACCCATACCACTTTGCAGGCTGATCATTCAGTTTGTCATGATCGATTACATACTATATATAGGCTGACCATTAAGTGTGTCACCACCCATTACTATAACACTACATAGGCTGACCATTAAGTGTGTCACTACCCATAACTATAACACTATATAGGTTGACCATTAAGTGTGTCACTACCCATTACTATAACACTATATAGGCTGACCATTAAGTGTGTCACTACCCATAACTATAACAGTATACAGGCTGACCATTAAGTGTGTCACTACCCATTACTATAACACTACATAGGCTGACCATTAAGTGTGTCACTACCCATTACTATAACACTACATAGGCTGACCATTAAGTGTGTCGCTACCCATTACTATAACACTACATAGGCTGACCATTAAGTGTGTCACTACCCATTACTATAACACTACATAGGCTGACCATTAAGTGTGTCACTATTCATAACTATAACACTACATAGGCTGACCATTAAGTGTGTCACTATTCATAACTATAACACTATATAGGCTGACCATTAAGTGTGTCACTATTCATAACTATAACACTACATAGGCTGACCATTAAGTGTGTCACTACCCATAACTATAACACTACATAGGCTGACCATTAAGTGTGTCACTACCCATTACTATAACACTACATAGGCTGACCATCAAGTGTGTCACTACCCATTACTATAACACTGTATAGGTTGACCATTAAGTGTGTCACTACCCATTACTATAACACTATATAGGATGACCATTAAGTGTGTCACTATCCATTACTATAACACTACATAGGCTGACCATCAAGTGTGTCACTACCCATTACTATAACACTATATAGGCTGACCATTAAGTGTGTCACTACCCATTACTATAACACTATATAGACTGACCATCAAGTGTGTCACTATCCATTACTATAACACTATATAGGTTGACCATTAAGTGTGTCACTACCCATTAATATAACACTATATAGACTGACCATCAAGTGTGTCACTACCCATTAATATAACATTATATAGGTTGACCATTAAGTGTGTCACTACCCATTAGGCATTACTATAACACTATATAGACTGACCATCAAGTGTGTCACTACCCATTACTATAACACTATATAGACTGACCATCAAGTGTGTTACTACCCATTACTATAACACTATATAGACTGACCATCAAGTGTGTCACTACCCATTAATATAACACTACATAAGCTGACCATTAAGTGTGTTACTACCCATTACTATAACACTACATAACCTGACCATTAAGTGTGTCACTACCCATTACTATAACACTACATAAGCTGACCATTAAGTGTGTCACTACTCCTAACTATAACACTATGTATGCTGACCATCAAGTGTCACTACCCATTCCTATAACACTATATAGGCTGACCATTAAGCGTGTCACTACTCATAACTATAACACCATATAGGCTGACCATTAAGTGTGTCAATACCCATTACTATAACACTACATAGGCTGACTATTAAGTGTGTCACTACTCATAACTATAACACTATGTATGCTGACCATTAAGTGTGTCATTACTCATAACTATAACACCATATAGGCTGACCATTAAGCGTGTCACTACTCATAACTATAACACTACATAGGCTGACCATTAAGTGTGTCAATACCCATTACTGTAACACTACATAGGCTGACCATTAAGTGTGTCACTACTCATAACTATAACACTATGTATGCTGACCATCAAGTGTGTCACTACTCATAACTATAACACCATATAGGCTGACCATTAAGCGTGTCACTACTCATAACTATAACACCATATAGGCTGACCATTAAGTGTGTCAATACCCATTACTGTAACACTACATAGGCTGACCATTAAGTGTGTCACTACTCATAACTATAACACTATGTATGCTGACCATCAAGTGTGTCACTACTCATAACTATAACACCATATAGGCTGACCATTAAGCGTGTCACTACTCATAACTATAACACCATATAGGCTGACCATTAAGTGTGTCACTACCCATAACTATAACACTACATAGGCTGACCATTAAGTGTGTCACTATTCATAGCTATAACGCTATGTAGGCTGACCATTCAGTTTGCCACTACCACACAACTTTTTCTTTTAACACTATGCACGCTGATCATCCATAGAATATTCATGTAGCATGATCATTCAGTTTGTCACTATCCACAACTTTTTCCTGTAGCATTATGTAAGCTGACAATTCAGCTTGTCAATACCCATAACTTTTACCTGTAGCACTATGTAGGCTGACAATTCAGCTTGTCAATATCCATAACTTTTTCCTGTAGCACTATGTAGGCTGACAATTCAGCTTGTCAATATCCACAACTTTTTCCTGTAGCACTATGTAGGCTGACAATTCAGCTTGTCAATATCCATAACTTTTTCCTGTAGCACTATGTAGGCTGACAATTCAGCTTGTCAATATCCATAACTTTTTCCTTTAACACTTTAATCATGTCTGTTGACCATTCAGTTTGTCGTAACCCACAGCTTTTTCCTACAACACCACATAAGTTGGCCACTGTTTACTGCTACCCATAACTTCTTCCTATAACACTATACAGATTGACCATTCAGTTTGTTATTATCCAAAACTTTTCCCTATAACATTTTGACTATGTAGATTGACCAGTTTATTACTACCCACAACTTCGTCCTATAACACCATAACTATGTAGGCTGATCATTCAGTTTTTCCCTACCCATTACATTGTCCTATTGCTCTGTACCTATGTGGGTTGACCATTCAGTTTGTCACTACCCATAACTTTTTCTTATAATACTACGCAGGCTGACCACTGAGTCTGTCACTACCCATAACTTTTTCCTATAACACTATGCAGTTTGACCGTACAGATCGCCACTAAACCATAACATTTTCCTTTAACTATGTAGGCTGATCATTCAGTTTGTCAGTTTCCATAACTTTGTCGTATTTATAACACTACGCAAGCTGACCATTCAGTCTGCCACTGCCTATAACTTTTTCCTGTAACACTGTAACTATGTAGGTGCCCGACTATCAACAGCTGTCTGTCTGTGGCTTGTCAACTGACACATACCACCAACATCTCTCTGTCAGTTGTCTCACGAAATTCAAATTCACATGTTCTTCTCTCGTTACTATTACTGATGATGGTAATCATATTATATGATATTGCTGATGTTCAATTTGCTATATGTGCATGTTTCTTTCTTTCTTTTTAAGGTATGTTCTTTATGTGTCTACTTGACAGTTTGCATGATATTTATTGTTTTCCTTTTCTTTTTCATTTGTAGTAATTTCATAGCACTATACAATGATTGTGAAGTAATTATTCACTTAAAACTGCAACTGTAGTATCTCAATGGATTTCTACTCACCTCTTTCCGTTACACTTTTTTTTTTTCAACGTGCAGTTTAATCCCACTTTGGGTGAGGGGAGATGTAAGAAAGTACACAAGTGATTATCTGCTACCCTCATAATAATAATGAATGCTCTCGCTCTCTCTCTCTCTCCCAGGAAGTGTGTGTGTATGCGCGCGGTGTGCTTGTGTGTGTGTGTGTGTGTGTGTGGTGTGTGTGTGTGTGTGTGTGTGTTTGTGTGTGTGAGTGTGCGCGAGCGCGCATGCACGCGTGCTTGGGTGTGTTATCTGTCTGTGTGTCTGTAGGTGAGATGTTTCGCGGACTGTCAAAATGAAAGTGACTTCGAGGGTCCCCAGCGCAGTGACTTACTCTACAAGAGAGAGGTGCCCATACGAGTGGTACCCATGGTGCCCAACGAGTGGTACCCATAGTGCCCAAACGAGTGGTACCCATAGTGCCCATACGAGTGGTGGCCATACAAACAAGCATCATCCACTTGACGAGTGTCTTAACGTGGCTACCTACATAAACCGACCTACAATTTACCAAATAGTCTCCCTTTGATAGTCCTCCTTCCCTCCCCCCCCCCCTCCCTCTGTCGGGCGGCGAGCGTGCCGACAAATACCGTTAGCCTCAAGCAGGACTCTTCATGGCTGGAAGTCAAATTTCGCCTTCAGCCCGGCCCCATGTGACCTTGGGCGCCAGGTCAAGTAGGGGGCGCCATTGAAGCGCGTGGCGCGTGCTCAGACTCAATTGTCGTCTGCTCCGGACCTGGACCGACGTGAAGAGGACGAGGGGAAGGGTGGAGTGACGTGTTATCGAAATCTTCTGCTTGTTACCTCATCAGACCGATGGGCCGGCAGAATACATTGCCGTCATTAAGCGCCTTTCCTCCGCCCCGGAAGACGGCTTTTGGAAAGTTGACGGAGTGGTCGTCTGCAATGAGAAGTGAATGAGGGTGAAGGACGTTGGGAGTGAGGTGGTTGAGGTTCGGTTGGGGGGTCCGCTTTACAACGGATGTTAAAACATTGGGATGTTGAGTTCTTATAACTAATGTTAGAAGTCAGGATGTTCAGGCCTTACAATGTTGGAAGTCAGAATGTTGGGGCCTTACAGTACTGGAAGTCAGAATGTGCAGGGCCTTGCAACTAATGCAGGAAGTCAGGATGCTGGTATCTTGCAACTAATGTTGGAAGTCGGGATGTGTAGGGAGGGTCATACAACTGTTGGAAGACAGGATGCTGTTGTCTTGCAACTAATGTGGATGTCAGGATGTTGTTGTCTTGCAACTAATGTGGAAGTCAGGATGTTGTTGTCTTGCAACTAATGTGGAAGTCAGGATGTTGGTGCCTTACAGCTGATGTTGGAAGTCAGGATGTGTGTGGCCATACAACTGATGTTGGAAGTCAGGATGTGTGTGGCCATACAACTGATGTTGGAAGTCAGGATGTGTGTGGCCATACAACTGATGTTGGAAGTCAGGATGTGTGTGGCCATACAACTGATGTTGGAAGTCAGGATGTGTGTGGCCATACAACTGATGTTGGAAGTCAGGATGTGTGTGGCTATACAACTGATGTTGGAAGTAGGATGTTGTAGGGCCTTACAACTAATATTCGTAGTCAGGATGTTGGGGCCATACATCTAATATTCGAAGTCAGGATGTTGGGGCCATACAACAGATGTTGGAAATCAGGATGTGTGGGCCATACAACTGATGTTGGAAGTCAGGATGTTGGGGCCATACAACTGATGTGGAAGTCAGGATGTGTGTGGACTTACAACTGATGTTGGAAGTCAGGATGTTGTAGGGCCTTACAACTGATGTGGAAGTCAGGATGTGTGTGGCCTTACAACTAATGTTGGAAGTCAGATATTGTAGGGCCTACAACTGATGTTGGAAGTCAGGATTGTGGAGTGATACAACTACTGTTGGAAGTCAGGATGTTGTAAGGCCTTACAAACTAATGTTGGAAGTCAGGATGTGTGGGGCGAGAAAACTACTGTTGAAGTCAGGATGTGCAGGGCCTTACAACTAATGTTGGAAGTCAGGATGTGTGGGGCCTCATAACTAACATTTGAAGTCAGGATGTGTGGGGCCTCATAACTAATATTGAAGTCAGGATGTGTGGGGCGATAAAACTGTTGAAGTCAGGATGTTGTAG
This sequence comes from Monoplex corrugatus, assembly GCA_030674185.1. NCBI lineage: Eukaryota > Metazoa > Mollusca > Gastropoda > Littorinimorpha > Ranellidae > Monoplex > Monoplex corrugatus. The sequence continues at coordinate 11,567,489 of JAPXFY010000019.1, forward strand.
GGCCTTACAACTAATGTTGGAAGTCAGGATGTGTGGAGCCTCATAACTAATATTGGAAGTCAGAATGTGTGGGGCCATACAACTGATGTTGATAGTCGGATGTTGGGGCCATACAACTAATGATGGAAGTCAGGATGTTGGGACCTTTCAATGTTGGAAGTCAGGATGTTGGGCCTTAAATTGATATTGTAAGTCAGGATGTTGGGACATTATAACTAATGTTGGAAGTTAGGATGTTGGGGTCTTATAACTGATGTTGGAAGTCAAGATGTTGGGACCTTATAACTAATGTTGGAAGTCAGGATGTTGGGGTCTTATAACTGATGTTGGAAGTTAGTATGTTGGGGCCTTAAAAGTAATGTTGGAAATAGGATGTTGGGGCCTTATAATTAATGTTGGAAGTCAGGATGTTGGGGCTTATAACTGATGTTGGAAGTCAGGATGTTGGGGCCTTATAACTGATGTTGGAAGTCAGATGTTGGGGCCTTATAACTGGTGTTGGAAATCAGGATGTTGGGGCCTTATAACTGGTGTTGGAAATCAGGATGTTGGGGCCTTATAACTAATGTTGGAAGTCAGGATGTTGGGGCCTAATACTAATGTTGGAAATCAGGATGTTGGGGCCTTATAAGCTAATGTTGGAAATCAGGATGTTGGGGCCTTATAACTAATGTTGGAAATCAGGATGTTGGGGCCTTATAACTAATGTTGGAAATCGGGATGTTGGGGCCTTATAACTAATGTTGGAAGTCAGGATGTTGTGGCCTTATAACTAATGTTGGAAGTCAGGATGTTGTGGCCTTATAACTAATGTTGGAAGTCAGGATGTTGTGGCCTTATAACTAATGTTGGAATCAGGATGTTGGGGCCTTATAACTAATGTTGGAAATCAGGATGTTGGGGCCTTATAACTAATGTTGGAAATCAGGATGTTGAGGCCTTACAACTGATGCTGAACGTCGAGATGTGGGGGGCTTACAATACATGTTACTGTGGAAATAGGATAGTGATAAACAAATCGCGCCTTATCAATCATAACGGTCAACATGTGCCCCTTATCAGTTAATAAGAGGGAGAGGGGCTGGCGTAATGGTTACAGCACTCACTGCTACAAGCCAAAATTAAACAAACATGATCGAGCGTGCTCGTCAAATGAACGAACGATCAGAATGGTGGCTTGGTTTGAACACACCACCACCTGCCTGTCTCCCTCTCGGGAAGGCCATTGTAAAGCAACGAATCTGAGATGTACGTCCTTTCCCATGGACCACCAGGTATGGCATAACCTTGACCTGGAGTCATTATCAGAGGTCATCTTTATAATGGACGTGTAAAGGTTCCCTTTTTTTTCTTCTTTTTTTAGACCGTTATTCCCCCCCTCCCCCACACACAACCGACCCACCAACATCCTCCCATGTCAAGTGTAAGTACTGATTGTGACTGACGGAATCAGGGGAGGTTGGTTGTCGTCATGATCACTTCAGACTATTACCATGATTGGAAGTCTTGTGCTAATGTCAGTGGACACTGCCTCCTTCCATTCCATCTGACCTTGAAGATAACGACGATGATGATGATGGTGATGGCGATGGTGGTAGTGGTGATGGTGGTGATGATGATGATGATGCGGCGACGACGTAAACGACGAGGTTGGTGATGATGACGATGACACGACGACAATGATGATTATAATGATGATTACGTTGATAACAACGACAAAAACGAAGATGACTGATGGTAAAGACAATGATGATGACTGCAGAGGCATAGGGTAGGAGTGGATGATCAGGCACGAAGATAATAATGACGGTACTGATAATGATGACGGTACTGATGATGGATATAACGGTTGTGGTAGTGGTGGTTGTAAGCAGTGGTGGTGGTTGTTAGCAGTGGTGATAGTGATGGTGATGATGGATTTGTTAATTATGGTAGTGATAGCTGTAGTAGTGATGATTATGGTGGTGGTGATGGTTGCTGTGATGATAATAATGGTGGTGGTGATGGTGGTGGCGATGGTTGAAGTCGTGGTGATGATAATGGTGGTGGCGGTGGTGAAGAAGAAGATGGTGATGATGATAATTGTAGTGGTAATGGTGGGTGTGGTGGTAGTGCTAGGGTTGCAGTTGTGGTGATGATATGCATGATAATGATGACAATGATGGTGGTGGTGGTGGTGGTGGTGGTAAAGATGGTGGTAGTGGCGGTGTGATGATGGCGGTGGTGGTAAAGGTGATGGTGGTAGTGGTGGTGGTGATGGTGGTGTTAGTGGTAGGGGCGGAGTGTAGTAATGATGATCACGAATGATGACGACGACGACAACGACGACGATGATGATGATGATGAATCATAATGATGACGTTTAGGATGGTGGTAGTGGTTGTAACTGCGGTGATGATGAAGTCGGTGGTGGTGGTTATAAGGCCGATGACATGAGAGGGACAAGGCAGAGGGGCGGGGGTGGGAATGCAGGGTGAAGGAAAGGGGTCAGTCAGGTCTGGCATCGGGTGACAGAAGGCCAAAACCACGTCAGGATCTGTTAGACCGTAGTCCTTATCACCACCACCCCTACCTACCCCCCTCTATCTCCACCTCCACCTCTCTCTCTCTCTCTGTGTTTTAGACGGCGAATTATTGATTGTAGGTGGCAGGATCGGCAGAACTATATTCAAGAAGTATTGATAGATTTAAATAGCACAGGATGTTTCGGAGTAGTTGTACGTCAGGGCCGTTTACTAACCTCAACATGCAGAGATATTCATATAACAAAAAGCGCTTAACTTAATTCACACTGCTGGTTTCTGACAATTCAGACTGCGGGTTGCTGACAATTCACACTGCTGGTTTCTGACAATTCACACTGCTGGTTTCTGACAATTCACACTGCTGGTTCTGACAATTCACACTGCTGGTTTCTGACAATTCAGACTGCGGGTTGCTGACATTGTCTGCCCCCGACTTCAATATAGCATAAGAATAGAAAAAAAAATATAGTGTAACACACATAGAGAAAATGAATTTCATTTCCTGCTCTGTAACCCTGTACTTCACCATTATAAACTGAAATGGATACCATCAAACATCACCGCAATCAATGGAAATTGAGATTTCCTATATTCATGCCAATGTACAATAAACCCATTTTGTTTAATCTGGATACGCGTATTTATGAGGCCTCACAAATACTGGATTCCACACGTCACAGCTTTTCAAATTACATGCATGGTATGGACTGGTCTTTCTCTGTGGGATATCATGTATCCCACGTAAAATGATTTCTGACTTTATATTGACATGCATAATTCCCTTCTGTGCTCATGTGTATAGCCCTCTTCGGTAATCCCAAACAAAACCGCCTTTAATAAAGGACCTTGGCCTACACTGAATAATCAATCTCTCCCTCTCTCTCTGAGTCTCTTCTTTCTTTCTTTCTCCTCCCCCCCCTCTCTCTCTCTCCTCTTTTCCTTATCACTTCGCACTCGAATATTCTCTCTCTCTCTCTATCTATCTATCTATCTGTCTATCTATCTATCTATCTACCTATCTCTCTGTTCAGGCTTGTCTTGTTGATATCCTGAGTGAGCGAAAACACTGTAAAACAGTTAACTACTTACCTAAGGCGTTTAAAGTATACAGTATGGTTACACCATATCTCTATGAATGTACCGTTTTTCTGTTGCTGTTATCTCCTTTCCCAGGAACCATGAGCTTGATGAATATCATCTGAATCGGAATCTCTCGCCCCTCTCAGTGTGGGAATCGCATTAAAAACAAACACAAGACTAAACACATACACACACACACGCAAGCACACGCACACAAACAAACAAAAAGCACACAAGCAATGATACATATCTGTCTGTTATTTTGGAAAGTAAAGAAAATACTCTCGCATTCTCTCTTTCGCTCTCTTAGATTGTAGCAACATTTTAACAACGGCAGACTGGGAACACTGATCAAACTTTATCGTATTACGTCATTGTCAATACTGTTAAAAAATAAACATTGACTAATTTATTCATTTATTTAGTCTCTCGTTTTCTTTCTATATTTTCCTTCGCTCTGTCTGTCTCTTTCTCTCTTTCCCTCTCTTCCCCCCTCTCTGTCCCTTTCTCTTTCTCCTGCCTGTAAAACAGCGCCTCCTCTCTGACACTTCACTGTCTGGAAGCGGTGTCGGGGTCATACTGTTCCCTCCCTCAAAACATCCCTTTGGTGGAGAAAAATGAGAGGACACAGTGAGTCCCATACAATGTGTGCATAGCACACTATCTGACGTAATCGACACCAATCGCCACACGTCCTACACTGCTTTGCTGTCTGTACTGTACCTTCCCCCAAAACGGGACACACACACACACACACACACACACACACACACACACACACACACACACACACACACACACACACACACACACACACACATACCATCGGTTTCACCACCACCACCATTATCACCATCATAAACCATTTATTTGCCAGATTAACATAAAAGTCGTACGAAACCACACACACACACACACACACGCACGCACGCACACACACACACGCACGCACGCACACGGGTGAGAGAGAGAGAGAGTGAGAGTGAGAGTGAGAGAGAGAGAGAGGCCCATCAAGAAAGCATCAAAACAAGACATGTGGAAGTTCAAGCTGTATAGGCCCTACACAAGCCAGCAAAGAAACAGTTCAACCAAATCGACCAAGCAACCAGTGATTCAACCAACCAACCAACCAACAACCAACCAAACCAATCAACCAGTTAACCAATCTGCCAAGTACACAGCCACCTAACTGACCCCTACCAATCAACAACCAGCCAACTAATCAACAGTCAGCCAATCAACAAGCCAGCTAGCCTGCCAGCCAACCAACTGACCAATCAACAACCTAACAGTCAACTTAAGAAGCCAGCCAACCAATCGATCAGCCAGCCAGCCAGCTAATCATCCAACCAACCAACAATCAACCTGCTATCCAACCAACAAATCAATCAGCCAACCAATCAACCAGGCAGCCAACAAATAACCAGCCAACCTGCTAGCTAACCAACAAACCTTTCAGCCAACCAATCAACCAACTAGCTAACCAAACAAGCGACCAAGCAATTCACCAGTCGAGCACTTCACCAGACTCACAGCGCGAGACGCATGTGATGACGATTCCACCACAGCCCACAAAACATGATCCCTCTCTGACGTCATCGTCACGTCATACCCAGTCCATCTATCCTGTCATTCTGATGTCATCATGGCACGTCAAACCCTGTCCGTCGGCACGATCACTCGGACGACGTAGTCATGTGACGTCATTCCCAGTTATGTCAGTTCGCTCCGACGTCATCGTGACATGACGTCACACAATACGTTCACTCTGACGTCATTGGCATGTGACGTCATAAGTTCATCTCCTTGTTCGGTCTGACGTTGTCGTCATGTTGACATCACTTAGGCCTGTCAGTCAGTCTGTTTGTTCACTCTGACGTTTATCCAGGGTCTGTGACTTGACTTTGGTGAACAGGCATCTGTAAATTACATATCTTTCATGAAGCCTATCCCCCACTCACAACACACACACCACACACACACACACACAATGCGCAGAAGGGTAGATAGATGGACATTAAAGAAAAGGGAGGAAGATAGATTTTACTTTCAATCCTAGGGGAGTGATATAATGACCACAACTTTTCTGGCGGCAAGCATTTTGAGGGTAATGCTCATCTCCTCTTCTTCACGGCTTTACCTTCTCCAACCAAGAAAAGGGGCAGATACCTTTGCACAGCTGGGTGGACTGACGGTGACACGCACCAAGTTTCTCTCGGGCCTGTATGGATCCCGTGTCAACCTGTGCAGGGAGACTGTAAAGTGATGACAGGCACCTCGTCATCTACAACATCATCCCAAACCAGGCTTCCCGTCAAGTTGCAGATCACCAGCTTCATCTTCTCCAGAAACTTCCCGATACAAACGGAGAAGAAAAGTAAATGATCACACGCAGCTGGTAAGGAATGGTAATTAAACGCAGCTGGTATGGAATAGTAATTAAACGCAGCAGGTACGGAATAGTAATTAAACGCAGCTACTATGGAATAGTAATTAAACGCAGCTAGTATGGAATAGTAATTAAACGCAGCTGGTATGGAATAGTAATTAAACGCAGCTGGTATGGAATAGTAATTAAACGCAGCTGGTATGGAATAGTAATTAAACGCAGCTGGTATGGAATAGTAATTAAACGCTGCTGGTATGGAATAGTAATTATCACATACACAGACGGAAAGTTAGATGTTGATTTTATGTAAATACACAATTACATAAACATCGACCAGATTTTATGTAAACATACAATTACATAAACATCGATAAGATTTTATGTAAACATACAATTACAAAAATATCGATCAGATTTTCCGTAAACATACAATTACATAACTATTGATCAGATTTTATATAAACATACAATAACTTAAATATCGATCCGATTTTATGTAAATATACAGTCACATAAAAATCGCTCACAAACATGGCATGACCTAATCACAAACTATTCTCACACACGCCTTACACATCCTACTGATTATTTTACATAAATGAACATACACAAAATGTCTTGTCTTAACAATAAGGCAGGGGCCTTGAATCTTGTCCACAAGAAGCGGAAAGAGGGGGGGGGGGGGTGGTGGTGGGGTGGAACGGGGTGGGCTGGGGGAAGGGGGGAAGGGAGAGAAAGGAAGAGAAAATCAGACGAAGCGGGCAATTACACATTGTAACCACCACGCCACCCCCTGCCCTCCGGACCCTAACATGACCCTCCCCGGGGGACACGGGCTGCGCCTACTGTTTCACTTTCCCATTTTGGATCGTTCCTCCTCTTCTTCCCGGGCTCTCCTCCTCTTCCCCGCTTCTCTCTTCTCCTCACCTACACCATCATTCCTCATGACAAGCATATCCCCTCCCCACAAGCAGCCTCTCTCTTTCCCTACTCTATCATACCATCCCCACCACCACCCCCTCCCTATCAGTGCTTGCAAGTTAAGAGGAAAGTTGTCGGCGTGCTATGGAGAGGCGATAGAGAGAGTGTAATCCTAGATACAAGACGTCTTGTGTGCTTTGGCCACTGTGTCAAGTTGTGTGTGCACTCACTCAGACAAAAATAACACCGTCAAGCCATAGGGAAAACGTTTCAGACACTTTCTACCTCAAATCCCTCCATCAATCCAGGTAAACGGAGCAAAACTGCCCACAACGGACGAGTTCCCACAGTTAGATATCACTACCGACAGACACGACTAAGAAGGTAAAGACATCAAAAGCCGTCTCAGCAGGGCTAGAAACACCGCAATGCTGAATAATGTATGGGTACTCCCCTCCCATTCCATCCCCAATGCAGAGCCAACACCAAGTCGAGACTGTACCAGAGGTGTGTGTTATACAGCCAACTGAACAGTTCAGAATGTTGGAGAATGATCTCATCAACCTGTCAGCCTTCCACACAAGGAACTTCTGAAGAATCATGCAAGTCTTCTGGCCCAGCACCATCTCCAACAAACAACTACTCTCCAGCTGCAGTTACTGGCTTATGGACGCCGTTGCCATGAATGGAGAATGGAGATGGATTGGACAATCACCCAAAGAGATTATTAGATCCATTTTCACATCCAGTTTGAAGCATTACATGTCATCTTCATCATATCCATTTTCATGCAGCTTTAAGCGTTAATGTCTACATTCTATTTTCATGTACAATTTAAGTGTTAAATGTCTACAGTGTTAGATTTGTTTTCACATCCAGTTTCAAGTGCTGAATGTATACATAATGTATACATTACTATATATCCATTTCTAGGCAGTTTCCAATGGGATCGTAGTATCCTGCAGGGAGGCCTGTGGCCAAAGACGACAGAGGAAGAAGAGCTGGAGGGTTAACATAAAAGACTGCACCAATCTCAGTATGCCAAAACGTGCTGTTGCTCTGTAGAATAGCCAATCAACTCAGTGGTTAAAGCGCCGTGCTCGTAAAGAAAGAGTTGTGAACTCTACCTTCAGGCAGGGCAAGTGGGGTTTTTTCCCGCGGGCCGGTTGTCTTTTTTCTTTTTTTTTTTAATACTATTAATAGAGTAATGGACTCAAGAACTGATGCATCGAGTTCAGTCCCTGCCCATGTTATTAAAAGAAGTTGGCCTGTTTGCTGATCATCTTAATGTTTTCAACACTCTGGTAGTGTCAGCTTAGTGTTTCATAGGTCCCTTCTTCCCTTTTCCCGTTTTAAGACCTTGCCAGCGCATAGGATTTTGCGCAGGCTCACCGAATTTTCCAGATTACTGCATGAAGCTTTGGGTGATGCATATGGAATTCTCCGAGTGCGATCAATCTCTCTAGAACAAACTCCAAACTCCAATAGCTTGTTCAAAGTGCTACACTCCACAGACAAAACTACCATCCTCTCTGCTGCTGCGTCCCACCACTCCCCCCCCACCAAACAAGCTGGTTATGGGTTATGGGGTCAGAAAACCCACCCCCTTTCCGTTTTGTTCGTTTTTCTGTTTTCGTTTCGTGACAATAGTTTTGGTGTGTACTCGAAATTTTTTACTGGCTACTGAACGTGTCTGTGAGTACATTATATGCCCCCAAAAGAGAGATAATTAACGTGGGGTATCCGTTTTGTGGAGCTGGGGGTGAGAAATACACAGTGGTCAATGTGTCAGCGTGGATGGCAGGGCACTAGGTAGGACCTGTCACTCGTACCAGAAATCAGCAGTGTGGTCAGTGTGAAAGGCAGGGCTCTCCATAGGACCCGTCACACCTACAGAAGTCAACAGGGGTCAGTGTGGACTGTGGTCAATGTGAGCTGTGTGGGCAGTGTGGCAGTGTGGAAGGCAGGGCGCTCCATTGGACTTGTCACTCCTGTCAGCCAGCACTTCATAGCACGGACCCGCACTATGGCTTGTGAACTGTGACCAACAGACAGACACAGAGAGAAAGAGACAGAGGGAAAGAAAAGGCGCACAGCTTTAGGTATTTTTGGGGGTGGGGTGGGGTGGGGGGAAAGAGAGAGAGAGAGAGAGGAACAGACAGGAGAGTGACAGAGACAGTGACAGCATAGCTAGCCTGTGGACACAGGGGTAGACAGGAGGCAAGGGGAGAGAGAGTCAGAGGGAAGGTCAGAGAGAGAGAGACAGAGAGAGACAGACAGACGCAGACAGACAAAAACAGAGAGAATGGCAGTGCAGAAACAGAGAGAGGGGGGGGGGACATAAAGAGACAGAGAGCACACAGCTCTACGTATGAGGGAGAGAGAGAGAGAGAGAGAGAGAGAGAGAGAGAGAGAGAGAGACAGAGACAGACAGACAGATCAGACAGACAGACAGACAGACAGACAGCACAGCCTTTGGGTACAGAGAGAGAGAGAGTATGTATGTGTGATAGAGAGAGACTAGGAAAAAAGAGACAGGGACACAGACACGGGGGAGGGGGGTAGGGGGGGAGAGTGAGAGAGAGTCTGACAGACAAACAGTGAGAGAGAGAGAAAGGGGGGTGGGGAGAGAGAGAGAGCCCGGGGCTGAAGGTCTAGCCAGTCAGACAGGACGTGTGTGTGCATGCTGCTGGTTCCCACGCGCTCTGGGCGCCACACAACGCCATACAACGCCCCACTTTTACACGTGATACTCGCCCACACCGACAGTGTGTGTGTGTGTGTGTGTGTGGTGTGTGTGTGTGTGTGTGTGTGTGGGAGAGAGAGAGAGAGGGTACAGCATTTTCATCAACATCAAATTTCTATTGGTGTTGAACTTGTTTTGACCGACTGCTAGTCAACGTGACACTATGGTAAAATGTTTGGTGATGTCTTCATGCTCTGCATTCTCTCCATACCCCTTCATACTCCTCTTACGATTTTCTGCAGTTTATGTTGACGTTTGATGGTATTCATTTGTTCAACTGGCAGAGCACATCAATTGTGCACTTGATCTTGCAAGCTAGATGTTATATTACGCCATGTGGACTATTAAGATCCACATGATTGAAGAAAAATGACTGGCATACCGCAATTTCGGAGTAAGTCTGAATAAACAGATTCTAAAGTACATTCACAGAAAGCAAAGCTGAATGCGGCTTCTAAATTTATTTAACTAAAAGCGTTACACGTCGTTAAATCAATTACCTGAACTTTTAAACATCTGAAGTGACAAAGTAGTCTGCTACACGCATGCTTACAAACAGAAAATACATACACTGACTCTGCCCCCCCCCCCCTTTCTGTCTGTCTGTCTGTCTCTCTCACTCCCACCACACACACACACACACACACACACACACTCGTACACATACACAACCACCACCACCACCACCACCACCGTCGCCGTCATTAAAACTGGCATAAGAGGAAGACCAGAGTTTTACAACGTGTTAACCGGGGGCGTCTATGTCTTCCAGCTCTGCTGAAAGTGGTTCACTGACGGTAGGTGTGGAAACGATCACAGTCGTTTTTCCTCTGGTAATTGACGAAGTCAAGTAAAGCCGCTCCTTAAATGTCTCAATCGGAAATAAAGAAAAAAGCAGTCATGAAAACCGAGCTTGCGTTTGTCCTGCCATTTCACGCCATTGGCACGAGAAAGTGGATTATAGTTTCCTGTCAATGGCATCTGGGAACCAGGGATATGGAGGACAACAGTTGACTAGCATCACGGGTAACGATGCACAGTTTACCACTATGCTGCAGAGGACAGACATTTTGTCTTCAATTCTGTCAATAATAAGAGGCCAGTGAGGCCAAGCCATCTCTGAACTTTCAAGACAACCCCAATGGCTCCACACCTCGGTGCCTGATATACAGCAACACAGGAACTGGACTGGATGTTAAGTGGGCTTCAGTTTCAATCTCAAGACAGCGTAGAATAATTCACAAACCTGAGACCAACTGTTCACCCCTTATCAGGGAACAAACATGATGCTAACTGCTCACCCATTATCAGGAAACACACACGACAGTGACTGCTCACCCATTATCAGGAAACACACATGGCAGTGATTGCTCACCCATTATCAGGAAATACACATGACAGTAATTGTTCACCCTTATCAGGAAACACACATGACAGTAACTGTTCACCCATTATCAGGAAACACACATGACAGTAACTGTTCACCCATTATCAGAAAACACACATGACAGTGATTGCTCACTCCTTATCAGGAAATACACATGACAGTGATTGCTCACCCTTATCAGGAAATACACGTGACAGTAATTGTTCCCCCCTAATCAGGAAATACATATGATAATGATTGCTCACCTCTTATCAGGAAATACACATGACAGTGATTGCTCACCTCTTATCAGGAAACACATGACAGCGATTGCTCACCAATTATCAGGAAATACACATGACAGTAATTGCCCACCCCTTATCTGGAAATACACATGACAGTAATTGCTCACCCCTTATCAGGAAATACACATGACAGTGACTGCTCACCCCTTATCAGGAAACACACATGACAGTGATTGCTCACCCTTATCAGAAAACACACATGACAGTGATTGCTCACCACTTATCAGGAAACACACATGACAGTGACTTGCTCACCCTTATCAGGAAACACACACGACAGTGACTGCTCACCCCTTATCAGGAAACACACACGACAGTGATTGCTCACCCCTTATCAGGAAACACACATGACAGTGATTGCTCACCCCTTATCAGGAAACACATTACAGTGAATGCTCACCCCTTATCAGGAAACACACATGAGAGCAACTGCTCACCCATTATCGTGAAACACACATTACAGTGATTGTTTGTTCCTTGTCAGGAAACGGACATGAGTGATTGTTCATTCTTCACCAGAAAACAAACAGGAGTGACTGCTCACTCTTTTTACAAACATGTGGACAATTGCTTAATCTTTGTCTGGAAGCAAACATGAGTGATTACTTGCCCATTAACAGGAAACAAGCATAAGTGATTGCTCACCCCTTACCAGGAGACGAAAACATGAGAGTGATTGCTCAGTTCTTATCAGGAAACGAACATGAGAGCGACTGTTCACATTTGTAAAAAGACAGAATAAAAAAACAAACAACAACAACAACAACAACAACAACAAAAACAACGATAACGATTGAATGATTGTTTACCCGTTATCAGGAAACAAAAACATGGCAGTGGTTATTCACGCCTTCTCAGGAAACGAACATGAGAATGGTTGCTCACCCTTTAACAAGAAAGAAACACCCGCACAGACACACACACACGTCTATGCTGGAACCAAAGATATACATATTACATTTATACAGTCTAGCCTCTTGTCTTTGCTGGGATCATAGTTATAAATATTCAGTGTAAACAGTCTTCCATATCTATGCTGAGACCACAGACATAAATATCACACGTAAACAATCTCCTTCCACGTGGGACTAGAGATATAAATTTATATGTACAGTCTCTCCCCATGTCTCTGTTAGGATCATAGATATAAACATTACATTTAAACAGTTTCTCTCAATGTGAGACCATAGACAATATTTATATAAAATTATAATATATAAATAAATATATATATATTATTTATATCTGTGCTCTACTGGAAACATACATATAAATAATAACATAGATTGAATACTCATTGAACTCATGGCCAAAGCTGACCTCAGCATTTATTCCTACTTGTTCCGTCATATCAACACCTTTATACATCGATCTAACGTCGAGACCACTTACAGACTGTTGTTTAAATGAATAATGCTGTATTTATGTGGCGGTAGTTTTCTCCTACTTGTCCATTACTGACCAAGATGGAAAGTTTTTCTCAGTCTCTTTCATTTTCTATTTTAGTGTCTGACTGTTTTGATTGCAAACTTCTCTGTTAAGAAGAATTCGAAAGCTGATTACTTACGATGGCATAGTTTTCTAGTGACAAAAATTTGCCATGAATTTGAATGGAAGTTAAATGAATGGCACAGCAACATCACCTAACTCTGTGTGATTGTGAGGCCCTTGACTCCCAACCAAGCCATCATATCACTGTGTGACACTGACAGTGCGCCTATCTTCCTGTCCATATCTATGATAATATCACAAAGTGACACATGCCTCTCTTCCTGTCCATGTCTATGATCATATCACAATATGAGGAACACTTGTCTCCCTATCCATGTCTATGATATCACAGAGTGACGGAGCGCCCATCTTCCTATCCATGTCTGTGATCATATCACAGTGTGACAGAGTTCTTGTCTTCATGGCCATGTCTATGATTATATCACAGAGTGATACATCGCCTGTCTTCCTGTCCATATCTACGATCATATCACAGAGTGATAGTGATAGTTCGCCTGTCTTACTATCCATGTCTATGATAATATCACTGCGTGACGGTGCTCACTGTCCGATTCCTTTGGCTCCAGGAACTGGTGCAAAAGGTATATGTGTATTTACCCTGACCGGCCGTGCGCAGTAAAGGACAGGACCGGGAGAGCAGAGGAAATTCTTCGCAAAGTCATCAGTGTGCTCCTACGACCGCAGGGTTTTGAATACTTAGCGTACCGCAGTTAAGTGCTCAGTAACTGACTGACTCAATTGGCACAGACCAAATTATAATTTGACTGGCCTTGACTAACTAGAATGACCTTGACTGACTAGACTGGCCCTGACCGAACTTAAGATTAACGCAAGCTGACCCAATCAACCCAGAAACGATGACTGACCAGACTGGTCTTGACCATAGTTATTGTTATTTTTGTTTACAACCCAGCCAACTGAGTACAGCCATATCAGGGCTATGACCGTTTCAAAACATACACAATACTTCAACAGGGGAAAAAAATAAAGGAAAAGAAAATTAAGTACAGATATCAATGCATTCGCGCACATAACTGAAGAAGATGCCCCTGGCTTGACCACCCCATCCAATTTATCACACAGGGAATTTAAAACAAATACCATATGCAAATTTAAACATAATTAAGGACACTAAAACATATATGAAAACGCGTAAATTACCCAAAACTACTTCCGCATATCACATTTCCCACTAATGAGACGTGTACTTATATTATATGTACCCAATTATCAATCCTTTTTTTTTTTTTTTTTTTTTAAAGATCAGAGTTGTTTCCCACGAAGCTTTGTGTGAGAGTAAAAGGAATCTTGCTATTTATCTTTTGTATAATTCAATGATGATGAAATTAGATGGACAGAGGTAGTACATGCATTGTTCCTCTCTCTCTCTCTCTGATATGTAAGACTTTATCAAACACACACAGGCGAACGGACCAGAAAGGCAGAATATGATAGGCAGAAATACAGAAAGCGAAGGAACAAGGCAGAAGCAACGAAAATGACAGAAGAGAACACAGAATTTCCAGAAGGTGGGGATACCATGTACATTTAAGGAGCCCACCGGCATCCCCACGGGGGATGGCAATAATCAAACTGTACATTATGACCCAACCAACCAACTAACAACGACTGACTACGCTGGCCCTGACTTACTAGATTGGCTCCAACAAAACCGTAGATTAATACAAGCTGACCCAATCAGCCCAGTAACAATGAGCGACCAGACAGGCCCTGACCAGAGGCTACAGAGTAACATAAACACCACAAAGCTGGCCCAGCCGCTGAACCAGTACACAGGAACAACAAGCCGACCACACAGCTGATCTGACAAGACTCTACAACAGCGATGGTCCGAGCACAGCTGACTGAGCAACAATGTCCCCAACAGAGTTGTCGCCATTTAGAGAGCAGTCACAAGGACAGGAATAAGCGAAGCGTGATTAGTCAGCTGGCCCGTGACGTAACAGCTTCAACGGCTCAATCTGACCAATGACAAGCGCCCTACTTAATGTGAGCACCATCTGCCGGTGACAATGAAGTGACTACCGCCCGTTCTGATGGAGACAGAAGTCGGTTTGTCAGTCTTTGATGTATCATGGAGTATGTGTGTGTGTGTGTGTGTGTGTGTGTGTGTTGTGTGTGGTGTGAGGTGTGTGTGAGAGAGAGAAGACAGACAGACAGAGAGAGAGACGAGGGGGGGGGGAGAGGGCAGCGGAGAGAGAGAGCGAGAAACGGAGACCGCACTTGATACATATGGTGTGATTTGTAATGAGAACGATTTAGATTAAGTGGGACTTGAGTTTAAACTGTTTTGTTTGAATAAACATACAAACATACTCTTTTACTGGTTAACAGATCAATTACATAAATACACTTAAAATGATTAATAAATCAATACTTTAACATCCCTGTACTGGTTAACAAACCAGTTACATATACACCCTTGCACTGGATAATAATAACAATTCTATAAACACCCATGGAGAGAATGCTGGACCGACCCAGGGAGAGAATGCTGGACGGACTTGCAGAGTGGCTGGGGATGAGGAGGGTGGGGGAGATGCTTGGGGCAACGCGAGATAGAGATGGTTGGAAGTCCATGGTCGCCAAAGCCATGTGGCAGGGCACCTGATGATGATGAGATGAATGATGATATGACAAACATACTCTTGTACTGGTTAACAGATCAATTACATAAATACACTTAAGATTATTAATAAATCAATACTTTAACATCCCTGTACTGGTTAACAAACCAGTTACATACACACCTTTGCACTGGATAATAATAATTCTATAAACACCCTTGTGCTGGTTACAAACCCATACAATACATAAATCGTCCTTGTGCCGTAATAAACCTGTACATAAACACTCTTGTACTGATTAATAAATCAATACATAAATACTTTTGTACTGGTCAATAAATCAATACATAAACACCCTTGCACTGGTAAATAAATCATTAAATAAACGCCCTTGTACTGGTCACTAAATCATTATATAAACACCCTTGTTCTGGTTAATAAATCAATCCATAAACTCTCCGGATACTGTTTCATAAAAATTAATAAAACCCTTGCACTGCACAATAAATTAAAGAAACGACTGAGTACTGGTTGATAAATCAAGTAACAAACACTTGTGTACTGGTTAATAAATCAGTAAGTAAACACCCATGTACTGAATGGTTCACACAGACAGAGAGAAGACAGTAGTTATCAAAGACACATGACATGTTCCCCACAGACTGTGTGCTGGTGCTTCAATGGAGTCACTTCTAAACAAAAAAAAGTTTTTAAAATATATAAACATACCAGTGCAATGTATGACAAAGAAAAGAACTTAGGCAAAAACATGATACCCTTTCTACATTTCAAGAACTTTTTACATGTTTCTGGTGCCTCACGGGAAAAAAGGAAAGAAAAGGAAAACAAAACAAACAAACAAAAAAGAGGTCACGAAGGGAGAGCACTAAGTGAATAGTCAATTTCTCTTTATTCTGAACATTACAGGGCTGATAACACTACATGATCCATAGTTAATATGTACAGACATACAGCCAGGAAGGGGAGGGGCAGCATTACGATGGCCCCGTCCTTATCACCTCCCCCCCCTCCCGCCCAGCTTCATCTTCCCAACCTTGAAGAAAATCATACTCTCATTCATAGCTGGTGGACTGTAGCTCCCACGCATATATTTCCCAGGTGCGATTGCCACAGTGCGAACTTGTGAAGGCAAGTGATCCACCTCTACGCCAACCATTGGAATCTATACTTAACAACGGAATGCATACTCTAGTTGCTTGTAGTTGTACTATGGCTCTCTTTGCTCAAACCCTTTGAATCTATATTTAACTGCATACTTTAACCGCTTG
>JAPXFY010000019.1:11589209-11616709 GCA_030674185.1 Monoplex corrugatus
CGGTTCACCAGAACACACAGTGTACACAAGTGACCATCAGTTCACCAGAACACCCAGTGAACACAACTGACCATCAGTTCACCAGAACACCCAGTGAACATAGGTGGCCATCGGTTCACCAGAACACACAGTGAACACAGATGGCCATCGGTTCACCAGAACACACAGTGAACACAGATGGCCATCAGTTCACCAGAACACACAGTGAACACAGATGGCCATCAGTTCACCAGAACACACAGTGAACACAGATGGCCATCAGTTCACCAGAACACACAGTGAACATAGGTGGCCATCAGTTCACCAGAACACACAGTGAACATAGGTGGCCATCAGTTCACCAGAACACACAGTGAACATAGGTGGCCACCAGTTCACCAGAACACACAGTGAACATAGGTGGCCACCAGTTCACCAGAACACACAGTGAACATAGGTGGCCATCAGTTCACCAGAACACATAGTGAACATAGGTGGCCACCAGTTCACCAGAACACACAGTGAACATAGGTGGCCACCAGTTCACCAGAACACACAGTGAACATAGGTGGCCATCAGTTCACCAGAACACACAGTGAACACAGATGGCCACCAGATCACCAGGACACACAGTGAACATAGGTGGCCATCAGTTCACCAGAACACACAGTGAACACAGATGGCCATCAGTTCACCAGAACAGATCCACACAGTGAACACAGGTGGCCATCAGTTCAACAGAACACACAGTGAACACAGATGGCCACCAGTTCACCAGAACACACAGTGAACACAGATGGCCATCAGTTCACCAGAACACACAGTGAACACAGATGGCCATCAGTTCACCAGAACACAGTGAACATAGGTGGCCACCAGTTCACCAGAACACAGTGAACATAGGTGGCCACCAGTTCACCAGAACACAGTGAACATAGGTGGCCATCAGTTCACCAGAACACACAGTGAACACAGATGGCCACCAGTTCACCAGAACATACAGTGAACACAGATGGCCATCAGTTCACCAGAACACACAGTGAACATAGGTGGCCATCAGTTCACCAGAACACACAGTGAACACAGATGGCCACCAGTTCACCAGAACACAGATGGCCATCAGTTCACCAGAACATACAGTGAACACAGATGGCCATCAGTTCACCAGAACACACAGTGAACATAGGTGGCCATCAGTTCACCAGAACACACAGTGAACACAGATGGCCACCAGTTCACCAGAACACACAGTGAACACAGATGGCCATCAGTTCACCAGAACACACAGTGAACACAGATGGCCATCAGTTCACCAGAACACACAGTGAACACAGGTGGCCATCAGTTCACCAGAACACACAGTGAACACAGATGGCCATCAGTTCACCAGAACACACAGTGAACACAGATGGCCATCATTTCACCAGAACACACAGTGAACACAGATGGCCATCAGTTCACCAGAACACACAGTGAACACAGATGGCCATCAGTTCACCAGAACACAGTGAACATAGGTGGCCACCAGTTCACCAGAACATAAAGTGAACACAGATGACCATCAGTTCACCAGAACATACAGTGAACATAGGTGGCCATCAGTTCACCAGAACATACAGTGAACATACGTGGCCATCAGTTCACCAGAACACGTGGCCACCAGTTCACCAGAATAGAGACCTTTACAATAAATACAAGACCATCACACCATATAACCATCAGTTCACTAGAACTCAGGCCTTGACAGTGGCTAACGACGGCCAAATGTTCACCAGAAGACAGGACTTCACAGTCAACATGTGGCCAACTGTTCCCGAGAACAAAGGATTTTACAATGGACACAGAACAGACAGTTTTACAGGAAATATACAACCACCCGCCCATCCCTTCCTCATGCACCCACCCACCCACCCACACACACACACATATACAACATACATACAGAGGATCTCATAGAGGCGAAAGGACTAAAAGCTTTTTGTCTACAAAATAACCAAACATCGAGTGATTTCGTTAATTCTAGTTTCTGTATATAAAAAATCGTATTAAGACTTCTGAACAAATCGATGTGGTAGCATATTTCGTATGAGAAGCAGAGTTTACATTCCATCGTTTCAAATGTCATTAAAGAAATCAGTTCTCAAACCTGTGTGGAATTGTTACTAAATAAATGAGTAACTGAAAAACAATATTACACAAATGAGTAAAGTTAACCACGTACCAACTAAACACACCAATAAATCGAGTGAAATTTCACCAACTAAGCACATCAATACATGAACAGAACGTGAATTTTTACCAACTAAATACATCAATACACGAAGAGAGTGCGAAACTTTAGCAACTAAATCAAAAGATCTACCAACTAAACACACCAATAAACCAGTGAATAATTATGAAGACAGCAACGAATCAACAAATAAGTACGTTTACTCTAATTGGTATTTCTCAACACTGACCAGACCATTCAAGAGAGCTCGTTGCCATTATGTCCTTAAGTAACATCGTGTTGGTTAATCATTTATTACATGAACAAACAATAAATTACATGAATAAATAAACATGCTCTGTATGTTCAACAGAAAAGAATTGTTATCAGAGAAGGGATGCGTGCGTGTGCGTGTGTGTGTGTGTGTGTGTGTGTGTGTGTGTGTGTGTGTGTGTGTGTGTGTGTGTGTGTGTGTGTGTGTGGTGTGTGTGGCGTGCGCGTGCGTGCGTGTCAGAAAAAGAGAGACAGAGACTGAAGGCAGAAATCAGAACAGACAGATCTACAGTCAGCACAGAAATGAGGATGGTTTATTACCTACTCGAGTTTAACGCCAAACCGACCACAATAAATTAATCTGTCCATAAATAGACCACAACACCAACGATAGTTACCTTACTTTAGACACCCAACAGAACTGAATACCACTAAAAGAACACGTAACATCACGTCAATAGACTGCGTTGGTGACGCATGGAGTCATTTGCTCAAAAGACTTCACTTGCTTAAAAGCAGGTTTTAAATACATATAACAGTATAGTTTCAATGTTTCAATTGAAAAGAAAAAAAAAAAAAAAAGAAAGACGGGAAAGAACACGTCTTCCCCCCTTCCCCTTTCTTAGAAATAATGTAAACAAATATATCCCAAAAAAATCTTCAGGGCGCTACGAATCAGAGAGAAAAAAAACCTGGTATGGGGTTGCGGGAGATACGGGGGTTAGGGAGGGGGTAGGGTAGGAGTTGGGTTGACAGAAGAGTACTGGAGGGGGCTGGATGATCGGGAGGGTGGATGATGGATGTTGTATGGATGGGGAGAGTGTGGGTAGGGGGTCGGGTAGACGGGAGTGGATTGTGGTGTTCAGTGGATGGAAGGGTGCGGAAGGTGTAACATGTAGAATTCATATTGCACCTTGACTACTTCAAAGTATGACCATAGACTGAGCTCAGGTATGCTAACA
Source organism: Monoplex corrugatus (assembly GCA_030674185.1). Taxonomy (NCBI): domain Eukaryota; kingdom Metazoa; phylum Mollusca; class Gastropoda; order Littorinimorpha; family Ranellidae; genus Monoplex; species Monoplex corrugatus. Next base: position 11,592,633 of record JAPXFY010000019.1, read on the forward strand.
GGTAAGACCATAGCCAGACCACAGATATCCTCACAGTGAGGGCCATAGTGACCACATATATCACGAAGGGCCATAATCTGACCACATATATCCTAACAGGTAGGGCCACAGTGACCCCATGTATCCTAACAGGTAGGGCCACAGTGACCACATGTATCCTAACAGGTAGGGCCACAGTGACCACATATGTCCTAAGCAGGTAGGGCCACAGTGACCACAATGTACCCTAACAGGTAGGGCCACAGTGACCACATGTACCCTAACAGGTAGGGCCACAGTGACCACATATATCCCTAACAGGTAGGGCCACAGTGACCACATATATCCTAACAGGTAGGGCCAAAGTGACCATAATATCCTAACAGGTAGGGCTATAGAGCCACAGTGACCATAGATATCCTAACAGGTGGGGCTATAGTCTGACCATAGAATCCTAACAGGTAGGGCACAGTCTGACCACATAATCCTAACAGATACAGTCACAGTGACCACATATGTCCTAGCAGTAGGCAATAGTGACCACATATATCCTAACAGGTAGGGCAACAGTGACCACATATATCCTAACAGGTAGGGCAACAGTGACCACATATATCCTAACAGGTAGGGCCACAGTGACCACATATATCCTAACAGGTAGGGCCACAGTGACCACATATATCCTAACAGGTAGGGCCAAAGTGACCGTAGATATCCTGACAGAGTGACCACAATATCTTATTAAATAGAGCCAAAGTGACCACAGACATCAATCGAACAAGCTGTTTGTTCATATCTATGGAGAAACGTAAAGCCGATGTCTGTGCCGATGTCTCCACAACACATGAGTCACAGATGGATAGAGTTAACATGACCATGAACACTAGGCCAATAAAAAATACCTAGTTGTACTGAGAATAAATACAGACAAAAATAAAACTATAAAAAACATAACAACAACAGCCAATAAAAGAATGCCTAAACTGTACTGAAAATTAACACAGACAAAAATAAACTTTCAAAACATAACAACAACAGCCAATAAGAAACATCTAAATATACTGAGAATTAACAGAAACAAAAATAAACTATCAAAACAAAACAATAACAGCCAATACAAAAAAAATCTAGTTAAACTGAGAATTAACAGAAACAAAAATAAACTACCAAAACAGAACAATAACAGCCAATACAAAAAAAAATCTAGTTATACTGAGAATTAACAGAAGCAAAAATAAACTACCAAAACAGAACAATAACAGCCAATCAAAACCAAATCTAGTTATACTGAGAATTAACAGAAGCAAAAATAAACTACCAAAACAGAACAATAACAGCCAATACAAAAAAAAAAATCTAGTTATACTGAGAATTAACAGAAGCAAAAATAAACTACCAAAACAGAACAATAACAGCCAATTAACCCTTCCCCCCCACCTTCAAAAAAAAAACACACACAAAAAAACCACTAGTTATACGAGAATCAACAGAAGGAAAAATAAACGATCAAAACACAACAGCAACAACAACAACGGCAAATGAACACTTGAGAGAAGTTACGTTGCACGTGAGAGTGCACAAATTGATTGACGTATTGTACAACGTACGCAGATTCTGATGACGTTTTACACTTTAGGGTGGGTGGGGGTTGACTGTAAGTCAAGGGTCAGCCAACTCTTTCCCTAAACCACACACACACACACACACAGACACACACTGTTTTCTAGATGGTAACTGCCGCGAGATCATGACGTCAAATATGACGTCAGATATACTCCTTCATGCTCTGTAAATGGGTGCAGGATGAGGAAGGGGGTAGTGAGAGGGAGGCGCTTAAAAAAAATTGAACGAGAACTAACCGACCTTGTGGAGATGAGGTAGAGAGGAGGAGGAAGGGGGCGGTGAAGATGGTGGATATGGTGGCCTGATAAGGACAACCCATAGTGACTTGGCCTCTGCCCTTGTCACCAATAAAAACACCAGCATGGGCTGACAGAGAGTAACACATAAACCCGAACAATGATCACGGCAAACCAAAGTGAATAAAATCTGATAAAACCACCAGCAATAATCATGAGGGGAGGGAGACGTCTGTAAAGGAGCTCCACAAATGACCACAACATTACACTGCCCAGGTAATCATAGCTAGGAAAAGGCTACAGTACAAAAGTCAGGCTTGTATGCACGTAACAGGCAAATAATCTATTAAAAAAAAATAACAAAGCCAAGTCTGGTGTTTGTTGCCCAGCATCGTCAACATTTGACCAAGGTCAAGGCTGTTCCGTAGCCTTGAGGCTACGGGAGTGAGGTGGTGGAGACTTCCACTGTTTTCAGGGCCAACATCACGAGGGCTGTGCCCATCCCCTCTTCCCGTTTCCATTTCTCTACCTGTGAAGACAATCAGGTACCCATGCCCAGCTGGATGGACTGGAGGTTCTGGCACAAAGTATTTTCCAGGAGTCAGCGTGGAACTCGGGTGGACCTACTGTCAGATGAGAAATGTATCTGCACATCACTTGGGCTTCTCTTCAACAATCTCCACATCAGTCGGGCCTCTCTTGAAAGCCACCTCTTTAAAGTGTTAAGGCCTAGGATGTACAGGAATCAAGAAAATATAGTTAATAAAAGGTAAGACCCTGAGCCACAGGTATCGAGAAAAAAACTGAAAAAAGTAAGACCTGTCCACAGGCTGTACACACGTACCTAGGAAAAAAACAACATCTGTATGAAAAATCGCACGTTGTGTACAATATCCCAGTGTTGTCAGAACACATGCGTCCCAAACGTCAGCGTTATGTCGTCGTCTGCTGCTTACTGACGTCATAGATACAAATAGTAACACGCTGACATCATCCATATAAATACTAGCCCACTGATATTTGTAGGTTTAAAAAAAAAAATTTTTTTAGACTTCAAAGCATGGCAGAAACGATGAAATACATTCTTGACTGCACTACAGCAAAATGCTGATGTACACATTCACACAAGCAACACAAAAATATAAATAAATAAACAATTTTAAAAAACGGTGGCAGACGAAGTACTAGACCTGTGTGTACAAGAACAATAAGCTGACTTAGCATTTGACGTGAACTCAATTGTAAAATATAATTTTATGTCCAGTCCTTGTTGACAAAGGTCCAGTACCACAAGTATCCTGCTCTTGTATTGCCCCTAGCTGTCTGTTGTTTCGTCTTAAGGCTGTTCACGTATATGTTTTTAGACGACCAATGATCTTTAAACAAACATAGAATGAAAATAAATGTTAATGTGGTTTAGACGACCAAATTATCTTTAAACAAACACAGAATGAAAAATAACCTTTGAATCTGAAAGGCAACTCAACATACTTTCGAGTAGCAATATAGAGTCAAAGAAGCAAATCAGAAAACACCAAATTAAATATTTACAACAATCAAGTTTAGTCAACGACAATGACCCAAAGGGCTACGTAATATTTAATGCCTCGCAGGCTGCAAATATAATCTGTATGTCATCCGTGTCATTATCGTGTAATTATAGCAAATGTCATTCACATCTTATCTTTGTAGTAGTGTTACGTACATCGTTACTTTGTGGTTGAAGCAACGCCATTTGCATTTTAATCTATTGGTCAGAACTATTTCCAAGTGCATCGTAATATTTGGCCATAATCATGTCTAATTCTACGTGTTTTTGACAAAGAGATGTAATGCAGAACGAAGCTTAACAACGTTTATATCACAATACACCCAAGTTTTTCTTTCATCGATCATACACAGAAATACGTCCCAGAATGACATGAGACTTCTCCAGCTTTGTTCGCGACAAACGGCTTGTTGCGCTATACGAAGGGTCCACCTTACCAGTCATTCACACAATGGTCAATACCACTTTACCCAGTCATTCACACAATGGTCAATACCACTTTACCCTGTCATTCAACTAAAAGTGACTACCACCTTACCCACTCAACGATGATTACCACCTTACCCAATCAATCGTCAATACCACCTTACCCAATCACTCACAAAATGGTCAATACCACTTTACCCTGTCATTCAACTAAAAGTGACTACCACCTTACCCACTCAACGATGATTACCACCTTACCCAATCAATCGTCAATACCACCTTACCCAATCATTCACACAATGGTCAATACCACTTTACCCAATCATTCAATCAAACGCCACTACCACATTACCCAATCAATTAATCAATGGTGATTACCACCTTACTATCCAATCATTCAATGGTCAATACCACCTTACCCAATCGTTCTACCAATGGCCAATACCACCTTATCCAATCATTCTACCAATAGTCAATGCTAACTAGCCGAATGTGCGTGCTAAAACCACGTCCCTGTAAAAACAATGGTTATGTCCCCTGTATGTGTGGTAGATTGTCCTGCTGCAGCCAGAATTATAAAACACACACACACACATACACACACACACACACACACACACACGCGCGCGCGCGCGCGCGCGCGTGCACAAATCTTGGCGTGAGCAGGGATCTTCACTGGCACACACACACACACACACACACACACATACACACAACACACACACACGCACGCACGCACGCACACACAAACACACACATCCCTGGATAGTGGCTACAGCAAACTTGACAACATTTGTACAAAAACACGCCATTTTTAAAAATCCGATCCACTGGGGGAAAAAAAATTCTGTTAAAATGGCAACTGAAGCAGATAAATCTATATTACATATTTCAAAAACATTAAAAAACAAAACAAAACAAAAAACGAAAAAAAAACCCACTCTCATCCAAAATAGAAAGCTTCTTGGCGACCTGGAGTGTATGATTTCTAGACATTGTAGATGGTGAGTTCATATCACCCAATAATAATGACATTAGATGGCCGAAGAGGAGGGGGGGGGGAGGGGAGGGAACTGAAGAGCATTCGGACATATTACACAATTTGTCTGAGTAAAAACCGTGGAGGTGATTTCTGATTGAAAAGTCATGTACGTGATTTGCAAGGAAGCCATTGTGTGACTTAAAGTGACGCAAAACCAGCAGAAACTGAGAAGTCACGTGACCAGAAATGAGTGACGTCACAGTCAACATATCAGGCGTAGGTAGACAGGACTACAAGTCCACGGCCATTAACATAGTAGTCAAGTATAAGCAGACCTTGTCGATTTACACTAACATCAACAATATGCACAACAACATCCACAAATCTTACACACAGCTCTTAGCGAAATCCTGTGACTACTGTTACTCATCCACACCTACAGAAACCAGTCAGAACCCAGGGAACCTCTCATCGTTGTAACCGAGATGAGCTAAAAGTCTGCCAACAACACTTTACACCTGTGCCATGTCAGTTGCACGAGATGTTGGCACATGATGGCACAAGTGCTCGCCCCTCTCCCCCTTCCCCCTTCTTCCATTCCTACACTTGGTACGCATAGTCACATGTGTTTCACACAATGCCAAAATGTGTGGAACACTGTCAGATGCGTTTCACACGATGTCAAATGTGTTCCACACAATGTCGATGTGTTTCTCACACAATGTCAAATGTGTTTCACACGTCAAATGCGTTTCACAGTGTCACTGTTTCACACAATGTCAAATGCGTTTCACACACAGTGTCACTGTGTTTTACACAATGTCAAATGTGTTTCATACAATGTCAGTGTTTGACATAGTGTTCCTGAAGACATGTTGCTGGATGAATAGGACAGGAATATAATTATAGGGGATAGCTATATATAACAGAAGGGACGAGGACTTTCTGCTGGTGGCACTGTAGAAGGGATATATGGGGGATAGCTACGCATGACACAAGGACTACCTGCTGCTGTCAATGCAAAAAGGTCGTATGGAGGATAGCTATACATAACAGAGGAGAACGGGGAATATCTGCTGATGGCACTGTTAAGGGATATCTTGTGGTAGCACTGAGCTATTACCACTATATAGGGGACAGCACTGAGCTATTACCACTGTATAGGGGACAGCACTGAGCTATTACCACTATAAGGGGAACAGCACTGAGCTATTACCACTATAAGGGGACAGCATGAGCTATTACCACTATAAGGGGGACAGCACTGAGCTATTACCACTATATGGGGGACAACATTGAGCTATTACCACTATAAGGGGGACAGCACTGAGTTATTACCACTACATAGGGGTCAGCACTGAGCTATTACCACTATAAGGGGGACAGCACTGAGCTATTACCACTATATGGGGGACAACATTGAGCTATTACCACTATAAGGGGGACAGCACTGAGTTATTACCACTATATGGGGGACAGCACTGAGCTATTACCACTATAAGGGGAACAGACACTTGAGCTATTACCACTATAAGGGGGACAGCACTGAGCTATTACCACTATAAGGGGACAGCACTGAGCTATTACCACTATAAGGGGGACAGCACTGAGCTATTACCACTATAAGGGGGACAGCACTGAGCTATTACCACTATAAGGGGGACAGCACTGAGCTATTACCACTATAAGGGGGACAACATGAGCTATTATACCCCTATAAGGGGGACAGCACTGAGCTATTACCACTATATGGGGGACAACATTGAGCTATTACCACTATAAGGGGGACAGCACTGAGCTATTACCACTATATGGGGGACAGCACTGAGCTATTACCACTATAAGGGGGACAGCACTGAGCTATTACCACTATAAGGGGGACAGCATTGAGCTATTACACTATAAGGGGGACACATGAGCTATTACCACTATAAGGGGGACAACATTGAGCTATTACCACTATAAGGGGAAGCACTGAGCTATTACCACTATAAGGGGAACACACTGAGCTATTACCACTATATGGGGACAGCACTGAGCTATTACCACTATAAGGGGGACAGCACTGAGCTATTACACTATATGGGGGAGCACTGAGCTATTACACTATAAGGGGGACAGCACTGAGCTATTACCACTATATGGGGACAGCACTGAGCTATTACCACTATAAGGGGGACAGCACTGAGCTATTACCACTATAAGGGGACAGCACTGAGCTATTACCACTATAAGGGGGACAGCACTGAGCTTATTACCACTATATAGGGGACAGCATTGAGCTATTACCACTATAAGGGGGACAGCACTGAGCTATTACCACTATAAGGGGACAGCATTGAGCTATTACCACTATAAGGGGACAGCACTGAGCTATTACCACTATAGGGGGACAGCACTGAGCTATTACCACTATATGGGGGACAACATTGAGCTATTACCACTATAGGGGGACAACATTGAGCTATTACCACTATAAGGGGACAGCACTGAGCTATTACCACTATATGGGGACAACATTGAGCTATTACCACTATAAGGGGGACAGCACTGAGCTATTACCACTATATAGGGGACAGCACTGAGCTATTACCACTATAAGGGGGACACATGAGCTATTACCACTATAAGGGGAGCAGCACTGAGCTATTACCACTATATGGGGACGCACTGAGCTATTACCACTATATGGGGAAGCACTGAGCTATTACCACTATAAGGGGAGACAGCACTGAGCTATTACCACTATATGGGTGAGAGCACTGAGCTATTACCACATAAGGGGGAAGCACTGAGCTATTACCACTATATGGGGAGAGAGCATGAGCTATTTCCACTATATGCCTGGATATGGTAGAGCACTGAGCTATTTCACTATATGGGAGACAGCACTGAGCTATTACCACTATATGGGTGAGAACATGAGCTATTACACTTAGGGGAGGAGCACTGAGCTATTACATATACAGGAGGTGAGTGAAGTGATGTCATCTTGTCACTTTGCCTGGAGATGGATGAAGTGCGTACGTTACTGGTGTACAATGTGCACATGTACTGCTACATGTGCAAAATGTGTACTATTAGTGTACAGTGTGTATTATTAGTGTATCAATGTGTACTAGAAATTACTTGTTGGCTAGAAGTGTACAGTGTATTATAGTGTACAGTGTGCACTGCTTATTGTAAAATGTGTACCGTTAGTGTAAAGTGTATATTATTAATTACACTGTGTACTGCTAATATGTAATGTGATTTTGGTGTACAGTGTCTACAATTTGTGTACAACGTGTACTGCTCTATGTGTAAAATACGCAGTGTTAGTGTACAGTGATTACAGCCACATGTGTAAAATATGCAGAGTTTGTGTACAGTGCACACTGCTGCATATCTGTGAAAAGTGTACTCTTAGTGTACAGTGTGTACCATTACCTACAGTGTGTACTGTTACTGACGTACACTGTGTACTGCTATCAGTGTACACAATATGCCGGTACCGGTTTTCATCAATATGTCTTTCAATGGACATGCTCAGTACATGACAAAAGGAATGCATGTTGTTTAGGGTTAGCCAACTGACAGACAGATCATGAAGGAGACATGGCGAATGACTACTGTACGTGTGACAATGGGTAAAATCACATAGATCCCTGTTGTGGTGAAAACAAGGACTTCAGATTTCGCCACTTCAGCACCAAAAAAGACAAGAAACTCACTTTAAAGATCACAGATACTGGTAGCTGGAAGTATGTCCCCGCCCCCCTCCCCCCGAAAGAAAGACTCTATTTGTGTAGCACGTGATACTCGTACACAGAGTGACAGACGTCTGTAGAGGTCCTAAGATATCAAACGGATATATGAGCACTGACTGGCTGACAGTGAACTGGCGATATGGTTGGGAACGGATATTGGAGCAATGAGTGGCTGACACTGATTTGGCTAGCTATCTAGTTGGGATAGGACATGACAGCAATGAATGGCTGAATCGGATTTGGCTATCTAGTTGGGAAGAGATTTGAAAGCACTGCGTGGCTAACACTAATTTAGCTATCTAGTTGGGAAGAGATTTGAAAGCACTGCGTGGCTAACACTAATTTAGCTATCTAGTTGGGAAGAGATTTGAAAGCACTGCGTGGCTAACACTAATTTAGCTATCTAGTTGGGAAGGGATATGAGTAGCTGACACTGATTTGGCTATCTAGTTGTGAAGGGACATGAGTGGCTGACACTGATTAGGATATTTGGTTGGAAAGAAATGCATAAGCGATGAGTGGCTGACACAGATCTGGGTATCTGGTTGGGAAGGGATATGATAATACTGAGTGGCTGATACTGATCTGACTAATCCGTTGGGAAGGGAAAAAATAGCACTGAGTGGCTGACGCTGATTCGGCTATATGGTTGGAGACAGAGTACTGAGCAGCTGACACTGATTTGCCTACCTGGATGGGATGGGATATCAGAGCAATGAGTGTCTGATACTGATTTGGCTATCTAGTTGGGAACGTATTTGAGAGCACTGAGTGGCTGATGCTGATTTGACTATCTAATTGGGAAGAGATATATGAGCAATGACTGGCTGACACTGATTTGGCTGTCTAATTGGGAAGGGGTATGATAGCCACTGGGGTAGTAGGCTGACACTGATCAGGGTATCTAGTTGGGAAGGGAAAAGATAGCACTGAGTGGCTGACACTGATCAGGGTATCTAGTTGGGAAGGGGTATGATAGCACTGAGTGGCTGACACTGATCAGGGTATCTAGTTGGGAAGGGAAAAGATAGCACTGAGTGGCTGACATTGATCTGGCTATCTAATTGGGAAGGGATACCAGAGCACTGAGTGGCTGACGCTTATTTGGCTATCTAATCGGGAAGAGATATTAGAGCACTGAATGGTTGACACTGACATGGGTATCTGGGAAGAGATATATGAACACTGAGTGGCTGACATTAATTTGGCCATCTAATTGGGAAGGTATATATTACAGCACTGAGTGTCTGACGCTGATGTGGCTATGTGGATGAGAAGGGACATACACGCACTGTACGACCGAAACAGGGCTGGCCACCAGGTTCAAAGATGGAACATTTACATTCTATCTCCTCATCTCCCTCACCTACACACTATACTCTGAGAGAGTTACTGCCCTGTGTTTGATAAAACCATTACACACATATTTGAGGTAAAACCAATCCGCACATTACAAAAAGGGACACTGCACTGTTTTTCTTTTTCTTTTTTTCTTTTTTTTAAATAGATGAGAACTAATAAATCCAAGCCAAGACAATTCTCTTGGGACCGGATAAATAGCCAACAAAATCATGACGACTGAGTCATACAAATCAGAATTAAAAACAAAATACATGACTGTAAAATGTAAAGGACATAAGGTTAAAACGAAGATTTTAGTCAATTGCGTATACACAAATAAAACCACCCCATAATACAGACCGATAGATGAGTAAACTAATAAACAAATGGATAAAATGAATGAATAGATAAAATGAATAAATGATACATAAACCATCCCATGATCCAGACTGAAGGACGAATAAATGAATGAATATGGATGATTAAATAAATGCAATAACGAATAGATAAATAAAGAAATAGATAAATAATAATAAACAAATAAATGTAGATGAATGAACTAATCAAGTAATGAATTAATTTAAAAATACATACATATACAAGCCATACTATGACACAGAAGGGTGGATGAACAAATGTACCAACAGATAAATAAATCATTCAATGCTACATGTGACTGAACAAATAAAACCAACAAACATAAATAAATCATCCCATGGCACCAACTGATGAACAAATAAATCATCAAACAGATAAATAATTGACCTATGACACACAACTGATGAACAAATAAACCAACAAACAGATGAAATAATAATAAAAAAAATAAATCACTCATGACACCAACTAATGAACAAATAAATCAACAAACATAAAAAAAAATTCATCCCATGACATTGATGAATGAAGAAATAAACCAACAAACAGATAAATAAATCACCCCTTTAACACCAACTAGTGAACAAATAAACCAACAAACGGATACATAAATCACCCCTTTAACACCAACTAATGAACAAATAAACCAGCAAATACAGAAATAAATCAAAATCATCCCATGATACATGCGGGTGAGCAAATAAACCAACAAACGGATAAAAGGAATCATCCCATTATACAGATTGATGGACAAAACCACCAACATACAGATGTATAAATAAGTTGTCCTATGACAGAGGGACATATGCTGCCTTTGTTGAACGTTCCTTGTATGGGTCTGTTTTCTCTTACTGCCCCCTCAGCCAACTAGTTATGTCACAAAGTCACGTCACACACCATCACGTCTTTGTCCCAAACTAACGTCACCAAAGTCCCACATACTGCACGTCATTACATCAAAGTCTCACCGAATGGCGTCATACTGACGTCGACACGACAGTCACAACAAACTGACGTCACACAAACGTCATGAAAACAAGGTGACATCATGCACACCGTAAGTGTGTACAGACACAAAAATCACACGACGACGATCGACTAGCTTTAAAGTATCAAACTGAAGGTTGCACTACGACTCGTACAATGAAAACTAATGCTGACAGCAAGTCGCCTAAAGCTGTCGTCTCACAGACCAACATTGTATTGTAGCGTGTTGTCACAGTCTGTGTGACACAGCCCTTTGATCAATGGCACATATGTTCGCCTGCATTCCTCCAACCACTGGCAGATCGAGGAAAGTTACAAAAAATTAATCCACATTATTCATAGAGACATTTAGGAGCAAATCATACAACACAACTGATAATGTCGCAAGTTTCTGGAGATTTGTTTTCATGCCCTGAGGCCTCATCATTAGCAAGTCAACAAAAATCTCTCAAAAATAAACAAGCAAACAAATAAAATCGGTAATTACCTACATATGCAGCTGTTAACAGTTTCAACGCAGCTCCATAACTAACAATAATGATTGTAACAAGTGGAGCGGACTGATTTCTGTTTGTTTCTTGTTGCTTTTCTTTTTGTTTGTTTGTTATCTTTGTAACAGAGTTTTTCTGCATAACAGATTGCTCTCCCCTGGAAAGCATGTTGTCATTGTATGATGCCCCTCTTTTGTCCTGCACAGGGTGTTTTTTGTTCACCTTGGATAGCGGATTTCTCTGAGGACTGTTGTCATCAACAAACTCTGTTGTCACGGAGGGATCTGTTGTATCACTGAGCGCATGTTGTCTGTGGGACCGGTTTACTGTCCCATCCTACAGATTAGCACTCAGACCCCCCCGCTCATGGTCCTGCTGAAAAGTGGGAATGCGGGCGGGGGATGTTTCCTGTCCAACTGGGAACACAACCCAGAATTTCTGCATTCGACGTGGGTGCTTTATCCATACGCCACACATTTTAATAATAATAATAATAATTTCCGCATTGGACGTGGGTGCTTTATCCATACGCCACACATTTTAATAATAATAATAATAATGATAATAATAACACTAATATCAATAACATTAATAATAATAATAATACACAATTGTGTACGCATAGGTCTGAATGGCAAATGATCCAGCTAAAAAAAAACAACGCCATAAGTCAAGAAATCAGTAATATGAAAAAAAAAAAAATAGCTGTTGAAAAAATAAATAGATAAATCAGCTATAATATAAATACACACAGAAACCAGTTATGAAATAAAGAAAGAAAGAAAGAAATGGACATACAAGATGTGGAAGGACAAGCGTCCACACCTGACATAAGCTCTACGCGTCCGAACAGCAACCACCTAGTACCCCCATGTACATCATTACGGCTGGTTAATAAACAACTGACCACACACACACACACACACACACACACACACACACCACACACACACACACACACACACAGAGTGACCTGCTGTCCAAGAAGTGTTGATTTTTCCTGCATTAAACTGTGTATGTCCATTGTTCCAAGGCCGGGACAGTGTTTCCCATGACCAAAGGCGCCGGAGCCAAGTGGTCCAGACATCAGACTTCTAGTCACAAAGTCTGAGTTCGATCCTGCCTAGATAAATGTACAGATTTTTCCCATTTACCAGGTCACCATATTTGTAAACTTTATCCAATACCATTCCTCATTTTACTACACAGAGTAGTCCTAGTTCTATAGCGATCTCACACTCGTCCTCATTTACATCTGATAGTGGGCCTAGTTCTAGTTTTACAAATATCTACCACAATTCCTCATATCAAAACTGACGTTATTTCTATTTTCACATATCATCATGTGCCCTGCTGCATGGCGTTGGCGATCATGGCCCTCCATACGAATCTATCCCTTGTTGCTGCAGGTACATCTCCCACCCTCTCTGTCCTCAACCACCCTGCAAGTCCGTCCAATATTTTCTCCCTGGGTCTACCTAGTGTTCTCTTTCCTCTTTCCCTCCAGATTTCCTGTTGCGACCAGGAGCTCTAATTCCTCTTGCCTCATGAAATGTCCTACAAATGTTTTCACAAATATCTGTCATTATTCGTCATTTCACATCTGACGTTACTACTACTTTTACAAACATCTAACACCATTCCTCATTTTACGGCTGAAGTTCGTGCTGGTTTTTGATCTGGTTGACACAAGTCTGAATCTAATTTTATATAGAAAAAATGCAACGTCAGTTCCGGGTTTCTAAAGACCTGACGTTAATCTTGACTTCAAAAAGATCTGACGTTCTATGAAAACTGTGACGTCAGTTCTGGCTTTAGAAATGCCAGGCGTCATTTCTGATTTTAGACAGTTCTGGTGTTCTAAAACAAAACATAACGTGAAAGACCTGAGGTTTTTCTCCACCTTAGAAAGATGTTCAAAAAACTCTTACACTAGTTCTGGTTTTAGAAAGAACTAAGTCACTCCGCCCTGGCTCTAATGCACATAAATGACGTTCATCAATTATCTGACGTTATTCTTCGCTATTCTTGGCCTCAGGAGAAAAATCAATTGGCAGTCTTCCTGTTACATACAAAACAGAAACTATTTTGGAGAGAAACAGTGACGTCAACCCTGGCAGTCGTGTTGTGACGTCATAACTCTAACGGTTCGGATGTTGGTTCTGTCGTCATAAGTTGTGACGCCTGTGCTAACATTTGAGCTGCGACGTCATCTGTATACTATTGTTGGTTGTTTTGAGCCGTAGAGTTATCTTTGATGCACCATGTTGCAGAGGATGTAAGGGAAAGGACGATGGGCGTTTTGAGTGACAGGCCTAGCTGATGAAAAATTAAGAAAAACACAACAGGGTGGGGGGTGGGGAGTACGGGCAAGGCTGCAGGACAATTGCAAACAACTGAGCCCTCAACACAATAGCGCACACAGTACGACTGATTGCACACACACACACACACACACACACACACACACACACACACACACACACACACACCACACACACACACACAAACACATAGGCACTATTTGTGGGTCGGCGTGACTTAACCCTGACAGGGCCCCAAATACACGTTTAGCACACTCATTTACCGTAATTTATCGCAATTTTATTGCTGATTATTTTCGATGTTCAATTTGCGGCCTCTTAGGGGTGTATATTCTATTTGTGCAGTTGTACAGTATAAGTGCACACAACAGGCCCATTACCGTGACGGTGTCCATTTATCCTACACCGACGTATACACCTTTCTGATGGGACAGCTTAATTAACACTTCCAGTGTGGAAGTAAACGGGAGTGGATTTTATCAGAGCTACAGACAAACAGCGTGATGAGCAATGTGTAGCTGTGTCAAATGAGACACAGGACACTACACGTCGTCACTTGACACAGGACAAAACACACTTCATCATCTGACATAGACACCTGACACAAAACAGTACACGCATGTCATCGGTGGACGCAGGACAGTACAACATGTCGTATGTTGACACATGACACTACACACATGTCAGTTGACACAAGACAGTACACACATGTCGTCAGTTGACACAGGACAGTACACACGTCATGTCAGTTGACACAGGACAGTACACACATGTCAGTTGACACAAGACAGTACACACATGTCGTCAGTTGACACAGGACAGTACACACATGTCGTCAGTTGACACAGGACAGTACACATGTCAGTTGACACAGGACAGTACACACATGTCGTCAGTTGACACAGGACAGTACACACATGTCGTCAGTTGACACAGAACAGTACACACATGTCGTCAGTTGACACAGGACAGTACACACATGTCGTCAGTTGACACAGGACAGTACACACATGTCGTCAGTTGACACAGGACAGTACACACATGTCGTCAGTTGACACAAGGACAGTACACACGTCGACAGTCGACAAAAGAGTACAGGCACGTCGTCAGCTGACGTCTGCTGTGTGGAGCACTATTTGACTTTGCCTGCATCAAACATTACTTTTACCAGGCCAAAAGCTAGCCCAAATAAACCAAAAATCAACAAAACAAATAAATAAGAGCAATCATTTGAAACATGCGAGTTTTTTTCTTTTTTTTTTGAATAAAAAAAATCACCAACACACGCTATCAACATCAGTTCCCACGGAGTCAAGATATGCGTGAATAAATACACAATCTGAAATAAATGACAAACAGACGTAAGAAAACAACAACAAAAAACACACACACACACACACACACACACACCCACACACACACACACACCACACACACACACACACACACACACACACACACGAAACCAAACCCTGTTACGCTTGCAAGCCGTTATAAAAGTAATATGGTCAGTTGCAACAGTCATCAAGGATTACCAACCTCAGGCCCTACTTGATTAAAAGACAGATGAACAGTAAAATAAACAGACTGAAAGCAGAGACGCGCAGATCAAATAAAACACTTGATATTTTCCAGTGTACAGTCAGTGAAAATATTTGTCCAACTCCACAAAATACATGCATACGATTTGTCCTTGTAAACAGAGGTCATTTTAACATACTTAGTTCAATTCGATTCATCAGGCCTTTACTACACAGTCTAATGAAGAAGGACACAGATTCACACTACCGTGTTTTAGTACATATCACTGACAATTTTGCCAAATGTATGTGATTCAAGGGTTCAACAACACCCTCCACCACTAGTAAGTCAACAGAAAAAAATATATATATATATAAAACACCAGTCAACAATAAAGCATGATATAATGAATAAAGTGTCCCGCATCTTAGAAACGATGTTCACAGATTAGTCCAAATGTTATCCTGTTATTCACTGTAAATGCATTGTCTTTTTGTTTTTTGTTTTTTGTAATGCAACGGTCTACAGCATGTTCATGCAATTCAATATTAATCAACGCACACATAATGACTAACCTGTGGCAAGAATTTAAAAAAATAGCCCCAAAGTAATCATCCAAAACCGAAAAACAAACATAATATCTACAAAGAAAACCAGAAAGAAATTTTCGTAACTCGAACAAAACACTGAAGAGTGCAACAAAAGCAGTGTATTCCCTGGCATAGCCACATGCTTTAGAACGAAGATTGATCGTTGGTGATATAGCAAACATGACTGATGTTGACATGGCAAACATAACTGCTGGTGACATGGTATCCGTATGACATGGCAAACACACATGACGGCTGGTGACATGGCAAATGCACATGGCATGGTGACAAGGTAAACACACATGACTACTGGTGACATGGCAAACATGACTGTTGGTGACATGGTATCCGTATGACATGGCAAAGGACAGCCATCATGGTGACATGGCAAACACACAAGACTGCTGGTGACATGACAAACACGCATGGCATGGTGACATGGCAAACAAACATGACTGTTGATGACATGTCCATGACTGCTGACGATATGTCCAACAAACACGGAATGGTAATATGACAAATAAACATGACACGGTGACATGGCAAACACACATGGCATGGTGACGTGACAAACAAACATGACGGCTGGTGACATGTCCATGACTGCTGATGACATGTCCAATAAACATGACATAGTGACATGGCAAACAAACAAGACATGGTGACATAGCAAACAAACACGACATAGTGATATATACACATGTATGGCGACGTGGGAAAGAAACATGACTGCAGGTGACATGGCAAACAAACTTGACATGGTGACACGGTAAATACACATGACATGGCAAACAAACTGCATGGTGACATGGCAAACAAACATGACATGGTGACATGGCAAACAAACAGGACATGGTGACATGGCAAACACACATGACACGGTGATATGGCCAACACACATGACATGTGACATGGCAAACAAACATAGCATGGTGACATGGCTAACACACATGACATGGCACACAAACATATGGTAACATGGCAAACACACATGACATGGTCCATGGTGACATGTCAACACACATGACATGGCACATAAACATGACATGGTGACATGCAAACACATGATATGGTGACATGACAAACATAGCATGGTGACATGGCACACAGACATGACATGGTGACATGGCAAATACATGATATGGTGACACAGCAATCAAATGACATGTTAACATGGCAAAGAAACATGACATAGTGACATGGCAAACAAACATGACATATTGACATGACAAACATTATGGCATGGTGACATGGCCTTACACATGACATGGTGACATGGCAACCACACATGACATGGTGACATAGCAAACACATGACATGGTAACACGGCAAACACACATGACATGGTAAACAAACATGACATGGCAAACACACATGACATGGTTACATCGCAAACAAATGACACGGTGACAAGGCACACACACACATGACATGGTGACATGGCACACAAATATGACATGGTGACATGGCACACACACATGACGAGGTGACATGGCACACGCACACGGCATGATGACATAACAAACGTATATGACATGGTGGCATGGTAAACAAACATGACATGGTGGCATGGCAAACATACATGATATGGTGACATGGCAAATAAACATAATATGGTGGCATGGCAAATGATATGGTGACATGGCAAATAAACATAATATGGTGACATGGCAAATAAACATAATATGGTGGCATGGCAAATAAACATAATATGGTGGCATGGCAAATAAACATGATATGGTGACATGGCAAATAAACATGATACGGTGACATGGCAAACACACAACTGCTGGTGACAATGGTAAAGAAAGAAGAACCAAGAACAGACCTCAGGCAAATGCTTTGTGCAAGTTATTTGTGTAGACAGAACTTGGTCAGAATACCATCCACATTATGACACACATCATCACTGCAGTGAGGAGCTACAATTCTGTCACCGTACACACTGCCTTGTCTGTCTGTGTGTCTGTTCCTGTTGGGTAGTGTCTCCCTCCACATCTAATTTATATCTGAAGCAGGGGTTGTTGTTTTTTCACCCCTAGATTTAAGGAACTTTCACTCAGAGGTGATCTTGTCTGTCAACATTTTAAGCTAACCCAAACTTTCTTCCCTTCCTTAAGGAGGTTCCTTTCTTCCAAGTCCAACCCAATGCAGGAATGCCCTGATAAGCAGTTGAGGATCAAGTATGATAGCAGTCATAGCGGCGCTTGTGAGGAGTATGCACACGATCTCTTTGCCTTCTTTAACGGCCGTTACAACTCATTTCATCCGATTTCTTTAGGGTTAAGCTAGCAATAGCTGCGTGCAGTAAATCATCATTTGATATCACTGGGTAACATTTAGGATACGATTCGATGATCATGGGGATAGGATTTATTGACTGATTTGGTAAGACTGATCATGGGGATAGGACTATTGATTACTTTGATAATTCACTGATAACAATGATAGGACTTGTTGATTACTTTGATAAGACTAACCGTGGGGATAAGACTCGTTGATTACTTTGATAATGAGGATAAGATTTATTGATTGCTTCAATAAGATTAAAGGATTATTGGTACAGGAGTCAAATGAATATTTGGTTAACATTCAGTGTGGGTCTACATAATAATTCAACTGGATAGTATTCATTAAGAATCTGGATATGGCCAACAGTTTCGATAAAACGAACAGTCTAGATAAGATGGTCAGTGGACAGCATAAACAATGTGGATAGGACAGTGTGGACAGGACAATCAATGTGAATAAGGCAGTGTTGATAAGACCAACAGTGTGGATAAAACAGTTTCGTTAAGCCAAACGGTACGAATAAGCCAAACAAGGTGGATAAGACTGTCAATACGATGATCTGTGTGAATAAGACAGTGTCGATTAGACAAACATTGCGGATAAGACGAATTGTGTGGATAAGACGAACAGTTTGGTTAAAACGAACGGTGTGGATAAGACAAACAGTGAATAACGGACTGACGAAGACGTAGTGTAAGGACGAAGAGTGAAAACGGACACCCACCACGAAACAACAACACAGGCAACTATCACTAGAACAGTCCATCGTCTGCTGTCACCATAAGTCAACACTTTGACATCT
Source organism: Monoplex corrugatus (assembly GCA_030674185.1). Taxonomy (NCBI): domain Eukaryota; kingdom Metazoa; phylum Mollusca; class Gastropoda; order Littorinimorpha; family Ranellidae; genus Monoplex; species Monoplex corrugatus. The sequence continues at coordinate 11,611,903 of JAPXFY010000019.1, forward strand.
ACATTGACACACTGTCTGTCACAAACTTCAAAATAAAATAGCAAGTCATTTTATACAGTGACAGTAATCAATACGGAGATCATCCCATGCCCTTAAAAGGCAAACCAACCAACGAACAAAAAGGAGAAAAAGAAACACAACAGAAAAAAAACCGTCATCCAAATATTTGCATCATAACTGATTCGACTTGTTTCAACTCCCAATACAGTGTAATGTGGGGTCGGAAATGCGCAGTACTTCAAAAAAGTAAAAAAACAAAACAAAACAAAAACAACAACAACAACAAATTACAACAAAAACTTCAAGAAATAAGCAAATTGAAATAAAAGAAAACAAAAACTGTCGCAATTCAGACCCAAAACACACAAAAAAACAGAAACAAAATTCTGAAAAATTCAACTAGACTCAAATTCTGAAATAAAACAACAGAAAAACAATTCAGAGGTATACTGAGTATATGGCTGAAGACCACTGGTAAATAAACAACGCCCGATATGCAACTAACAAAATGAATGAAGTATTAAATAAACAAATACATGAATGAATACAATATGTAAATCGATCAACAGACAGATAAATGCAGCCTGATTTCGTTAAACCACATCACTACATGACCACCACTTAGTGTGCCATAAATGGGGGATTCCATACAGACAGGGTAGGTCCATACAAAAACATGTAACTGTTTATATGTTACATAACGTTCCATGCTGATAGCAATATATGTAAATTTAACGGCCATTGGGTGGTTGTTAGTAAATCACACACACACACACACACACACACACACACACACACACACACACACACACACACACACACACACACACACACACACACACACACACACACACACACACGGCCAAATGACGCCACAGGAGAACATTATGTCCCAGGCTACAGATCATGTCATATTTTCTCCGATTTCCATCGCTAATCAAAACCGAATTTCATGTCTAGCAGTTGAAAAAAAGAACAACAACAAATAATATATGTTATCCCATAAACTGAGGGTGTAGGGGAGTGAAGTGATGGAGACCTCAACGTTTCCTGGAGTCATCATTTGCGGGTAGCGGCTCTCAATAAACTCACAATAGAACAGCACATTTTGTTTACAGTTACAGGGTCTAGCATGCAATGACCTGTTGTTGGTGACAAGCAAGTCAAATAGTATTCAATGAATTTACTGTTTGGTCGATATCTGTACACATGTTACTCTTGTACTTCCTGCTTCAAGTTGAAAAATACACAAACAATATTTTTAAAACATAGGACAATTTATGAGACAGAAAGATAGACTGGACACTACACATGATTGTCCCTTTCATATCAATGAGAGTCTATCAACAGGCGTATAAACATGAACACGTGTTGTGTGGGCGTGTGTGTGTGTGTGTGTGTGTGTGTGTGTGTGTGTGTGTGTGTGTGTGTGTGTGTGAGAGAGAGAGAGAGGGGAGAGAGAGAGAGAGAGAGAGTGTGTGTGTGTGTGTGTGTGTGTGTGTGTGTGTGTGTGTGTGTGTGTGTGTGTGTGTGTGTGTGTGTGTATGCAGGGGTGGATAATGAGACAAAGCTGAGCAGAGTTATGTTATTCATCCTGCCTAAGAGAAAACCCGAACAACGTTATGCTATTGTCTGAGGGAAAGCCTGAACAACGTTATGCTATTGTCTGCCTGAGGGAAAGCCTGAACAAGGTTATGCTACTGTCTGCCTGAGGGAAAGCCTGAACAATGCTATGCTATGCTATTGTTTGCCTGAGGGAAAGCCTGAACAACGTTATGCTATTGTCTGAGGGAAAGCCTGAACAATGTTATGCTACTGTCTGCCTGAGGGAAAGCCTGAACAACGTTATGCTATTGTCTGAGGGAAAGCCTGAACAATGTTATGCTACTGTCTGCCCGAGGGAAAGCCTGAACAACGTTATGCTATTGTCTGAGGGAAAGCCTGAACAATGTTATGCTATTGTCTGAGGGAAAGCCTGAACAACGTTATGTTACTGTCTGAGGGAAAGCCTGATCAGTGTTATGCTATTGTTTGCCTGGTGGAAATCCTGAACAATGTTATGTTATTGTCTGGTGAAAAAACTAAACAATGACTGCTATGCTATTATCTGTCTGGTGGAAAGACTGAACAATGTTATGCTATTATCTGTCTGGTGGAAAATCCTGAACAATGTTATGCTATTGTCTGGTGGAAAGACTGAACAATGACTGTTATGCTGTTATCTGTCTGGTGGAAATCCTGAACAATGTTACGCTATTATCTGTCTGGTGGAAATCCTGAACAATATTATGCTACTGTCTGCCTGGTGGAAATCCTGAACAATGCTCTGCCTGGTGGAAATCCTGAACAATGTTATGCTATTATATGCCTGGTGGAAAGTCTGAAGAATGACTGTTATGCTATTAACTGTGTGGTGGAAATCCTGAACAATGCTACGTTATTGTCTGCCTGATGGAAATCCTGAACAATGTTATGCTATCATGTCTGGTGGAAAGACCGAACAATGACTGTTCTGCTACTGTCTGTCTGGTGGAAAGTTTGAAGAATGTTATGCATGCTATTGTTTGCATGTCTGGAAAAGAAAAATGCAAATTCCACCATATCTTCCTCTGTCATGAACCAAGCTGATGTCCGGCCATCTGCCATGAACCTTGCTGTCTGGACCTCAGCCATGAACCATGCTGATGTCTGGACCTATGCCATGAACCATGCTGATGTCTGGACCTATGCCATGAACCATGCTGATATCTGGCTCTCTGCCATGACCATGCTGATGCTGGACTAGCCATGACCATGCTATGTCTGGACCTCTGCCATGAACCATGCTGATGTCTGGACCTATGCCATGAACCATATTGATGTCATGTCCAGCTTATTTCCTATCGTCCATACTGACACTCATATCTTGCTCTTTAGATCCTGTGGATGTCTATACTACTTGGGTCAGTCTTTTTTTTCTCTCTTATATATAACTTCGGTCAGTTAAAGTTCTTTTGCTTAGATCTGATGATGCATAAACTGGATGGGTCACTTGATTTTGTAGACATCATTTAGTCCCTTTCACCTGTTACTTTGAGTGGAGCAGTTTCTAGTTCCATCTTCTGGGTCAGTTAATTTCACCTTCTATCATTTGGACCAGTCCATACCTATGTAACACAACATGGTTAAGTTGATAGTGAGATGTTTGGCTCAGGGTGGGGACAACAAAGGAACATTTCTGCTCTGGATTCACTCTCTGTATAGTGAGGGTGGGGACAACAAAGGACCATGCCTGACCCCCCCCCTCTCTCTCTCTCTCTGTATGATCAGGGTGAGGAGAAGGAGAGAACAAAGAACCATGTCCTGGCCTGGTCCCTCTCTATATATGGTCAGAGTGGTGACAACAAAGGACTATGTCCGTTCCTGGTCTTTGTCTCTCTCTGTATGGTCAGGGTGGGGACAACAAAGGACTATGACCATTCCTGGTCTTTCTCTCTCTCTCTGTATGGTCAGGGTGGGGACAACAAAGGACTATGTCCGTTCCTGGTCTTTCTCTCTCTCTGTATGGTCAGGGTGGGGACAACAAAGGACTATGTCCATCCCTAGTCTCTCTCTCTCTCTCTGTATGGTCAGTGTGGGAACAACAAAGGACAATGTCCATTCCTGGTCTTTCTCTCTGTATGGTCAGTGTGTGAACAACAAAGGACAATGTCCATTCCTGCTCTCTCTCTCTCTCTCTGTACGCCAGGGTGGGGAGAACAAAGACCATTCCATTTCCGGTCTCTCTCTCTCTGTAGGCCAGGGTGGAGAAAAGGACCATTCCATTTCCGGTCCCCTCTCTCTCTCTCTGTATGGCCAGGGTGGGGAGAACAAAGGACCATTCCATTTCCGGTCTCCCTCTCTCTCTCTGTATGGCCAGGTGGGGAGGACAAAGGACCATTCCATTTCCGGTCTCCCTCTCTCTCTGTATGGCCAGGGTGGGGAGGACAAAGGACCATTCCATTTCCGGTCTCTCTCTCTCTCTCTCTGTATGGCCAGGGTGGGGAGACAAAGGACCATTCCATTTCCGGTCTCTCTCTCTCTCTCTCTGTATGGCCAGGGTGGGGAGAACAAAGGACCATTCCATTTCCGGTCTCTCTCTCTCTGCTCTCTCTGTATGGCCAGGGTGGGAGAACAAAGGACAATGTCCTGTCCTGGTCTCGATCTGTATGGTCAAGTAAGGACAACAAAGGACCATGTCCTGATCTGGTCTCTGTCTCTCTGTAGAGTCAGAGTGAGGACAACAAATAACCATGTCTAGTCCTGGTCTCAGTCTCTGTTTGGTCAGGATAGGGACAACAAAGGACTATGTCCGTTTCAGGTCCCCCATCTCAGTGTAGTCAGTGTCATGTCCTGGTGTCTTGGTGTGCTAGGCTGTGTCTTAACTGAATGTGCACCTCTCCCTTTCCACAGTTTCTGAATAGTTGACAGACCCCTCCCACATGTACAGATCAGCTGTACCTGTTTCCACAAGTAGAGCACCACACACATCTGGAAAGAACAACACATTTCGTCCTGCACAATCCAATGATGATCTGATCAACACACCACAAGAAGAGAGAGAATGAAAATACGAACACAACATCAGATTCACACACGCACGCGCACGCGCCGCACACACACACACACACACACACACACACACACACACACACACACACACACACACACACACACACACACACTACACACTAGATGGAAGGAAATAGTATCGTCAGCTGATCAGGCTTAGCCACAGATGCAAAGAAAGCAAGACCAGAAACGCATTGTAAAACTATCCCAGCTCAGC
>JAPXFY010000019.1:11621709-11631709 GCA_030674185.1 Monoplex corrugatus
GCTGTTGGATAGGGTGAGGGAGTCAGAGGGTTAAGTTTTTGCAATTACAATAGAAACATGAAGCAATTCTCTGTTTATATGTAATACACATGACGCCATTAGTGTTGTACACGATACAAATTAACAAACGCCCCGTGTATGGTAGATCTACTAGTCAGTTTTTCATGACTTTAGTGTGTAATTAAGTTTCATGCATGACACTTTACATGACATACTATACATTTGTATATGAAAAAAATACTGGCACAGACATCATACGTTGGGATATCGAAGACTAAAAGCATTTGTTGTCGTTCATGACAGATGGATGGAGAGACGTAGAAAACAGTCATCAGTGTTGTGTGTGTGTGTGTGTGTGTGTGTGTGTGTGTGTGTGTGTGTGTGTGTGTGCGCGCGCGCGCGCGCGCGTGCGTGTGGTGTGTGCGCGCGCGTGTTTGTATGTGTGTGTGAGTGTGTCTGTGTGTATGTGTGTATGTGTAAGTGCATGTGTGTGTATGTGTGTCTATGTGAGAGAGAGAGAGAGACAGGCAGAGAGAGAGGAGGGAGGAGGGGGAGAGAGAGAAAGAGAGAGACAGAGACAGAGAGACAGACAGAGACACAGAGAGAGAACGTGAGAGAGAGAGAAAGAGAAAATGTGAGAGTGAGAGAGAGAGAGAGAGAGAGAGAGAGAGAGAGAGAATAAGAGAGACAGAGACAGACAGAGACAGACAGAGTGAGAAGTGGTTGTGAGACAAACGGAGAGGGGACGGGCGGGGATGAGAGGAGAGAGTAGAGGCGGAGATGACAAAGTATGGAGGGCCAAGAAAAGTGAGACTAAAGACAATCACGAGCCAGAGAGGAAGCCACTGACAGAGGTTTGTGGGAAGACACCAGCTGAGCAAAATCCCTGCTTCAGGGACTGCCTCCCCTCCCCTCCCCTCCAAACCCACTCACACACACACACACACACACACACACACACACACACACACACACCACATACGTGCACGCACAACGCACACACGGTCTCCATAGTCTTCATCCCTCCTCATCCCCTCTCTCTCTCACACACACACAGTCTCAATAGTCCTTGCACGTCCTGCTGTTCACTCAGTTGGACGTCCACTGCTATCCCTCCCCCCTCCCCCGCTCTCTCTCTATCTCTCTCTCCGGCCCCACCCCACCCCTTAATTCTCCAAAATCTCTGGGCTCCTCTCTCATGACTATGTGTCGTCAGGTTCTGGGCCAAACATTTTTCTTTCTTTTGTTTTTTTTCTTTTTTTTTTCCTCACCCTCTTGGACCACACATGCCCCCGCCCCTTCCTCTTTTCTCCTCCAATTCCCAGGCTTTGAGTGACAGAAGAGGTCAGAGGGGCAGACACAAAGAAAGGAAACACACACACACACATACAAAGAGAGAGAGAGAGAAAGAGATAGACAGAGAGAGAGAAAGAGACAGAGAGAGAGAGAGAAAGACAGAGAGAGAGAGAGAGAGAGATTGAGACAGAGAGAGAAAGAGGGAGAGAGGGAGGAAGGGTGAATGCGTGTTTGTGTGCGTGTCTGTCTGTCTGTGACAGAGAGAGACAAACACATAAATACACGCGCGCACACACACACACACACTATCTCATTCTCTCTCACAATCTGCTGTCTGTGAGAGAAAGAGACAGACAGATAGACAGCAGATAATGAGAAAGAATGAGATGGTGGGTGTGCGTGCATGTACGTACGCATGTGAGAGAGACTGAGGGAGGGAGAGAGTGTGTATGTGTTTGTATATGTGTGCGCATGTATTTGAAAAAGAGAGAGAGTGTGTGTGTGTGTCTTTGCGTCTGTCAGAAAGAGTATGTTTATGTGTATGTGCCTGCGTGTGTATGTCAGAGAGAAAGAGAGAGTTTGTGTGTGAGAGAGAGTGCATGGCAGAAATAGACGGAGAGTAAGAGAGGGAGACAAAAACACAGAAAGCGAGTGAGAGAAAGAAAGAAAGAGAGAGAGAGACACACACACACACACACACACACACACACACACACACACACACACACACACACACACACACACACACACACACACACACACACAGACAGATGGGGAAGAGAGATAAAACAGGCAGGGACAGGGACAGACATCTCAAATCAGGCAGCTCCATACCAGAGAAGAAAACACTGGACTGTCAGTCAATGCCAGTCAAAAAAAACCAACCAGCACAGAAACAGTGTCAATGATGTAGATCTATTCACTCTGAGCTACACAACTTGTCCAACCTGAACTGTCTCCACAGAAACAGTGTCAATGATGTAGATCTATTCACTCTGAGCTACACAACTTGTCCAACCTGAACTGTCTCCACAGAAACAGTGTCAATGATGTAGATCTATTCACTCTGAGCTACACAACTTGTCCAACCTGAACTGTCTCCACAGAAACAGTGTCAATGATGTAGATCTATTCACTTTGAGCTACACAACTTGTCCAACCTGAACTGTCTCCACAGAAACAGTGTCAATGATGTAGATCTATTCACTTTGAGCTACACAACTTGTCCAACCTGAACTGTCTCCACAGAAACAGTGTCAATGATGTAGATCTATTCACTTTGAGCTACACAACTTGTCCAACCTGAACTGTCTCCACAGAAACAGTGTCAATGATGTAGATCTATTCACTTTGAGCTACACAACTTGTCCAACCTGAACTGTCTCCACTAGCTCTGACCATCAGGAAGATGGCTACTGGACATTGTCAAGTTATCTGAGGCTGTAAGGCATCACGGGACGAAAACACACACTGTACTATATATACGAACACACCATTTCATAAACGCTGCACTATGTAAACACTGCGCTGTCTAAACATTGCGCTCTGTAAACATAACACCGCATAAACATTGCACAATCATTATGCAAACACTGCGCCATAAAAACACTGCACCACGTAAGCATTGCACTATGAAAACGTTACACTATGTGCACATTGCACTGCGTAAACACTGGACTGTCACGTTGTAAACACTGCAGTATGCAAACACTGCGCTATGTAAGCACTGCAGTATGGATGGCAAAGATCTATACTAAAGCACAGACAGCACAAAGTAATCAACGAACAAGAGCTGCTGCAGGGCACAATGCCATCTTCAATATAAGTTCACACAATGGACTGGTCCAATTCCCATGATAAGCAACAGTGGACTGGTCTGATGTCCATGACAACGAACAGTGGACTGGTCTGATGTCCATGACAACCTACAGTGGAATGGTTTGATTTCCACGACAACCAACAGTGGACTGGTATATGTCCACGTCGACCTAAAGTGGACTGATCTGATATCCCTGACAACCAACAGTGGACTGGTCAGATGTCAATGACAACCAATAATGGACTGGTCCGATGTCCATAACAACCAACAATCGACTGGTCTCATGTCTATGGCAACCAATAGTGGACTGATCTGATTCCCACGACAACCAATAATGAATTAGTCTGATGTCTATAACAAACAATAGTGGACTGGTCTGATTTTCATGACAACCAACAGTGAACTGAACTGATATCCATGACAACCGAAAGTGGACTGGCCTGATGTCCATGACAACCAACAGTGGACTGGTCTGATGTCCATGAAAACCAATAAGGGAGTGGTCTGATGTCCATGACAACCAACAGTGGACTAGTCTGATGTTCATGACAACCAAAATAATGGAGTGGTCTGATTCCATGACAACAAATAATGGAGTGGTCTGATGTCCATGGCAACCAATAGTGGACCGGTCTGATGTCCATGACAACCAATAGTGGACTGGTCTGATGTCCATGGCAACCACTAGCGGACTGGTCTGATGTCCATGGCAACCAATAGTGGACTGGTCTGATGTCCATGGCAACCACTAACAGACTGGTCTGATGTCCATGGTAACCAATAGTGGACTGGTCTGATGTCCACGGCAAACAAGAGTGGATTGGTTTGATGTCCATGGCAACCAACAGTGGACTAAATCTGATGTCCATGACAACCAATAGTGGACTGATCTGATGTCCATGAAAACTAACAGTAGACAGGTTTGATGTCCATGACAACCACTAATGGACTGGTCTGATGTCCATGCCGACCAATAGTGGACTGGTCTGATGTCCATGCCGACCAATAGTGGACTGGTTTGATTTCCACGACAACCAGCAGTGGAATAGTGTTTCTTTCACAACCAACAGTCGACTTTCTGATTTCCACGACAACCATTAGTGAACAGTTCTGGGGTCCATGACAACCAGTACTGTGGTGTTATGATTCCTGCAACAAGCAACACCCGGCAAAGTGGAGTCTCTATGACAACCGACACTGGATTAGCTGATTTCTATTGCAACCACTGCTGGATTATCTTATATCCATGACAACCAACACTGGATTATCTGAGCTCTATGAAAACCAACACTGGATTAAAAGGATTATTGATGACAAACAAATGTGAAGATCCAACCGATCTGGTCTTGTTTACACAGGATTGATCATGGACAATACTGAACTTTCCTTTGTTTGGGTTTAAAGCGTTAACACAGAATCGATCTTGAACAACGTCGGGGTTTCTTTTGTTTTGGTTTATGTTATAAACACAGAACTGACAAAGGACAACGCCAGGCTATCCTTTGTTTGGGTTTATACTGTCAACACAGAACTGGGCATGAACAACACCGGGGTTTCCTTTGTTTTGGTTTATTCTGTTAACCCAGAATCAATCCAGAATTAACCCAGAATCAATCATCAAAAACACCGAGGTTTCTTTTGTTCGGGTTTACACTGTTAACACAGATTTAGTGAATGACAACGCTAAGCTTTTCTTTGTTTTTCGTTTACATTGTTAACAGAATCAGTCAAGGACAACGCCTAGCTTTCCTTTGTTAGGGTTTATACTGTTAACACAGAATCTGCTATGAACAATGCTCAGCTTTCCTTTGGTTTACACTATTAACACATAATTAGTCATGAACAATACCAGGCTTTGCTTTTTTGGGTTTAAACTGTTACCATGGAATCGGACAAGAACAACGCCAAGCTTTCCCTTGCTTTGGTTTCAACAAACTGCGCAGATGATTTTATCATATATGCTACGTCATTTACATGTATATTCTGGATGAGAGGAGGCCATTTGTGCAAAATCTCTAGACAATGGCAGGGGTTTTGTAGTCTCCTATAACTTTTCAGCCGGTGTCACTGCTCTAATCGTCAGCAGTAGTCAGTGAATATTACATGATATGTAAAATTGTTTATTAATGGATCTGGGTATCAATCAATCCATTAATACGTGGAATGGATGGCTTTTGATCTTTCGGGTTTACGGAATAAAACTACTTTGTATCCCTTAGCCATATACGAGTTCTCATGAAAATAAAAACAAGTCGGTGAGCGAGCCTAAAACGATCTGTACATCCACCTACAGCTGCCCCAAGAGGTGGTTTCAATCAACGATACGAGAAAAAAAATATTTTCGTCGCATCTGCATGCTGTATGCCCACTTCCAAATCAAAGGAAACGAAATGTTAACAAAAGCAAAAACACTTCTCAAAAAATGGTTGGGGGTAAATGTTATCAATCTTTGAAGAACGAAAAGCAAACAAAGCAAGGTTAAGACTTCCACTGCGAGTCTCTAGCGCTGTAAACGACAGTCAAAAGAGCAGTAATAAAAAGTAAAAAAGAAAACTATTACCTGTGGTATTACAATCGCTGGTAAAAGAAACAAAGTGAACGTTGGCTTTGTTCTAGCGCTTCCTCCGGTCTGTTTCTCATGACAAAAAAACAACAACAAACAAACAAACAAAAAAAAAACGAAAACTCCAACAGACAATAATCATAAACTCTGTATCACACACAAAAGTCATAAACAAACAGCAAACAATTTCATAAAATTTAAAGCAAAATGCTGTCAGCGGGGCGGTGACTGTCTGGACAGGTAGGGGGTGTGAGCTTAGCACTGGCAAAGGAACTGGTCAAGCAGTTCATGTTTTAAGGCATCACATACGTACATGGACACTGAGAAAATTACTCATTAAGTCTAGCGTCAAGTCAAAGCATTTGTAGTCATTTCATATGCCCCCCACCCCCACCCCAACTAATGAAACAAAGAAAACACACACACACACACACACACACACACACACACACACACACACACACACACACACACACACACACACACACATGGTCAAACTATTCGATCTTCCTTTTCAGAAAAAAAAAAAACATTACCGAAAATCCTGACTGTGCACAAGAAAGTTTACTTTTCAATGCCATCATGCCTCTGAAGAAGGTATTTTATGTCAGCATCTTGTGTGTGTGCGTGCGTGGGGGGTGGAGTGCCTGCGTGTATATATATATGTGTGTATATGTGTGCGCGCGCGCGCGCGCTTGGGTCACGGATCGTACACCCTACTCCCCTCCTGTCTTCTCCCTCCAGTTTGCGTGCGCTTTGGTCGTTTTTGGGGCGATAGCTTTGGTGAATGATGAGAGTACGCGCCTTGATTTCATTCTTAAATCAAGACACACACACACACACACACACACACACACACACACACACACACACACACACACACACACACACACACACACACACACACACACAACACACACGCACACACACACGCACGTACTCCTGGGTAATACGAAATAATTTTTCAAAAACATCTTTCAATCTGAATAAATAAATATAAAAAAAAAAAATGTCGAAATAATCCGCATAAGCGAAGGAAGGTAGTGTGTGTGTGTGTGTGTGTGTGTGTGTGTGTGTGTGTGTGTGTGTGTGTGTGTGTGTGTGTGTGTGTGTGTGTGTGCGTGTGTGTGTATGTGTGTGTGTGTGTGTGTGTGTGTGTGTGTGTGTGTGTGTGTGTGTGTGTGTGTGTGTGTGTGTAAAGTATGTCACATTGTAAGTCAGCCACAGAGAGAACCCACAATCGAATGACAATGACTTCAGTATAGGCGTTTTGTGTGTGTGAAGTATTCGACAGTGTTGATCAACCACAGGCAGAACTCACAACCGTCACTACCGACATGCGGAGATGGCTGGCTCAACGGTCCTCAACAGTCATTGCCACCCGCCAATAAGTTTGGAACATGGGTAGGGAAGGTCAAAAGATGAAATGCACCCTACTATCAAGCATGAAAAACGGGTAAGGATGGTCCAAAAAATGAAATCCACCCCACCACCAAGCCTGGAAAACGGAGATGGAAGGTCAAAAGGTCAAATCAATCCCACCACCAAGCTTGAAAAATTGAGAGGGAAGGTCAAAAGGTCAAATCCACCCTACCAACAAGCTTGGAAAACGGAGAGGGAAGGTCAAATCCACCCTACAAACAAGCTCGGAAAACGGAGATGGAAGGTCAACAGATCAAATCCATCACGCCATCAAGCTCGGAAAACACACAGGGAAGGCCTAAGCGTCAAATCCACCCGACCACCAAACTTCGAAAACGGGTTTGGAAGGCCTAATAATTAAGTCCACGCAACCACCAAACTTGGCAAAATGGGCAGGTAGGTCTAAAAATAACATCCATCCACCCCAAGCTCCGAAAACAGGTATGGAAGGTCAACGGTCAAATCCACCAGACATCAAGCTAAGAGAACGGGTGGGGAAGGTCATAGGTCAAACCCATCCAGTACCAAGCTAGAAGAATGGGAAGGGAAGAACAAAAGGCCAAATCCAAGCTTGGATAAACAAGGTTGAGAGGGTGGGGGGGGGGGGGGAGGAAGATCAATAGGTCACACCAACCATCATCAAGATTTGGGTGAGAAAATATCAAGTAGGTCAAAGTAAAATCCACCCACCCGGCCCATAAGCTGACAGAAAGGATGGGGATGGTGAGGGTTAATGGGTTGGACGAGTGGGTTGTCAACACAAAAAGAAAAAACAAGCCAAAGGGGGGGAGTCTACAGCAACTGGAATGATTCAAATACTTCCAGGGACATGATACTACAGTACAGACAGAAATACACACACATCAAGCCTCATAGTGTTCATATTATCAGCACAGCTACAAATACACAACGAGCCTCAATGTTGATTCGTATTCATATATCATTCGTATAGAGTTAAGTATTAAGCCTCTAACTGATTATTGCTTTATTGCATTTTGACGAGTAGACAGAACATGAGCACCGCGCGCGCGCGCACACACATACACACACACAACACACACACACACACACACACACACACACACAAAGAAATCGATATGAAGGTCAAGCGTGTGATAGTGATAACAAACTGTCGCAGTATACGTGTTAAAGACAACAGTGGACACTAAAACAAGTGTTGTCTCAGACACTGAGTGTTGTCATAGGCAACAGTGGACACTAATGAGTGTGTGTCACAGACAACAGTGGACACTGATGAGTGTTGTCATAGACAACAATGGACACTGATGAGTGTGTGTCACAGACAACAATGGACACTAATGAGTGTGTCACAGAGAACAGTGGACACTGATGAGTGTGTGTCACAGACAAAAGTGGACACTAATGAGTGTGTGTCACAGACAACAGTGGACACTGATGAGTGTGTGTCACAGACAACAGTGGACACTGATGAGTGTGTGTCACAGACAACAGTGGACACTGATGAGTGTTGTGTCACAGACAACAATGGACACTGATGAGTGTGTGTCACAGACAACAGTGGACACTGATGAGTGTGTGTCACAGACAACAATGGACACTGATGAGTGTGTGTCACAGACAACAATGGACACTGATGAGTGTGTGTCACAGACAACAATGGACACTAATGAGTGTGTCACAGAGAACAGTGGACACTGATGAGTGTGTGTCACAGACAAAAGTGGACACTAATGAGTGTGTGTCACAGACAACAGTGGACATTGATGAGTGTGTGCCACAGACAACAGTGGACACTATTGAGTGTGTGTCACAGACAACAGTGGACACTGATGAGTGTGTGTCACAGACAACAGTGGACCTGATGAGTGTGTGTCACAGACAACAGTGGACACTGATGAGTGTGTGTCAGACAACATGGACACTGATGAGTGTGTGTCACAGACAACAGTAGACACTGATGAGTGTGTGTCATAGACGACAGTGGACACTGATGAGTGTGTGTCACAGACAACAGTGGACACTGATGAGTGTGTGTCACAGACAACAATGGACACTGATGAGTGTGTCACAGACACTGATGAATGCGTGTTACAGACACTGATGAGTGCTGTCATAGACGACAGTGGACACTGATGAGTGTGTGTCACAGACAACAATGGACACTGATGAGTGTGTCACAGACCTGATGAGTGCTGTCATAGACGACAGTGGACACTGATGAGTGTGTGTCACAGACAACAATGGACACTGATGAGTGTGTCACAGACCTGATGAGTGCTGTCATAGACGACAGTGGACACTGATGAGTGTGTGTCACAGACAACAGACGACACTGATGAATGTGTGTCACAGACACTGATGAATGCGTGTTACAGACATTGATGAGTGCTGTCACAGACAACAGTGGACATTGATGAGTGTATCACACGTTCAACAGGTGCCAAACGATCATCTCTCGGCAGATTTCTGCATTTCTGTTTTAACAAAGCTGGTTAGCTCACCCATACCCTCACTCACACCCCTTGTCTGGATTCCTAGTTGCCTTTTTCTTTTCAACACCCTTCATACCCTACACCATGTTGTAACAACAACATTAACAATAATAACAATAATAATAATAATAATAATAATAATAATAATAACCATAATAATAATTATTATCATGATTATAATAACAAAGATGATTAAAAAAAAAAAAGGTAAATGTAACAATATCCACCAGCAACTACGAACATGAGAGGCGTCAGGACTTTAGCGAAACATCATCAACGGAAGATTGCAGACTCCACACTTTCCCATACCATTATCTTTCAATGAGAACCAGCACCCAGGAACAGAAAGACGAAATGATAGGAAACGGAAAGAAAACCCCCAAACAAAACAACTAACTAAATCAAAATAGACAAAAAAATCAAATA
>JAPXFY010000019.1:11636709-11686709 GCA_030674185.1 Monoplex corrugatus
GCTGACAGTGACATCAGCAAGTCTTTTGTAAAAGTGATTTCGATCGATGAAAATACTTTTTTTCCTATCTTAAACATCATTGGATTTAAAAGAAATGCTTGTATGCTTGACTTGTTTCGTTTCTAAACTTCATTGTTAACAGTGAAATTGTTTCAGGTTCTCTGTAGTCAAGCTTTTGAGTGTGTGCTTCAAAATTGTGTGTGTGTGTGTGTGTGTGTGTGTGTGTGTGTGTGTGTGTGTGTGTGTGTGTGTGTGTGTGTGTGTGTGTGTGTGTGGTGTGTGTGTGTGTGTGTGTATGTGTGTGTGTGTGTGTGTGTGTGTGTGTGTGTGTGTGTGTGTGCGTGCGTGCGTACATGCGTGCGCGCGTGTGCATACACGCATGTTCACATCAGGATATACACCTCGATCTGTTATAAACCAAGTCGGGTAACACTTCTAGCACTTCAGGCTGCAAGTGGTGAATGCACCAGTTTGCGTGAGCATGACCCTGGCAGTGGGTCACAAGGACGGGAAAGGTGAAAACTGAATGTTGTGACTGTTTATACATGTAGAATGCAGACTGCTGGTCATACACAGAAGCTTTTTCCTTCTGTTGGCACAGCTTTTCATCAGGGTCATGTTGGTTTAAATGTATGAATAGTGTAATATCATGACAAAAGGTAGGATCTTCTTGATGGACAACGGGCCATCTTGTTACCATCAGTAAATCTGACCACGATGTTTTTGGCTTCTGTCTAACCCAGTGTTTATCATTTCCATTCTCGTTACTCACTACCTTATACTGTGATCTGCCATTATACTGTACTATACTTCTTTTTACAGTTTGCTTTGGAGGGTAAATACGAATGAAACAAAGACAGTTTTCATCCCCATCACTGTTAATGTGATGAGCTGTATGCATGTGCCAATGCCACATTGCATTGTACATAACGCAGAATCAGACCCGACTTTCAACATTTCATTGTATTAAACAAGGCATGGATGGGCCCGCAAATCTTGTATCTGAATGTAAACGTTACATTTAAACCAGACAACATTATATGCATATAGTATGTTAAAAACATTACGTGTAAACAGCATGTTTTCTTGTAAATGTGGTATTGATGTGTAAGCACTATCGTCAGTATCCTCCGTCTTTGATGCTTGTACTTTTGCTGCCTCGTGGGCTTTTTTTCCCTGAGGGGATAAAAACTCCCCTGTCACCGTGCTCTCTCTCTCTCTCTCTCTCAATCACTCCACACACCCACACCACAAACACACACACCACCACCACCACACACCACTACCACCACCATCACACACACGCACATTTTATAAATGATGCTATTACTCTGTGTGCAATAATTATCATAATTTATTGGACAGTTGAATAATTTCCATATCAACGTTAGTCATGATTCGACTGTAACTAAAAGATTTCACAAGTTGACGTGGTAGTCACACTGCTATTGTCATGTGTCTTCATCCTAAAATTTTGACATGATCCATTTAAAACTTTATGCCAGTGCTGCCCTAAAACGTAAATCTGATAATAAATGTGTGGTGTGCATGTGTGCGTGTGTGTGTGAGAGAGAGAGACAGACAGAGACTGAGAGAGACACAGAGAGAGAGAGGGTGGACTGGGTTGGATCATGGATGGGATGGTCTATTCATGTCATCATCTATGGCCCCTCATGAAGGGGTCTATGAACTCTGTGAACAACAAACATATTTTCTAAGTGCTTACAGGTAGTCATTTTGAATGATGAAGAGAGAGAGAGAGAATGAGAGAGTAAGTGAGTGAGTGAACAAGAGAGAGAGAGACAGAGAGAGAGAGAGAGAAAGAAAGAAAGAAAGAAAGAGAGAGAGAGAAAGCATGTACTTGTGTGCATTCATGCCAGTGTGTTATTCTCAACTCCTGTGTTTATTTTCTCTTTATGCTGAGATCAAGCCTAGACTAGGTGGGTTTTTTTTAAAGACAAATAAACCGTAGTGTTTGTATGTATGTCTCTAAAAGTGAACAAACCACAGACAGAAAATGTGACATACACCCAGTTTATTTATTATTGCCCCATGTAAGTAAACAATAAAAACAACACACTCTGGCACATACTTGGACGTCCAAAAATGGCATTTACAAAAAAGTGCTATAAAACAATGTACCACAGACACAGTGACTATTAATATTATTTGTATTTCCTGTTTGTTCATGTATATACACACATATACCTCCTCCACAGAGCAGGACAGATCGTTCAGCGCAAAGAGCTTACACTCAAAAGGCATCACCCTCCCTCCCAAATTTTTTTTTAACAAACTGGATCATGTGTTCACCAAGAGCTCAAGAAATGGGGGGGGGGGGGGGAATTGGGGGGGGGGGGATTATGCAATTCAGCCTCTTCATTGTAGGACAGTGTTCCCTTCAAAATATACTCTCTCCCGCCCCCAAGATTTCGATAAACAGCATGTTTATAATAAAATGTTCCCTCTTCAAAAGATCCCCCCCTCCCACATGATACACAGTATGCTTACAATAAAAGATTCCCCTTCAAAAATAAAAGACACCCCTTCCCTTCAGGCTGCAGAAAACTGGCGAAAGACTAAAAACAGTAAAATTAGTTGTTGCTTAGAAAAAAAAATTGGCGGCGAAAGTGGAGGTAGCTGTGTCTACATATGTCAACACATATCCCCATGCCAATGTGGCATCTGTTTCCATGACAACATGTTGACATCATGCCAACAAGGCATTGATGTCGATGACAACACGTTGTCCTATGCCAAACCGGCATTTACTGATTTACAAAGATGTGCATGTCATCATGGCAGCTAGGTAAAGGCAGTGAGTGCTGCAAGGCGATGCAATGAACAGACACAAAATTCACAAATGGACAGACAGACAGACATACAGAGGGACATGCCTAAAAGCAATTCAAACACAGAATGGAATAGTGCATACATGGTCGTGCAGCGCATGGCCAGCATGACACAGCAATGTAAGACAAGAACTGCAGAAGTCAATCTGTGGCCAGAGCTCTCTACTCATCCCATAGAGAAACAAAGTGAAAAACAGTTTCCCCACTTTTAATTAATACTGACGTCTGTGTGGACTCTGTAGACAGAGTCTGCGGCAAATATATGTTTAAACCATGACAGATTACAATGTAACTGGCAAAATAAAGATTTATAGATAAATTTTTTCATGACACCATTCATTAGTCTGACAACCAATGGTTGCAAATCTGAAAACAAATCTGTTTCAATGTTTGTTACTATGTTAGTGAATGGTCGTTGACATGAGCGGTGCATTTTGCACATGCTGTATGGTTTTGTTCTTTTGTTTTGTTCTGTTTTATTTTGTGTGTGTGTGTGTGTGTGTGTGTGTGTGTGTGTGTGTGTGTGTGTGTGTGTGTGTGTGTGTGTGTGGTGTGTGTGTGTGTGTAAGAGACAGATCGAGGGAACGAGAGTGACAGAAAGCACAAAAATGCCAATCAGTTTGGGAAAACACTGTATCCAAAGCAAAAAATAAACCATGCAGGGGAAAAATCAGTCAACTCTTCGTTTCATATCTAGAATTTCCAAATTTTCATCAAACAGATAAATGGTCACCTTCTTGCTGGTCTGTGGATATGCTTGCTTGCTGGTTGTGTGTTGCTTTGTTGGTCTGTGGGCTTGCTTGCTTTGCATTACTTTGTTGATCTGTGGGTCTGTGGGCTTGCTTGCTTTGCATTACTTTGTTGATCTGTGGGTCTGTGGGCTTGCTTGCTTTGCATTACTTTGTTGATCTGTGGGTCTGTGGGCTGGTTTGCTTTGCATTACTTTGTTGATCTGTGGGTCTGTGGGCTTGCTTGCTTTGCTGGCCCGCTTGCTGTGTCACAGTTTGGCTATGTGGGCTTGTTTGCTTTGTTTCTTTGTTGGTCTGGGGGATTGCTTCCTTTGTGTTGCTCTGTGGAGCTGTTGCTCTGTGTTGCTTTGTTGGTCTATACGCTGGCTTGCTTTGTGTTGCTTTATGTTGATAACTTGTTCAGTTTTGTTGTTTTTCCTTTGCTTTGCCCCTTCAACATACTCACTGCCTAAATCAGTAAATGAAATCCCACTGTGCCTGACTGAAGTGTTTTCCCATGTATAATGTAAGGTGGCAGAACTACCTGGTGAGAGGGAAAGGGTTACAAGCTGCATTTAACCAACACATCAAGGACCCACTTCAAATGTGGCACAAATATAAAACAATGCCTACTGTTTAGAACACAAGCAATCCGCTTTTTGATATATCAAATCTAACTTCTTCTAAAACTGATTTTTTACAATAGTCAATCATGAAATTCATACAATGTTTACTCTGTGCACAGTCTCAAACTGACAGCAGCCATGATTCTTGTAACTTTTTTTCATGTTTAGTCTAGAAATATATATAAACCTGGTCATAAATTATATGTAATTGATAATACTTCAGATACAGTCACAGCCAGAAATGCACAAAATCTGCAATTTTACATCATAACTTGAAATAGAACAACACTCTCTAAGTGCTATACACATCTCTACATCAAACAGTGCTTATTTCAATTTCTGAACATGGTCAGGATACCCACTTTTTGAACGCCAAATTATCTTAATGAAGATGACAGAGTAAAACATTAAAAACATTCCTTTTCAAAGATATAGGTGTTGCCTTTAACATCTTACAAAGTGAGCATTATCGTTGTTGTTACCGAGTTTGTGCTGTCCGAGTTGTGTGCTGATTCAGCTGTTTGAGTGTATAAAGCATGCCAGTCTGGAACGATATAGTGAGTACGTGCAGTAACATTGTCAGAATGGGCCAGACTGGTATTGAAGAGATGCATGGGAGGACAGTGTTGCTGAAGGGCAGGCAGACAATAAATGATCAGTCATGTCTTAGCAAATCATAATGAGCTTTCATTTGTCAGGATACTGTTACAGGAACTCAAAAACCCAGAACTTTCTCTCTCTCTCTCTCTCTCTGTGTGTGTGTGTGTGTGTGTGTGTGTGTGTGTGTGTGTGTGTGTGTGTGTGTGTGTGTGTGTGTGTGTGTGTGTGTGTGTGTGTGTGTGTGCATACATGTGTCATTATGTGCATAGCACAAGGGAATGGGAGTATGCACATGTATGTGTGACTGGCGCAATATATATATACATTTTTCTGTTTATCTTTTTAAATTTTAAATGTTTATCAGTGTGTCTTGTATCACTGAAATTTGATGTTAAACATTTTGTACACTGTAGTATGTGAACTAAGGGGAAAGATGTAAGGATTTGTGTGTGTGTATGTGTGTGTGTGTGTGTGTGTGTGTGTGTGTGTGTGGTGCACTAGTCCATATTTCCATATCATGTTTACATTTAGACTGATAGTTGAAAGTGTATATTTTGTTTTTAACATTATCTGCGTATGGTGATTGTTTTCAAAACATATTACCACATCTAATGCATATAAATTTCTTCATCTTTAAGATGTTTTATTACAGACTTTCATTCTTGTCTCTTTCTTTCCTCTGTGTGTATATAAATTTCTTCATCTTTAAGATGTTTTATTACATACTTTCATTCTTGTCTCTTTCTTTCCTCTGTGTGTGTGTGGTGTGTGTGTGATCTGTTTTGTTCAAACGTTTCTGCACCTGTCAGAACTTTCTCTTGTGGATGGCACCTTGAAATCTGACCCTAGGCTAAAGTACACATTAATATTCTACAGTAAGCTTCAGTAAATAAATACCTGCTATGCAAGCTTTGCCCTCTCTGCCTGCTGCTCAAGTCTCCTCTTTTTCCACTCTTCTATAAACTGTTGGACCTGTCTCTGCGCTGTCATGATCTGCAGTTCAAGTTGTTTCTTTAGACTTGGCCCAAGAAATAATGGGGCACAATGTCCAGTCTTTGTAGTATCTCACCAATAGTGTTATGTCAGGCAAAAAGTCACAGTCAATGCATTCTCAGATGTTTTGAATCAATTCTCAATGGTTTTGAGGCAATCTTAAACTTGAATAAAACTTCCAGACAGTATTACTATTACTATTACTCAGATTTTCGTTCACGGGGTTCTGGGGAAGAAGAAAAGGGTGGGGATGGAGGAGCTTGGATACTACATTAGTTCCGAAGAGTTCAATGCCGACTAACCTACAGACCTAACTTGTAGATCCTCATCAAATTCCTTGACTTTGTTCTCAGCTTATCCTGAAGTTGAAGTCCTGTATAACATTCTTGTTTAAGAATACGAAACTATGTATTTCTTCTTATGTATTTCTTCTTCATTGCAGACGACAGCTCAGTGAGTTGTTTACTAGATCTACTTCTTTTGTAACATCGTGTTTGTTTGTGTGTTTGTTTTTTTCCCGCAGAATCCTTTTTGTCCAATTTTCTTGTCACAAGTCACGCTAAAGTGTGCCCAAAGTCTCCTTGTTGAAAACAGTTCAAACACGTCATGACCAAAACGCACATCTGTAGCCAGCCATTTGTAGGAAGTCAGAGTTATCATTCTTGAGCCCAATCACAGGCGCGGCCAGTTTTGTAACCGTGATTGGTTTTTTTAACGTAGCAGACGACACGTAACTCCCCCCTCCCCCCTCCGTCGTTCGCGCATGGTTGCGCCTCAAAATTATTCTTTTCATCAAGTCCTCTTTGTTGCTCCAGATCTGATCTTTCAAAGTTTGGCTTTCCGTCTTCCAGATCAGGAGGTTGCAGTGTATTAGATCTACTGCTTTCATGGAAATTGGATTTCTGTATTGTTATTTGTTCCAGATGGCTGTTAGGGGCCTTAAATGCTCTGTTGTGAATTGACAGTTTTATAATGAGTTTCCTGTCGTATTATTTGGTAGATCTGAACGTCTTGTTATACAGTTCCTTGTTCCTGACTGCTGGCGTGAAGAAAGTGTAAACACGAAAAACCAACAGCAGCTCCTCAAGTATCTTGTACTGTACGAAAATCAGGTGTAGGTGGAGTCTTGAATCTTGCAATTTGGGTAGTTGGAGATCTTGGCTACATACGCAGAAACCATGACAGGAATAAATGTGAAGGAAACGAACGAATACAATGCTTAGTGTATAAGCAGGTCAGGGACAAACGTGTGGAAGCAGTCAGTTAATGATACTGTGTCTGGTGCCACTTCAAAATGGTTATAGTCTGTTGAATTTCTGTATTGTGCGATTGTCGGTGTGGCTGATAGCGGTCTTAGATGCTATGCTGTTGTGAACTGACAGTTTGGTAATGAAGTTTTCTGTTCTACACTTTTTTTGTTTCTGTCTACCGGTGTGAAGAAAATGTGAGCAGGAATAGTGGGCACAAGCCCTTCAACCATCCTGTAGGCCTATATAAGAGCAAGGCAAGGAATCACCTTTGACCTTGTAATTTTGGAAGTTGGAGATTGTGCAGCCGTCTCTAGAGCTGTAAGTGCAGTTTCCATCGACTGATCTCATGAGCACAAAATATGCTGCTCTTTTGGCTTCCTGTGGACAATGTGTCAAGTTAAACTACCCCATAGAAAATCTATTTTGCTGCCTAGTTGACAAATGTGTGCTATATTTAACTTTTAAGCCGCTTTTGTTGCCACGCGAAAGCTGATTTTTTTGTCCATCAAAAGCATTTAATGCCCATCACACAAGCACTATTCAACTTAACAATTCCATTAGTATAGCACAGTCCATATCGAAGAATGCTTGCCGCAGTTTACCATAGATAAAAAAAAAAAGCAATATACCTCAAAATACACACACAAAAACCAAAACACGTTTTCTTATAAAAAAAACGTCATTGAGAAATGGAAAAACTGATTTTTTGCATGAGCCCAGGTAGTGCTACCACCGTAGTAAACCTGACACATCAGTGTTTCAAAAGAAATATCACACACTTCCACTTCAGCAGCGTGTGTGTGTGTGTGTGCACTGAAATCAAATTTTGCATATACTGACATGAAATATGTGTGTGTGTGTGTATGTGAGAGAGACAGAGAGAATGTGTGTAAGTGTGTACTGAAAACTACTTTTATACGCACTGATATGGCTCAAACTCTTAAAAACATTTACCATAAAGCACTTAATTCTGCAAGGGATCTGTGATAGGTGCTGCCTTGCTATTGTTGTTATGATCATTATCATCATTATTCAGACTTTCTTGTTAAGTGGTTAGCCAGTCATAACTGAGTTTGTGTGAAAGGGAAAGGACGGGACATGAAATTTTACCATGAACATGACACACACAGACACTATATGATACTGTGAGGAAAGTGACAGGACATGAAATCCCATGAACACGACATGCCATGAACATGACACTATGATGGTGTGAGGAAAAAGATAGCACATGACATGCCATGAACACATGCCATGAACGTGACACTATGACGGTGTGAGGAAAGCGACATGACATGACATCCCATGAACATGACATACTCTATGATGGTGTGAGGAAAAACGACTGCACATGAAACATTACCATGAACATGACACACACAGACACTCTATGATGGTGCACTGCAGACGAGATCATGTGGATGTGCTCCTGTTGTGGGAATGCTAATGCTTTTCCGTGTCTATGCTGTCAGGAAATAGAATTCTACAGCAGCGGTTAGATCTGAGCACAGTGGAAACACTAGGGAACAATTCAGTTTGAAGCAAAAACAAAAAACGTAGTCCACAATCTGCATGTTCACTTTAATCACGACAGAGAACAGTCTCATTCGTTTATTCATTTTATTATTTAATTTGATTAATTTCTTTTTCTGATTGTGAATGGTTATGGATGAATGTTTCCATGTAAATAATAACTTTCGCTGAATCGTTATGATCATTTCCATCAAAACTTCTGTGCATCATAAAGGATTTACCAAGACACTTTTCAGCATTTAACTATTCATTTATTGTATTTATCATATCTGTAAATATGGATATGTCAATCTCCACCACACCATTCAATTTTACACTGTGCAGCTCATATGCGATTCTCCAAAATACGTTTCAGCATAAAATGTACGCATACACAGAAAAAACTAGATTCACATTTACAAATTAGGGATTTGATCTGAGATTACCCATGTATGAAACAGGGCTTTACACACAATGGGTGATGAGGTATTGCAGCGACGAAAAATGTCTGTCTGTGTCAATAGAATCATGCACACAACATGCACTGTTTAACCCTTTGCCTTCCACACCCTATCCACCAGCTTCCACAAGATTTGTACACAAAGCCCACAGAAGTTAGTGGACAGGCTGACAAAGACAAAGCGTTAATGAAGTACCGCAGTCATGATAATAAATTATGTCTGTGTGAAATAATCATGCACAAAACACACAATGAAGGATTGCAGCCATGAGAGATGTGAATAGTTTACTCTGTATCATCAAAAGACAACACCAACACACAGTGTGTATACTGAAGTATATATTGCAGCCATGACAGATGCATTGAATTCTCTGTATCCATGTCATCAATGAAGACAACAACACAAACACACAGTGTATATAGATATATATAATGAACAATATTGCAGTAATGAGGGACCTCTTTTTCTCTCCCTGTGGTAGTAGTGATAAAGAAGAGACAAGAGACAGAGAGACATCATGGGGCATAAGATTTGCGACCATGAATTACTGAGACATTACTAGGCATGGAACGGAGACAATAAATTATACAAACATCAGTAGGCATGGAATACATAGACAATAAATTATCAAAACATCACTAGGCATGGAATGGAGACAATAGATCTAGAGACATCACTAGGCATGTAATGCATTTCATAGGGTCCTGTTCTTGTACAGACGGCAACACATGGGGTCATGGCCACTTGATTAAATCCCATCATTGCTCTCGCCATCAACAGCAACATCAAATCAATGCGGCGATGCTCTCAACGCCCAAACAGAAAATTAAACCAGTGACGATACAACCAAGCGATAATACTACGGCTGAACATGTCAAACTATCAGAACACGAATGCACATTAAACCCAGTAATACTACAAAGAAGCGAAAAGCAAAAACTGAGAACAAAGCAGCAACGTACGACTTAACAAGACAGCTGACATAAATACAGTGGGAAAAAAGTTTTAAAAATCCAGTCAGCCCCCTAAAACAACATCAATGGCGGTTATTTGTCCCAAAATTGCCAAGTGTGAACTCTTTGGAAGGAATTGAATAAAAAAAAAAAGAGACAAAAATATTGCACAGTTCTTGGCCTAATAAATTAACAACATATTCACAATTCAATATTGAGCCTCAGGGACAGGTCCCTTCGTAGTCTTCACTTCATTAAAAGTTCCGTGTGTCCCACAGGACCGACCAGCTCCCTGCTATTGTCGGAATGTTTTTATTCGGTCACAACAGCCACCAAAACTGCCCTTACACTCTCACACACTATATACGTAATGTATCATTTGTCATCAGATTACGTACCTCCCTGTGTTGGGTGTTACACAGCTCTCATTACACTATATTGACAGCAGTGTATTGGGGTGGTGTTGCTTGCTGGTCTCTGCACTGTCCACACCAAGTCTAAATGCTCTTCAATGCACTGGCTCAGCCATCATCATCCTCATATGACGTTGAAAGTCCAATCTTCACTGATGTTACACGTCATACGTTTTATGTCACATGTTATATGGTAACGTCTCTTCTTCAGCGGTATTACACTTCAGTTGTACATCACCTTGTAACACTCTTATCTGTGTAATGTTCCATCTTCAGAGGAGCTGTACCTCAGTCTCACATCACCTAAAATTATCTGCAATCACTACTTTGAAATGTCCTATCAACGTTACATTATGCTCCAATTTGTCATGCTAATCAATCAATTGACTAAACTGATGTCCATTTACATCAATACAGAACAATACAATACATTACAATACACTACTTGATAAATCCCTCAAAGGACATTATGTGACATAATGTTTTCCAAAGGAAATTATGTTTTAATGTCCTATTTTTAGCATAGTCATTCAACAGTCTGACATCATGTTCTCACACCTAGTTTTCAGTCAGTCATGTTCTAATCTCCTGTCTTCAGTCAGTCATGTTCTAATCTCCTGTCTTCAGTCAGTCATGTTCTAATCTCCTGTCTTCAGTCTATCCTGTTCTAATCTTCTGTCTTCAGTCAGTCCTGTTCTAATCTCCTGTCTTCAGTCAATCCTGTTCTAATCTCCTGTCTTCAGTCAATCCTGTTCTAATCTCCTGTCTTCAGTCAATCCTGTTCTAATCTCCTGTCTTCAGTCAATCCTGTTCTAATCTTCTGTCTTCAGTCAATCCTGTTCTAATCTCCTGTCTTCAGTCAATCCTGTTCTAATCTCCTGTCTTCAGTCAATCCTGTTCTAATCTCCTGTCTTCAGTCAATCCTGTTCTAATCTTCTGTCTTCAGTCTATCCTGTTCTAATCTCCTGTCTTCAGTCAATCCTGTTCTAATCTTCTGTCTTCAGTCAATCCTGTTCTAATCTTCTGTCTTCAGTCTATCCTGTTCTAATCTCCTGTCTTCAGTCAATCCTGTTCTAATCTTCTGTCTTCAGTCTATCCTGTTCTAATCTCCTGTCTTCAGTCAATCCTGTTCTAATCTTCTGTCTTCAGTCTATCCTGTTCTAATCTCCTGTCTTCAGTCAGTCATGTTCTAATCTCCTGTCTTCAGTCAATCCTGTTCTAATCTTCTGTCTTCAGTCAATCCTGTTCTAATCTCCTATCTTCGGTCAATCCTGTTCTAATCTCCCGTTTTCAGTCAATCCTGTTCTAATCTCCCATCTTCAGTCAATCCTGTTCTAATCTCCTGTCTTCAGTCAATCCTGTTCTGATCTCACGTCTTCAATCAATCCTGTTCTAATCTCCTGTCTTCAGTCAATCCTGTTCTAATATCCCGTGTTCAGTCAATCCTGTTCTAATCTGTCTTCAGTCAATCCTGTTCTAATCTCCTGTCTTCAGTCAATCCTGTTCTAATCTCCCATCTTCAATCAATCCTGTTCTAATCTTCAGTCTATCCTGTTCTAATTTTCTGTCTTCAGTCAATCCTGTTCTAATCTCCTGTCTTCAGCGAATCCTGTTCTAATCTTTTCTGTCTTCAGTCTATCCTGTTCTAATCTTCTGTCTTCAGTCAATCCTGTTCTACTCTCCTATCTTCAGTCAATCCTGTTCTACTCTCCTGTCTTCAGTCAATCATGTTCTGATCTTCTGCCTTCAGTAAATACTGTTCTAATCTCCTGTCTTCATAGTAAATCCTGTTTTAATCTTCTGTCTTCAGTCCATCCTGTTCTTATCTTCTGTCTTCAGTCAATCCTGTTCTTATCTTCTGTCTTCAGTCAATCCTGTTCTAATCTCCTGTCTTCAGTCAATCCTGTTCTAATCTACTGTCTTCAGTCCATCCTGTTCTTATCTTCTGTCTTCAGTCAATCCTGTTTTAATCTCCTGTCTTCAGTCAATCGTGTTTTAATCTTCTGTCTTCAGTCCATCCTGTTCTTATCTTCTGTCTTCATAGTAAATCCTGTTCTAATCTCCTGTCTTCAGTCAATCGTGTTTTAATCTTCTGTCTATAATAAATACTGTTCTTATCCCCTGTCTTCATAGTAAATCCTGTTTTAATCTTCTGTCTTCAGTAAATCCTGTTTTAATCTTCTGTCTTCAGTAAATCCTGTTTTAATCTCTTGTCTTCAGTAAATCCTGTTTTAATCATCTGTCTTCAGTAAATCCTGTTTTAATCTCTTGTCTTCAGTAAATCCTGTTTTAATCTACTGTCTTCAGTCGATCCTGTTCTAATCCCCTGTCTTCAGTCAATCCTGTTCTAATTTTCTGTCTTCAGTCAATCCTGTTCTAATCCCCTGTCTTCAGTCAATCCTGTTCTAATTTTCTGTCTTCAGTCAATCCTGTTTTAATCTTCTGTCTTCAGTCAATCATGTTCTAATCTCCTGTCTTCAGTCAATCATGTTCCTATGTTCAACAAAATTTCACATTTTACCATCCTATCTTGTGAACATCCTGTCTTCATTTAATGACATTTTAATATCCTATCTTCAGTGATTTCTGCTTATTTTTAATCAGAATCCAACAATAATTCTCCAGAGAATCACATTTTAAATGAAAATCAACAAGGCAGTTTGAATCTAAATCCTGACTGAGTCATGATTTAACATCTCCTGTCTTGATGAATCATGATGTAACGTCCTGTCTCCTGTGATTATTTGTCAGTTTCAAGCATAGTCTAACATCCTATCTTCAATGAATCACGTTTTAAGTCCTATCTCACTGAATCTTATTTGAAAACTCCATATTCAGTGATATGTTTTCTAATATCTTACGAGCTATACACTTGGTAGTACCACACAAGACACAACAACACCCTATTTTCAGTGAGACAACAGACTTCAGGCTAAAGCCTTGTCAATGCAGTTGATTCTTTGTACAATACAAGGAAAGATGTAAGGACATATTACTGTCACATTGAACATGCTGTCACCAAGGCTGTTCAACACTAGTCTAGCACTGCAACTGGTCACATTTTTTTACTGCTAGTACAGACTGTGTTGTAAATATCTTCTGACTTGACAGAATGACTAGTAATCTGGAGATGTCACTGTTGTGCCAAGGACCACAACAGAAAATGGAGATCATGGGCTGTCTTTGTGACAACAACAGGAGTGGTTACAATGGTCACAACAGCTCAGAAACCTTGTCCCAAGCTACAGATATACAGCAACTAATCATAATAATACACAATCAGTGTCACAAACTGTACAATCATTCGTAGTATTTTTCTCTGTAAAAACCCCCAACTAGTTTGAACATTGTCCTCGTGCATTCTCATATAAAAAACTAATAATAAAATGGATTTCTTGCGCATTTTCCTTCAGACACTTTCAGCGAGTGGACAAAGACTTTGAAAGACTGCAGCCATGACAGAGGACAAGTTTTTCATCCCACCAACAGGAGCAGTGTGAGGGAGTGGGGGTGCGCATTTCCACAAAAAATTATAGTCATTCAAAAACTGTTTCCAAGTAGAGAGGCAGAGTGTTTAGCAACTCTTCCGCACACACACATATCACAAAGCATATGATGTATAATGTCTGGTGAAACATTCAACATTGTAACTGTTCCATTAGCACTCAGCTGTAACGTTCTTTGTAGGCTATGCAATATTGCACAATGTAAACTGGGTCACTAGGGACATAATATAAGTCATAATTTTGTTCGATCTCCCACTAACGGCCCATCCTGAACTAATACAGCATAACACATTACCATTCTCTGTAACCTCTGTCATGACGCTTGGACCACAACTTTAGAACTCAAATCAAGCAGCTCAACTGTCAGCTGCTCAGAACTCAGATCATACAGTTCAACTATCACCTGCTCAACATGGGCCATGAATGTCTGGTATTGACACCCATTGAAATTGACAAAAACGCAATAAATCATACTACCCAACATAATCCTAATACAGACAGTACTATGAAAACAAGCATGCTGCCTACACTGCAATGACTAGGGAACTGGGCAAGTCTTGGACAAACGTATGATTTGGGATGCTTTGACACATGGAATGCTGTGAAGTCATCAGATGTAGGAATACAGAAATATGGGTTAGACTTGCACACGCTGTGACATGTTACAGACCAAGCAGTGTAAGCAGAAGTTTACAGACTTTGGAAAACACAAATGTCTGACAAACTCAGGAATGTTTTTCAAGTGTGTTATACCTTGGAATGTTAACAGAGTCTACCACCTTAAAATACAGAAACATCCGGTAGACTCTGACATACTGTCTGTGACAAGCGATATTGTCTGTGACAAGTGATACACCTAGGAGTATTGTACAGTCTGACAGACTCAGGAAAACTCAAACACCTGATAAGACTGTGAAATGCTGTGACGTGTGACAGATTAGAAATGCAGTAAAAGTTGTCACAGATTTCTGATTACACAGACATGTAATATTCAGGAATGCAAAGAAGTTGAACAGACAGACCAATGCAGAAACATCAGCTTGACTCTGGAATGCTGTCAGTTGTCTTTGACCTAAAAATGTCAAAAATTTCTTAGATTTAGGAACAGACATCTCCACCGACTTTGAAACATTGTCAGTTGTGTCAGACCTAAGAATGTCAAAAATATCTTAAAGACTTAGGAATAAACATGCCAGACTGACATTACGTCCAGTCAGTTGTATTACAATGGAGATCTAGGAAAGTCAAAGAGCCTAAGAGACATAAGAATAAGAGTTCAGAATGCTGTGACGTGACACAGATTTAGGAAATCTGACAAACGTAAAGATCCCTGTTTCAGTTTCTGAACATGGCATCTCCAGGCTCGGTCAGAATAAATTCCATATGCAGTGATGCCGCAAATGCAATGTGATGGGTAAGATCCAAAATGACCATGGCATAATCCCAAAGATTCCAGCTCCTAAGCAAGTGCTTCCAATGCCAGGAGCAGGCTGTGTCACATGGGGAGCCTAAATAACGAATGGACAGTGAAGACATGATTGTCAGACATAAAGAAAGGAGAGAGTGACACGCAGAAGAGCGCACTGATAGACCGGGACTAATGTTAACAGCCAAATGGTAAATGACATCTTTGGCAGGGGGCGGGGGTGTTGTGGAGAGGTGAAGGTTCAGGTTGGATCACTGTAAACAGTCCATTACTCAATCATAAAACATAATACAAGTACATGCGCCAAGAGGCAAAAAAAAAAAAAATCATATCTTGTCACCCTAATGCACAAAAACCATTCACAACTCAGATATCTGCGACCAAAAATTCACAAAAACCAATCACAACTTCTCATCTTCGCAAACAAATTAAGAAAAAACTATCACAACTTCCATTACTGCAACCAAACTGAAACACACAAGAACCAATCGGGTCATTGCAAATAAATATATGAGAAAAATGGCCACATCAAAGCAAAATCAGATCTGTTTTAAAACTGAATACTGTGATTCAAAAACAAAAGTAAAGACAAAAAGAAAACAAGATATTGTAGGCTTGACTTGGCAACGTATCTCTACTGCGTGGTCCAAAAAAATCAAAGATTAAATATCTTTTGCAGTTTCCAATAACATGACAAACAATGAACACTATCAAATAAATCAATGGCTTGAGGTGCTGTCAAATTACAGGTGAATCTTTTTCTTTCAAAACAGCTATGACTGGGCAAAAATGTAGATAGCTGATAGGAGCCCTGTCAATTTGACAATCTAGTCTACATCACTGGATCTCTTCTTTTCCCTCCATAAAACCATCAATAATACACACAAAAATGTAAACGACATCTTTTAAAATGACAGATTGTATGTCCTCATATTTCAAAGGGGGAAAAATACAGAAAAGAATATTCAGACTGCGAACGTTCACTTTCGTCCAAAGACACCAACAATGTTGCGGGCGATGAAAAATGTGCAAACAGTGGTGCACGTCTCAAAGACCAATAGTGAAGTGTGAACAACAGGCAATGGTGAAGAATGGACGATGGTGAAATATGGACAATGGTGAAGATGAAGAGCAATGGCAAATGGTAAGCAGACAAGTGACCAGTGACAACGGACAGAAAATTGACAGACAAGTGACTGGTGAAAGTAGACAAGTGAAAACAGACAGACAAGTGACCGGTGAAAGTAGACAAGTGAAAACGGACAGACAAGTGACCACTGAAAATGGACAGGCAATGGCAGACAAGTGAAGACTGGATGACAAGACAAGTGCATTCAGGGCATGGTTTCTGTGGTGACCATTACTGAGACACTTGATCACACCAACACATTGTTGGTTGTGGCTCTAGTCCATTATTGCCATAGAGGGGACAACTGAGAAGACATGAGACCTCCAAACATAAAAGCATTTGGAATAAGAAACAAGATGAACGACTGCCATAAAGAAAAGAAAAAAAACAACCCCGAAATATTCTGTAAGGCCTTTCATTTTCTTTGTCAAAAATCTGGAGGAAAACCAACGACTCAACAAATGTGCTCTCAAAACTGGCAGGAAGTAGAAGACATTGCACACAGCGGTTGAATAAAGTCTCCAAGGTCTACCGATAGACGGGGAGCTGTGCGCTGGCTTACTGACTGAGACAAGCCCACAAATACTGCACAAGACAGCTAGTTCAGTTCACAAAAGTACAAGTAGTCCCACAACATACATTCCCCTACCCTTGTGGGGAGGATGAGGAGGAGGGGAAACCATCAGGTAGCAGGCAGGTCATATGGATAGGAAGGTCAAAAATACAGGTGTGGGTGGTATGTCACCCACCTCATAGTAATGTCTAGACAACGGAGTGAACATCTGAGACCAGGGACCAGGGGAACAAAGACTAAATTGCCAGGCCAACTAAGTATCGGGTCCTCGCTGACATCAACATCAATGCAAGTCTGGAATGATTCCTGCAGTGATGGTGCCACACTCACACTGACTGGTGATTTCTAAGTCACAGGATATCAAAACACAATGTCACTGCCATCACTGCCATGCTCACATTATTTCAACAGGGGAAAGTCTTCATGTCATCAACAGAGCAATACAAAAAAAACCATTGCACAAAAACCCTAATGGACGTACATTGCTGTCTAAGAGTAAGATTGCTGGGCACCAGCGTCACAACATCCATCACACACTACCAACTGTACATGCTGCTAGACACATTCACAACAACACCCTCCCTCCCTTTATGTCACACCCCACTCCCCCACCCTTCCCTTTCCCATGTCTGTCAGTACGAATGATACCCTCACCCCTACACAGCAAGTGTCACTAAAAATAGTTAAATCTCCAACAAAATTCCATCTCACTTTATCCCAACAAAACGGCACCCCCGTCCCCCGAATTCTGATCGTGCAAAATATAAAAATGATATTGCAAGGTTCACGAAAAACAATGTTATCTTTACTCAAAATTACCCACTGACTGCATCAGACACATTCAAAATGTCTGTAACCACTTGGTATCTTGCTATGCCTCAGCTGGCTACAGGACATTTTTATAAGCGTTCCTTTCCCTGTCGTTACTGGTGGCCACATGAAAAATCTGACAAACTGCCAGTAAGCATACACTGTATATCCTAGACGGCTACGTGTAATCATTCAAAAACCTTCAACAACCCATTTCTTATAATTTCTCTCCTCTCTAATAATTCTTTTTCTTCTTACAATGCACAAGGATCTCTCAAACTCTCTTTCTTACCTACAAATGGTCACAAGGATCCATCAAACTTTCTGGCCACATGAATCTCCACATATGTCCTTTTCATGTACTGTTGGCCACATGCATTCCTCACTATTCCATACCCATTTCTTATACTGATATAGCTAACAGCACAAGGCCTTCGATAACCCCTTCCAACACCAGCATCCGTACAGTACTGATCAAGTTAAACTGAATCTTGATGATACAGCACTTACAACTGCCCACCATAATTACTGATAATAAAAATAATATAGCTTATTCCACCTGACCAACCCACATCATCATTACATTATACCCTTCATCAACACTGTCCCAATGACAGCACACGCGGACACACACACACACACACACACACACACACACACACACACACACACACACACACACACACACACACAACATACACACATGCACGCATGCATGTGCACACACACACACACAAACACACACACACACACACACACACACACACACACACACACACAAAACACAGTCCCGTGTGGTCAGGTCTGGAGATCCTGTCCGCAGGGAGAGAGGTCCGAGAGATTGCACATCGCCAGGGCTGGTTGCTACACTACACACACCACAACACGGAGCCATCAAGTGGCTCACTCACGGACGTATACACAGCATCAAAACATCATCAATCATTATTATCATCGTCATCATTGTCCAACATGGAAAGGTGCAGTACATTATTATATTGCGCATCGACAGATTAAGAGGGGTCTTGCTGGTTTAAAAACTTCATTGTCTTGAATGTGTACACACACACACACACACACACACACACACACACACACACACACACACACACACACACACACACACACACACAACACACAACACACACACACACACACACACACACACACAAACACACACACATACACAAACAAATAAACACACACGTGCCATAACGGACTACCGCACTGTGGTAGAGCATTTCACATCAACACAACAAGTTTGCACGGACACTTCTGCTGCTAGTGTGTTTGTCTAGTGTTTTGTCATCATCCCCACCCCACCCCCAATCCCCACCCCAGCACATACACCACGAGAGCGCAGGACGGCGGCCGGACCTTGAGAGTTGCCAGAGATGGTGTGGGTTCTCCAGGAAGCTGGTTGCTCCGGCAACCAGAGTCGCCCTGACAATGCCAGTCATTGGTCTGGCACACTGTCCGCTGGCTGGCCGCCTTTGCCAGTCTGTGTGTGTGGAGGTGTCCACGTGGTGAGATCACACCGTGGTGGATTAGCTCTTGGTGCAGGACGAGGTACTGTCACGGTTGTTGTTGCCGTTGTCGTCTTGCCACTTGTCCAGTGAGCGCCGCCGCGCGTTCATGAAAAAGTTGGCCACGGTGGTGACCTCTAAGCCCAGCTGCTGGGCGATGGTCATCTGCATCTCTTTGGACGGCCGCTTGGTCTCCTTGAAGATGGCATGCAGCGTGCGCCGCTGGATGTCGGTGAAGACCAGGCGTGGCTTTTTGGGTGGGCGGTTCTCTTCCGGTTGTTTGTCCTGTTCTGACTCTTTCCGCTTGCAGGCTGCGCACAGAGGACCGACCATGTTACCATGTGAAACAACATGATACAATACAATACAATAAGATACCATCCCAGCAGTGGAAGCCTGTTACCATGTGAAACAACACGACACCATATAACAGAACAGGATACCATCCTTGATATATTGTCCAAGCATGGAGGCATTACCTGGCTACATCTAGTTTTGTTCCTATCTACAGGCTGTGGATGTCACACAGACCATCCTATTTCACAACTCCACACAACAGGATCTGATAAGATCCAATGGTATTCACTGTCCCAATGTAGAAAAATTCCTTTGCTATGTATTATTTCATTTAGCGTTTGCAGGCTGTGCAAATTTCGCATTTACATGATTCATGATAACTCATACTCTACTCTATAAATATAAAATCATATTCTATAATGATCCATGAAAATTCATACTCTACTCTGTAAATGTAAAATCATATTCTACTCTGTAAGCGTAAAATCATACTCTGCAAATGTAAAACCATACTCTACATTGTAAGTATAAAATCATGCTCTTATTTTGTAAGTGTAAAACTGCACTCTACTTTGTAAGTTTAAAATCATACTGTACTCTGTAAGTGTATTGCTCAGTAGAGTAAAATCATTCTCTACTCTGTAACTCTCTACTCTGCAAGAGTAAAATCATTCTCTACTCTGTAACTCTACTCTATAAGCATAAAAGCATTCTCTATTTTATAAGTGTAAAATCATGTCAATGTATTCCTAACCAAGCATCATATCTGTCTATTTTCCTATGCACAATAAACGACTGTACTATGTCCACAGTTATGATCTGTCAGTATCTAATTTTTCCATTGTGCTTCATTTTGTCTGTCCACTGTATTACGCTCTGTCTGTCCACTGTATTACATTTTGTCTGTCTACGTATTACGCTCTGTCTGTCCACTGTATTACACTCTGTCCACTGTATTACGCTCTGTCCACTGTATTATGCTCTGTCCACTGTATTACATTCTGTCTGTCCACTGTATTATGCTCTGTCTGTCCACTGTATTACACTCTGTCCACTGTATTACATTCTGTCTGTCCACTGTATTATGCTCTGTCTGTCCACTGTATTACGCTCTGTCCACTGTATTACATTCTGTCTGTCCACTGTATTACATTCTGTCTGTCCACTGTATTACGTTTTGTCTGTCCACTGTATTACATTTTGTCTGTCCACTGTATTATGCTCAGTCTGTCCACTGTATTATGCTCAGTCTGTCCACTGTATTATACTCTGTCCACTGTATTACATTCTGTCTGGATACTGTATTACATTTTGTCTGTCCACTGTATTATGTTTTGTCTGTCCACTGTATATGTTTTGTCTGTCCACTGTAGTACATTTTGTCTGTCCACTGTATTACCCTCTGTCTGTCCACTGTATTACGCTCTGTCTGTCCACTGTATTACATTTTGTCTGTCCACTGTATTACACTCTGTCTGCCCACTGTATTACACTCTGTCCACTGTATTACACTCTGTCTGTCCACTGTATTACATTTTGTCTGTCGACTGTATTACACTCTGTCTGTCCACTGTATTACACTCTGTCTGTCCACTGTATTACATTTTGTCTGTCCACTGTATTACACTCTGTCTGTCCACTGTATTACACTCTGTCTGTCCACTGTATTACACTCTGTCTGTCCACTGTATTACATTCTGTCTGTCCACTGTATTACACTCTGTCCACTGTATTACATTTTGTCTGTCCACTGTATTACATTTTGTCTGTCCACTGTATTACATTTTGTCTGTCCATTGTATTACACTCTGTCTGTCCACTGTATTACACTCTGTCCACTGTATTACACTCTGTCTGTCCACTGTATTACACTCTGCCTGTCCACTGTATTACATTTTGTCTGTCCACTGTATTACACTCTGTCTGTCCACTGTATTACACTGTCTGCCCACTGTATTACACTGTCCACTGTATCACGCTCTGTCTGTCCACTGTATTACGCTCTGTCCACTGTATTACATTCTGTCTATGCGCTCTGTCTGTCCACTGTATTACGCTCTGTCTGTCCACTGTATTACATTCTGTCTGTCCACTGTATTACGCACTGTCTGTCCACTGTATTACATTTTGTCTGTCGACTGTATTATGCTCTGTCCATTGTATTACATTTTGTCTGTCCACTGTATTATGCTCTGTCTGTCCACTGTATTACATTTTGTCTGTCCACTGTATTATGCCTGTCTGTCCACTGTATTACGCACTGTCTGTCCACTGTATTATGCTCTGTCCATTGTATTACATTTTGTCTGTCGACTATATTATGCTCTGTCTGTCCACTGTATTACATTTTGTCTGTCCACTGTATTATGCTGTCTGTCCACTGTATTACATTTTGTCTGTCCACTGTATTATGCTCTGTCTGTCCACTGTATTATGCTGTCTGTCCACTGTATTACATTCTGTCTGTCCACTGTATTATGCTGTCTGTCCACTGTATTATGCTCTGTCTGTCCACTGTATTACATTCTGTCTGTCCACTGTATTATGCTCTGTCTGTCCACTGTATTACATTTTGTCTGTCCACTGTATTATGCTGTCTGTCCACTGTATTACATTTTGTCTGTCCACTGTATTATGCTATCTGTCCACT
Organism: Monoplex corrugatus; assembly: GCA_030674185.1. Classification (NCBI taxonomy): domain Eukaryota; kingdom Metazoa; phylum Mollusca; class Gastropoda; order Littorinimorpha; family Ranellidae; genus Monoplex; species Monoplex corrugatus. The sequence continues at coordinate 11,659,016 of JAPXFY010000019.1, forward strand.
GTATTATGCTGTCTGTCCACTGTATTATGCTGTCTGTCCACTGTACTCCTTTCTGTCTGTCCACACTATTGCAGTCTGGTGAAACTAGTCATGTATTCCATTCTGTCTTACACATCCACGGTCAAATTACTTAAACTTGGTCCTATAGACAATGACTGATATCTGAGCATTAATTCAAATGACACAATATGACAAGTGACAGAGTGTATCACAGTCATAATGTATCACATAATGTGATGATAGAGCTGACTATGCCATTCCATCAAATGACACAATATGACGAATGACAGTGTATCACAGTCATAATGTGTATCACACTCATAATGTATCACAGTATCACATAATGTGATGACAGAACTGACTATGCCATTCCATCAAATGTGACGAGTGACAATAGTGTATCACAGTCATAATGTATCACAGAATATCACAGTCATAATGTATCACAGAATATCACAGTCATAATGTATCACAGAATATCACAATCATAATGTATCACAGAATATCACAGTCATAATGTATCACAGAATATCACAGTCATAATGTATCACAGAATGTGATGACACAACTAATCATGACATCCCATGATGTGGCACAATGTATTCGCAACAGAAAGTGTTATGATGTGCAATGTGACTGACTCAAATCCCTCTCTGTGCCTGTCCGTCTGAATTACACCTTAAAGACCACACGAGTGTGACTCGCTGTTCGCTACCACACAACAGGTGAACTCCACAATGACTAAGGTACTGACCCTACCTGCCCCCACCCACTCTAGGTTTACACGCCCACTGTAAAGATTCTATCCCCAATTACAGGAAGACAGTCCACTGTAAAGATCGTATCCCCAATTACAGGAAGACAGTCCACTGTAAAGATTCTATCCCCAATTACAGGAAGACAGTCCACTGTAAAGATCGTATCCCCAATTACTGGAAGACAGTCCACTGTAAAGATTCTATCCCCAATTACAGGAAGACAGTCCACTGTAAAGATCGTATCCCCAATTACAGGAAGACAGTCCACTGTAAAGATCGTATCCCCAATTACAGTCCACTGTAAAGATTGTAGCCCCAATTACAGGAAGACAGGTCACTAAAGATTCTATCCCCAATTACAGGAAGATCGATCAGTGTAAAGACTGTAGCCCCAATTACAAGAAGACAGGTCACTGTAAAGACTGTAACCCCAATTACAGGAAAACAGGTCACTGTAAAGACTGTAGCCCCAGTTATACGAAGACCGTTCAGCACTACAAAGTGTGTCAATCACTCTACACGTTGCTCATTCTCTTTCTTCACAGTAACCTTTCCCTCCAATACCCTGTATAACTGGGTTTTATTGGGTTTTCTTTCCTTTTCTTTCTTTCTTATTAAATTTTTTTTTTAATATACTCATTTTAAAGTAACTATACCCAAAACAAATAATGAAACATAGTTTTTGACTGATAAGTTGTTTTATTTGTGTTTAATGCAGTTGTTCAAGTCAGCCACAGGATTCCATGTCTCACACTGGCCAGCTTCTGAAATAAAATGTTAGCATGACTGTTGGCGAGTGAAACCATCAACCATCACCACAGACAGACACGCTCGTACGCACACATACACACAGACCAGTGACAAATCCACAAAACCAATACTCTACGAAAACAACCCTCCAGGCACTAAACCTCTACAGACTGGCCTCTAAGAAGCTGGCTAGGATCATACGTGTTGGACCAAATCTGTGAAATAACAAAAAAAAAAAAAAGTGCAGTGAAATCTAAGGCTGTTCAACTGATGCACAAAGCTGGCAATTGCAGTGAAATAGGGAGAAAACAACTGAAAACCATTGAAAGAGGCTGGCTTCAACTCAAACAAGAAAGCAGGCTTGACAAAACGTACCTTCTTGTGAAACAAACAGCATCTACACAGTTAGACCAACAGTACATCAGCTTGTACAATAGGACTCTAATCCCTCACACATGTCATTATAAGCCTAGTCTAGCTGGTGCCACCATACAGTGCATATTGCAACATGGGGTGCCCATTACAAGCTACGTACCTATCATAATTATACAGGGTGCCTGTCACAAGCTATGTCTCTATGATCATTCCATAGGGTAGCTGCCTTAGGTTTAGGTAAACAAGCTCTATGGTTAGGACGAGTTAAAGTACACTTGGGTTTTGTGGTTTTGTCCTGGGTCAGGTAAGGGAGGCCACTCCCAACTCACCTTCTGGCATGTATCCCTGTACCTGCCCATAGCCGGCTTTGTTGGGGGAGGAGGGTTTGAACGCGGAACCTGTCGGGCAACAGACAAACACGACAGGTTTGAAAGGTGGCTCTGGATGGCATGTTAACATCTTCAACCATCAGATCATCAGAGGAAGGGGAGGTTAGCATGCGACAACATGAGGACATACAATGGTAGAATCAGGACGTGAGCCCTTTGCACAGGGCGCACACACAAGATGGAGGGGAACATCGGGACAACTCATTTTGGATGTTCATTCCTGCCTGGCTTTTTTTTTCTTTGTCTTCCTTTCCAAGTATGTAGTTTTCAAGAGATTCAAAAAGTGTCAGTTATGTACCTCAACTGTTTCTCTAAGTTTCTGAAACTGTTTTCTGAGTGGATGAGTATTCTGCTGCCCTCTTCACCAACAGGACTTCTGTTCTAAATATGTGCATGACAGGACTAGGTGTGTAGTGATACTGAGTGAAGAGCCTACAGTGTCATTATCCAGTTTGTGATGAAATGTGACTTGTATAGTGAAGAGCCTACAGTGTCATTATCCAGTTTTGATGCAATGTTGCCTATAGTGATACTGATAAAGAGCTACAGTGTCATTATCCAGTTTATGATGCAGTGTTGCCTGTAGTTATACTGAGTGAAGAGCCTACAGTGTCATATATCCAATTTATGATGCAGTGTTGCCTGTAGTGATACTTTGTGATGCAGTGCTGCTGGTGATACTTTGTGATGCAGTGTTGCCTGTAGTGATACTTTGTGATGCAGTGTTGCCTGTTAGTGATACTTTGTGATGCAGTGTTGCCTGTAGTGATACTTTGTGATGCAGTGTTGCCTGTAGTGATACTTTGTGATGCAGTGTTGCCTGTAGTGATACTGTATCAGTTTGCCTGTAGCGATACTTTGTGATGCAGTTTGCCTGTTATGATACAAAGTAAAGAGCCTACAGTGTCATTACTTTAATGATGCAGTGTTGCCTGTAGTGATACTTTGTGATGCAGTGTTGCCTGTAGCGATACTTTGTGATGCGTGATGCCTGTAGTGATACAAAGTAAAGAGCCTACAGTGTCATTATCAGTTAATGATGCAGTGTTGCCTGTAGTGATACTTTGTGATGCAGTGTGTGCCTGTAGTGATACTCTGTGATGCAGTGTTGCCTGTAGTGATACTTTGTGATGCAGTGTTAGCCTGTACTGATACTTTGTGATGCAGTGTTGCCTGTAGCGATACTTTGTGATGCAGTGTTTGTACAATAGGACTCTAATCCCTCACACGTGTCATTATAAGCCTAGTCCACCTGATGCCTACCATACAGTGCATACTGCAACATGGGGTGCCCATTACAAGCTACGTACCTATCATAATTATACAGGGTGCCTGTCACAAGCTATGTCTCTATGATCATTCCACAGAGTAGCTGTCTTAGTTTAGATAAACACGCTCTATGGTCAGGACGAGTTAAAGTACACTTGGGTTTTGTGGTTTTGTCCTGGGTCAGGTAAGGGAGGCCACTCCCAACTCACCTTCTGGCATGTATCCCTGTACCTGCCCATAGCCGGCTTTGTTGGGGGAGGAGGGTTTGAACGCGGAACCTGTCGGGCAACAGACAAACACGACAGGTTTGAAAGGTGCTCTGGATGGCATGTTAACATCTTCAACCATCAGGTCATCAGAGGAAGGGGAGGTTAGCATGCGACAACATGAGGACATACAATGGTAGAATCAGGACGTGAGCCCTTTGCACAGGGCGCACACACAAGATGGAGGGGAACATCGGGACAACTCATTTTGGATGTTCATTCCTGCCTGACTTTTTTTTTCTTTGTCTTCCTTTCCAAGTATGTAGTTTTCAAGAGATTCAAAAAGTGTCAGTTATGTACCTCAACTGTTTCTCTAAGTTTCTGAAACTGTTTTCTGAGTGGTTGAGTATTCTGCTGCCCTCTTCACCAACAGGACTTCTGTTCTAAATATGTGCATGACAGGACTAGGTGTGTAGTGATACTGAGTGAAGAGCCTACAGTGTCATTATCCAGTTTGTGATGTGAAGAGCCTACAGTGTCATAATCCAGTTTATGATGCAGTGTTGCCTGTAGTGATACTGAGTGAAGAGCCTACAGTGTCATTATCCAGTTAATGATGCAGTGTTGCCTGTACTGATACTTTGTGATGCAGTGTTGCCTGTAGCGATACTTTGTGATGCAGTGTTGCCTGTAGTGATACTTTGTGATGCAGTGTGCCTGTAGTGATACTTTGTGATGCAGTGTTCCCTGCAGTGATACAGAGCGAAAAGCCTACAGTGTTATTACCTAGTTTGTGATGCAGTGTTGCCTAACGTGACTATCAAGTGTATGCTATCTTTTTTGCAGTCTAGCCTGCACACTAATCTGCACACTACAGCAATGCGGTGATCACAACAGCACATCTTGTCTGACAACATCCACTGTGATATAATCATTCATTACAATGAAAAATAGTATGTCAACACTTCATCACAATATGAAAACTTGCACAAGTTAAAGATGACATCCAATGACATTAAGCACAATAATACTTCAGTACATCTCAATTCCTGCTTACTTCTTGCACAAGATCACTGCCAGAATATCCCTTTGACTCCCGCACCCTGTCCACCAGCATCCTGCATCGCCAAACATGCTAGCAAAGCAAAAACTTAACCCTTTGACTCTCTCACCCTATCCACCAGCTTCCCACAGGAAGCTGGTGGATAGGGTGATGGAGTCAAAGGGTTAAGGTTTTTGCAGTTCATGGATAGGGTGCAGGAGTCGAAGAGATACACAAAACAGCATAAAGCTTTCACATGAAATGCAAAATGAGGGTGGAACAGGACAGAAGAACAAAAAGTGGGTTTTACTATTAGGTACAATACAAACTATTATGTCGACAAAGACTGACAGTACTCTTAGATAAAAATGTATGGTATTATGTCAACAAAGACTGACAGTACTGTCAGATACAATACATGATGTTATGTCAGACAAAGACTGACAGTACTATAAGATACGATACAACAAGGACTGTGTACTCTAAGATACAATATAAGATATTATGCCAACAAAGACTGACAGTACTATAAGTTACAATATTTAATATTATGTCAACAAAGACTGACATTACTATAAGTTACAATATTTTAGCATTATGTCAACAAAGACTGACAGTACTGTAAGTTACAATATTTAGTACTATGTCAACAAAGACCAACAGTACTGTAAGTTACTATATTTAGTATTATGTCAACAAAGACTAACAGTACTATAAGTTACAATATTTAGTATTATGCCAACAAAGACTAACAGTACTATAAGTTACATTATTTAATATTATGTCAACAAAGACTGACATTACTATAAGTTACAATATTTTAGCATTATGTCAACAAAGACTGACATTACTATAAGTTACAATATTTAGTACTATGTCAACAAAGACCACCAGTACTACAAGTTACAATATTTAGTATTATGTCAACAACGACTGACAGTACTATAAGATACAATAAACACTGTTATGTCAACAAAGACTGACAGGACTGTACATTATTGTACATCAGAAATGAAAACAGCTGAGCAAGAAACACCAGCTGTACATTATCAACAGTAAGAAAGCCCAACACCAAACAAGACCACATGTCATAACATACATGTACAATGCTACATGCTGTAATACAGTAGGCAGGACATAACAATGTACAATGCTACATTTAACACAGGCCAACAGGCCATAACAAACATGTACAATGTTACATGCTGTAATACAGTAGACAGGACATAACATAATGTACAATGCTACATTTATCACAGGCATACATACATTACATGCTACATTGTATACAATACATGACATACATAATGTCAATGCTACATTTAACACAGGCCACAGCATAACAAAATTACAATGTACATGTTATACTAACAGACAACATAAGTAAATGCTACATTTAACACAGGCCCACATGTCATAACATACATGTACAATGCTACATGCTGTAATACAGTAGACAAGACATAACATAATGTACAATGCTACATTTAATACAGGCCCACAGGCCACAACAAACATGTACAATGCTACATGCTGTAACACAGTAAAGAACATCACAGGACATAATACACATGTAGAATGTTATTGCTGTAATAAGTACAGAACATCACAGGACATAACATACATGTACAATGTTATATGCTGTAACAAAGTAGAGAAGACCACAGGACAAATATACATGTACAATGTTATATGCTGTAACACAATAGAAAAGACAACACGACATAATATACATGTACAATGTTATATGCTGTAACACAATAGACAAGACCACAGGCCATAACAAACATGTACAATGCTACAGGCCGTAACACAGTAGACAAGACCACAGGCCATAATATATGTTACAATGTTACATGCTGTAACGCAATACAACAGGACCAAAGACCATAACATACATGTATGTTACATGCTGTAACACAGGAACAGGACCACAAACCATAATATACATGTAGGACAGGGAAAGCCATAACACAGGACACAGGACCACAGGCCATAACATACATGTAGGACAGACATAAACACAGGTCCATAACAACAGACAGAAGACCACATGCCATAATATACAGGATATGTCATAATACACAAGGTACACCATCACATACAAGAGAAGATTATATTCCATAACATAAAAGACATGCCATAACAAACAAGACAATCCATAACAAACAAGACATGCCATAACACATAAGACATGCCTTAACACACCAGACATGCCATAACACACAAGACATGCCATAACACACCAGACATGCCATAACACATGACATGCCATAACACACAAGACATGCTTTAACACACCAGACATGCCATAACACATGACATGCCATAACACACAAGACATGCTTTAACACACCAGACATGCCAAAACATACAAGACATGACTTAACACACAAGACATGACATACCAAACAAGACATGACATAGTAACATATAAAGACATGCCAAAACATAAAGACATGCCATAACACACAAGACATGCCATAACACACAAGACAATCCATAACAAACAAGACATGCCATAACACAAGACATGCCATAACAAACAAGACATGCCATAACAAACAAGACATGCCATAACACACAAGACATGCCATAACAAACAAGACATGCCATAACACACAAGACAATCCATAACAAACAAGATGTGCCATAACACACAAGACAATCCATAACACACAAGATGTGCCATAACACACAAGACAATCCATAACAAACAAGACATGCCATAACACACGAGACATGCCATAACACACAAGACATGCCATAACACTCAAAACATGCCTCAACACACAAGACAAGCCATAACACACAAGACATGCCATAACACACAAGATATTCCACAACACAAGACATGCCATAACATACAAGACATGCCATGAACACACCACACACCATAACACACAAGACATGCCATAACACACAAGACAGCACTATATGCCATAACATAAAGACACGCCAAACTATACAAGACATGCCCTAACACACACGACATGCCCTAACACACATGACATGCCATAACACAAGACATGCCATAACACACAAGACATGCCATAACACACAAGACATGCCATAACACACAAGACACACCATAACACACAAGACATGCCATAACACACAAGACACACCATTGATAACACACAAGACATACCATAACACACAAAAAAACAAGGTGATATGTCATATCATACAACACTGGAGTACATGCTATAATGCACAAGACATGCCATAATACACAAGACATGCCATAACACACAAGACACACCATAACACACAAGACACACCATAACACACAAGACATGCCATAACACACACAAAAACAAGGTGATATGTCATATCATACAACACTGGAGTACATGCTATAATGCACAAGACAAATCATACCATACAAGACAGGACTATATGCCATAACACATGAGAAGACATGCCATACTGTAAAAGACGTGACTATATGCCATAACATACAAGAAGACGTGGCATATTGTAAAAGACAGGACTATATGCCATAACATACGAGAAGCCATAATGTAAAAGACAGGACTATATGCCATAACATACGAGAAGACATGCCATACTGTAAAAGACAGGACTATATGCCATAACATACAAGAAGACATGCCATAATGTAAAAGACAGGACTATATGCCATAACACACGAGAAGACGTGCCATAATGTAAAAGACAGGACTATATGCCATAACATACAAGAAGACATGCCATAATGTAAAAGACAGGACTATATGCCATAACATACGAGAAGACATGCCATACTGTAAAAGACAGGACTATATGCCATAACACACAAGAAGACGTGCCATAATGTAAAAGACAGGACTATATGCCATAACATACAAGAAGACGTGCCATAATGTAAAAGACAGGACTATATGCCATAACATACAAGAAGACGTGGCATACTGTAAAAGACAGGACTATATGCCATAACATACGAGAAGCCATAATGTAAAAGATAGGACTATATGCCATAACATACGAGAAGACGTGCCATACTGTAAAAGACAGGACTATATGCCATAACACACGAGAAGACGTGCCATACTGTAAAAGACAGGACTATATGCCATAACATACGAGAAGACATGCCATACTGTAAAAGACAGGACTATATGCCATAACATACGAGAAGACGTGCCATAATGTAAAAGACAGGACTATATGCCATAACATACAAGAAGACATGCCATACTGTAAAAGACAGGACTATATGCCATAACATACGAGAAGACATGCCATAATGTAAAAGACAGGACTATATGCCATAACATACGAGAAGACATGCCATACTGTAAAAGACAGGGCTATATGCCATAACATACGAGAAGACGTGCCATAATGTAAAAGACAGGACTATATGCCATAACATACGAGAAGACATGCCATACTGTAAAAGACAGGACTATATGCCATAACATACGAGAAGACATGCCATACTGTAAAAGACAGACTATATGCCATAACATACGAGAAGACATGCCATAATGTGACAGACAGAACTATATGCCATAACACACGAGAAGACATGCCATAATGTGAAAGACAGGACTATATGCCATAACAAACAAACATCACATACATAGAAAAGTGTCAACAGAGAGTCAACAGACTAAAAGAAAACTAAACTTGTTGACAGACACATTTCTGTCAACACCAGATTACAGTAGTAAGCAGTATTTTGTACAGACAATGCTTGCCTGTGCTTCTTCAACCTTATGTTTCTATTATGTCTTTATTACTACATGTTCTGAAGATCTCTGATGCATGTGTGCACGCACGCGCGCGCGCGCACACACACACACACACACACACACTCTCTCTCACACACACAAACACATACACACACTCTCTCAAATACGCGCGCGCGCGCGCGCACACACACACACACACATATCAGTGCAAAGACCAGTGGCAGGTGCTCATATCTGCGTGTGTGCGTGCGCACACACATACAAACACACACACACATTCTCTCTCTCACACATATTCACCCCTCTCCCCCCTCCACACACACACACAATTACCCCCCCCCCCTCCCCCAACACACATATTACCCTCTCTCCTACACACACACACACATGCACACAATGCACACACACACACACACACACACACACACACACACACACACACACACACACACACACACACACACACACACACACACACACACACACACACACACAGAGAAAGAGAGAGACCAAGCACTTGTCTTCAGCGTCAGTGATCAGGCATAAAAAAAAAAAATATAAAAAAAAGCGACAGAAGGGCGTTTTAATTTCACTCTGAAACCGCTTTTTCCATTTCAGGGATTAACGGGTTTTTAATGTCACTGCTTAACGGGTTTTTCATCTCCGGGCTTAACAGCTTTTAAACGTGCCTGAGTCCAGATCCAACTCGGCCTGTTTTGTCGTTCTGTCTGTCTGCTTGTTTCTTCTCTCTTTGCTTGTTTTTTACACTGTAAGGCTCGTAAGTCAACTGGACGTAAGCTGAACCCTAGGAAAAGAGACACTCACTGTCTATGTGTTCCTGCCTGCTTCCCTCATTTTTTTTTCATTGTGAAAATCATTAGTCAACTGAAGTTGAACTTTAGGATAGACAGACACTTTTTTCTTCCTTCTTTCTATCTCCAGCTTGGAATTTGTTCCAGAGGGATTTACTGCTGCACTCGGACAATTCCACATGCGCTCCACCCAAATCTGCCAGCAATAACCTGGCAAACTTCTTAATCCTGCACAAAACCCTACGCACTGACAAGGTCTTGAAATGCTGAGAAGAGGGGGGCGGGAAGGAGGGGACCTATCAAAAACTGATATCACCAGAACAATTAATGCATTAACCCGTTGACTCCCGTATCCTGTCCATGAACTGCAAAACAATTAACCTTCTAATTCCCTCACCTTACCCACCAGCTTCCTGCAGAAAGCTGGTGGATAGCCTGAGGGAATCAACGGGTTACGTTTTTGCTTTGCTAGCATGGTTGACAATGCAGGATGCTGGTGGACCGGATGCGGGAGCCAAATGGTTAAAATGGGCAGCAAACAAGCCAACTTTTATGTTGCGGGCTGGGACTGAACTCCAGACATAGTTCAGGTTCATATTACTTTATAACCAAGCCGACTACTAAAGTCATGTCTGACATAGTTCAGGTTCATATTACTTTATAACCAAGCCGACTACTAAAAGTCATGTCTGACAGAGTTCAGGTTCATATTACTTTATAACCAAGCCGACCACTAAAAGTCATGTCTGACAGAGTTCAGGTTCATATTACTTTATAACCAAGCCGACTACTAAAAGTCATGTCTGACAGAGTTCAGGTTCATATAGTTCAGGTTCATATTACTTTATAACCAAGCCGACTACTAAAAGTCATGTCTGACAGAGTTCAGGTTCATATTACTTTATAACCAAAAGCCGACTACTAAAAGTCATGTCTGACATAGTTCAGGTTCATATTACTTTATAACCAAAAGCCGACTACTAAAAGTCATGTCTGACATAGTTCAGGTTCATATAGTTCAGGTTCATATTACTTTATAACCAAAAGCCGACTACTAAAAGTCATGTCTGACATAGTTCAGGTTCATATAGTTCAGGTTCATATTACTTTATAACCAAAAGCCGACTACTAAAAGTCATGTCTGACAGAGTTCAGGTTCATATTACTTTATAACCAAAAGCCGACTACTAAAAGTCATGTCTGACAGAGTTCAGGTTCATATAGTTCAGGTTCATATTACTTTATAACCAAAAGCCGACTACTAAAAGTCATGTCTGACATAGTTCAGGTTCATATTACTTTATAACCAAGCCGACTACTAAAAGTCATGTCTGACAGAGTTCAGGTTCATATAGTTCAGGTTCATATTACTTTATAACCAAAAGCCGACTACTAAAAGTCATGTCTGACAGAGTTCAGGTTCATGTTACTTTATAACCACAGCAATCACCACAACAATCTGTCCGAAACAACCCAGGTCTATTTCGTCTTCATCTGTCACAAGAACCTGACCCAGCCTCAGGGATAATTTACTAGTGGAGTGTGAACACAGCGTGTATGGGACTGTCCCCAAAACCATACACAGACCCCAGCTGTCAAATGACCCCTGTGTCAACGAGGCCAGCACGAAAGTGAAACGCCAGCAAAAGACAGGATCCATTCTTGTCCCCCACGTTTTCTCTTCTCGACAGAAACAGGGCGTGGTGCTCAGGGCGTTCACCTCCACCCGGGTAGGGTGGGGGGAGGGGGAGGGGGAAGGGGTAGGGGGGGGGAGGTCACGCAGCACAAACCTTTGAAAAATGGTTGGTACGGAAGACAACAAGCAGCACTGCACGCGCTGACTGCTGGAAAGGGCAAAATTAGAGCTGTGTGTGTATTATCAGCACACTGCTATGATGACGAATCACGATCGTGTGCAATTAGCATTTTTAGGTACGTGTTTTTTCCACACTGAACACTTGCAATACCTCTTGTGTGTACTTGTTTTTACTCCCTGTTCTAACATAGATGTATGTAGTGAGGGAGTCAAAGGGTTAAGTTTTTGCTTTGCTGGCACGGTTCACAATGCCGGATGCTGGTGGACAGGGTGCGGGAGTCAAAGGATTAAATTAACCCTTTGACTCCCTCAGACTATCTACTAACTTCCTGCTCTGTCAATCATAACAACAAAGCAAAAATTTAGCCCTTTGACTCTCTCACCCTATCCACCAGATTTCAGTAAGAAGCTGGTGAATAGGGTGAGGGAGTCAAGGGTTGAATTTTTCTGGTGGTGGAAAGGGTGCGGTAGTCAAAGGGTTAAACCGTTCATCTCCCTCATCTGGACGAAGGTAAAGACAAAGATATGATACCTGCTCTGATATTTGAACTCTGACGAAGACACAGGTCGCATGGTTATGACACCTGCTCTGATATCTGAACTAAGATGAAGACAAAGATATGATACTCGAGGAGAAAACAACAACAACAACGACAATTACAACGGCAAACAAAGAAACAATTCTGACACACAAGTCTTGGTTCAAACCAGGACGACCTCTCCAGGCCAAGTATCTATGCATCATGCCAGAGGTCCCGGGTTCAAATCCCGGACGAGCCCTCAAAGGGAGAAGAGTGGCAGAATGGTTGATACGTTCGCCTTCCAATAACTAAACTCGAGGTTCCAGGGTTCGCTCCTTGTAGAGGCCTCGACTTTTCTCTTCAGTTTGCAGTCCTTCGAGTGGGGACGAAAAATGAGTCGGACACGTGTGCCTTCTGGCTGCGCACGTTAATGATCCCACGACAGTTGAAAATCGTGAACAGCAGGGCAATGCCCGATTTTCTTGGTATAAAACATTGGAGAGATAGGTTATTTCCCAGGTCCCATCCCTTGAACTTGTTAAAAACCAATTAGACTTCATGTCTTTCTGAAGTCTTGGTAAACACACACAAGAAATGTGAATATGAATTTGAAGCGAGGGCGAGGGGATGGGCGCCGCCCTCGTGATGCTGGCCCCAGGAAAAGTTGAGGTCTCTGCCATCTCACTCCCCTACTACCCCAGGGTTATGGCACTATCTAGATAGGACATCAAGACCTGGCTATTTCTTGGTTTATGTGCAGGTTTAAGGCTTGTGCCCTGATCATTCTGGATTTTCTTCATCACATGGCACCTGTGACGATAGTGCATATGGACTTCATTCCGAGCGCAGAGACGTAATCTTGAGAAATTGAAACTGAAACAGGCATGACGTCACAGCTAAGTACAGGTGTCTGTCTCGTGACACCATAATATCATATTGTGTACAGAAAAAGGTCACAGTTCTGGTTTCTTTGTCTCATGACGGCACTCGACTGGAATACACTTCCCCGACACTGATCTGACTCTAAGCCACAGGAACCAGAAAAAACAAAAGAAAAAAAAAAACAAGCAATCAAAACACGAAAATAGAATCAGAACGTGTATTTAATACAACTAGACAAGACAGGCGCAAATTTTCGGCCAACTGGCCTTTTGTCAAGCTCTGGACGAAGCAGCAGGGAAGTTTCAGTCTTTTTCTCCTAATTTTTGTATTTGTTGTTTGTGCGTTTGTGATCTTAAGTTTGCACTTTACAAAGGCCAGTTGGCCGAAAATTTTCACCTGTCTTATCTAGTTGTATTGATTACATGTTCTGATTCTATTTTCGTGTTGTTGTTGTTTTCTGGTTCGTGCTTGTTTGAACGCAGGCGGTCGCACTCGTTTTGGATTCCATGCCACAGTCAACCAGGTGAAGGACAGGTAGGAATCAAAAGCTATACGTATTCACCTGTCCAAAAAGACAGGATTCGCAGTCAAACAGGTGAACGACAGGTATGAACCAAAGTTAATGCGTATTCGTCTATCCTAAGAGACAGGATCCACAGCCAAACAGGTAGAGTTACCTAAGCTGTACGTATTCACCTGTGTTAGGAGAGTTCGCTGTCAAACAGGTCACCAGCGTGTTCCCAATGCTGACACAGAAAACTGAGCCTGGGACTATTAGTGCCACCCATTGGGAAAGACAATGCAAGCAGGATATTGTGTCACTCAGTGCTACAGCATGAAATTGAAACAAACAGTAACCCGAATGACATCAGGACAGTAGCAGCATGAAACTGGGACAGTGCTAGAATGTAACGGGGACAAACAGCACCAGCATGAACTTGAGACAGACAGTATTATTAACCCTCTGACATCCGCACCCTATCCACCAACTGCAAAAACTTGACCCTTCAACTCCCTCACCCTAACCACCAGCTTCCAAGGAGTCAAAGGGATAAGTTTTTCTTTTGCTAGCATGGTTGACGATGCCGGATGTTTTGATGGACAGGATGCGGGAGTCAAAAGAGTTATAAATTCGCGGGACACGGTCCCAGTATTAAAATGGGACAATCAGTACCAGGACGAAACTGTACTGCAAAAGTTTGCCAGTACTTGACAGAGCGGTTTTCTTCGTCCCAACAATGTGAACAACTGCTGACAAAAGTATTGAGCGAACCACAAGACTGCTGTCTTGTTGCTGCAGTAGGCTAAATGTGCCAAGTTCACCCGACACTAGCAACAACGCTTGAACTACTTCTTCAAAACAACAACCTGGGCCGGAGTTTGCAGCTTGACTGTCAAGTTTATCATGACGATCGATGGCTGAATTCGCTGTCGTAACGGCAAGAGGAAGAGCCGGGTATTGCCCGGAATAGTTCCTTATAATTATACACTTGCTGTTTTCTCAAAGAGTGGTAAGAAGCTGCCGCAGCCCCACCCTCTCCACCCTCCCTCCTTCCATCCTCTTCAACGAGACCTGTCATACATGAATGCCTAGTTTCCATGGCAACAGCCTGCAGACAAAAGAGTCGGAGCTTGCCACAGGCACCCGACAGAGCTGTGGGACTGACTGACTGACTGACATGACACAAGACGAGCTGAATTCCTGCCTACTGCCGGATGGGGGGAGGGGGGGGGGTCACTGCCAGTATGAGCAGTCACGAGTAGGACGTGCTGTCAGTCCATCACACAATAACTGTATTACTGTCATGTCGGTAGTGCTATCAGTCCAGTACGTAACTACTTAATTACTGTCATGTTCACCTTTTCCAGAGTCTGACAGACTTGAGACGTCAACATTCAACTGTTTAATACTTGGAAGCTGTTTGTGCTTATTTCTTGGATTGGAACTTGTAATAAGCCTTAAAACGTCAGCTTCGAGCTACTAGGATAAATCACAGGGAGGGAGAGAGAGGGGGAAGTGAGGGAGTGGGAGGATGAGAATGAAAGAGAGAAAGAAAAATCTATATACGTGTGTGTGTGTGTTGTGTGTGTGTGTGTGTGTGTGCGTGCGTGTGTGTGTGTGTGTGTGTGTGTGTGTGTGTGTGTGTGTGTGTGTGTGTGTGTGTGTGTTGTCTGTATCTGAGTGTGTGTGTCTATGTGTGTGTCTGTGTGTATGTTTTTTTTAAAGGCATGAGACTGAATAATAACAAACATAGGATGTCTTTCATTTCATTTACTTTATAATAAATGTCTGCTGACAAGAACTGAGTCATTCTTCTTCCATTCACTCATTCTATCACTACCCCCCTCAACTGTCCTCCCCCTCCCTCACACACACACACACACACACACACACACACACAGTATAGCAGGTGTTGCGGTCTCACAGACAGTTCAATCACAGCACAACTAGGCAGCGCTTGCCTCCCCTGTTTGTCCCTGGTTATCTCCCTTGCTGCCTTTTCCAGTGCTGCCCTCTGGGGACAGACAACTCCGCCAGACTGAGAACATCACCACCTTCGGCTTCTCTCTCCTCCTTTCCTGCGCTCTGTGTGTGTGTGTGTGTGTGTGTGTGTGTGTGTGTGTGTGTGTGTGTGTGTGTGTGTGTGTGTGTGTGTGTGTGTGTGTGTGTGTGTGTGTGTGTGTGTGTTTTGTGCTGTTTTTAGCACAAACGGATTTTCGGAATGAACGCTCTCTCTCTCTCTCTCTCTTCTCTCTCTCTCTCTCTCTCTCTCTCTCTCTCTCTCTCTCTCTCTCTCTCTCTCTCTGTGTGGTCAATTTATCAATTATTGATCAGAAAACATGACTGCAAACAGATGTAACGGAAAGTAGAATGGCACTGCTGTAATCCCATTCAGGTGGTACAAATGCACGTATGCACACGTGACACTGTAGAAAGGCATGAATGGTTTCATACCACAGGGGATTGTACAAATGATTAGTAAATACACGTATGCTTGAAATCAAAACAAACAAAAACAAAAACCAGATCCCGTCCTCTCATCCCCCTTTGATTGTGTTGTGTAGCCTACGATCGATGTACATCTCTCTCTCTCTCTCCTCTCTCTCTCTCTCTCTCTCCTCTCTATATATATATATATATATATATATATATATATATACATATATACATATATATATATACACACACACACACACACACACATATATATATATATATATATAATATTATAAAACCTATCTTCTCTCTCCTCTCTCTCTCTCTATCTCTCTCTCTCTCTATCTTTGCATTTTTTTCCATTATTAACAGAGAGGTAATGAAGGTACGACAGAGGAAATGAAGAAGAGGAAGAAAGGAAGAAGGAAAGGGGGGGAGCAAGGACGAGGAGAGGGGAGAGACAGAAAAAAAAGAGGGGGAAGGACGAGGGGAAGGGGAAGGGAAGAGAGACAGACAGACAGACAGACAACGGAAGGACGACGAGAGAGACAGACAAAGACAGACAGACAAAGAAAGAAAGAGAATCAGATGGTTTACAGTAGATCAGCCTTTTGCCACAGTACGATATGAATGCTGGGGAAGCGGGCGTAAATGAAGCGAGAGAGAGAGAGAGAGAAGCGAGAGAGGAGAGAGAGAAAGAGAGAGAGAGCGAGAGGGAGAGAGAGAACACACACACAGACAGACAGAGACAGACAGACAGAGATTGTCCCCATAAACATACGAGACACTATACAGGCAGAACAATTATCCGGTGCACAAAGACAAACGTTTTACCTCCCACCTGATGCCATCACTCTATTTACGACAGGTTTTCCCCCGCCGTGAACAAGCACAGAGATGGCTACCGGCTGCCACACGTGGCATAGGCCTACACATTTACGGCAGGGTCACTAACACTGGCAAACGAGCAGAGACAAGGACTGAGAGAGATGGGCAATCTGTTGACGGTCAGTCGTTTGGGTCCTATAACCACCAGGGTCTAAAACACTGACGCACTATCATGTAAAAACCTCAACTTCTCTATAAGCCAGCCCCTCCTTGCTTTACCTTTTCCAACCAACCCTGAACAGGGACAGGTATCCCGTTCACAGCTAGCTGGATCGAAATCTGGCACGCACTAATTTTTTTCCCGGGTGGTTGGCACCCGTGCAGTCAATCTGGAAGGCGCAGGCTCTAGCTCTACGCCAGGAGACAGCGACAGGGAAGTTGTGCACGAAACAGTCCCCGTTAGCAGTCAGTGCACTGGATGCAAGAGACAGAAGCAGACAAGAAACAGTGACAGGGCACTGGTACCAGTACGGAAGAGTCACAGTAGAAGTCGATAACTCTGGTTGGTGCAAGAAACAAGACAGACAGGAATCAGCGAGAAGTGATGCAGGTAGGTATCTTGAGATTACCATCCACATACACTATTCAAAAACACACACACAAAAAAACATGGATCATAAATCACAGTATGTCTGCCTGTCTGCCCGTCTGCCTGTCTGCCTGCCTGCTCTTCAGTATTGCTGCCCCCCCCCCCCCCCCCCCAATTGCCCTCAGACTTCTCTGAAGGGAAGTCTAATTAAAATCAAGGACAGAAGGGAGGTGGGATGACAGCTGTAACTAACACAGACTACAAATTGCCAAACATCAGACTGCAGAGTCTTGACTATATTTAGTACATTTGCGCACAATTCGTACTGCCAGGACGGACTGTCTGTGTACATTTGTACACAAGAACTGCAAACACTACTTTGTGTGCATCTGTACACAAGTCATACAGTAAGGACTACTCTGTGTACATCGGTATACGAGTTGTACAGCAAGGACTATGTGCGTCTGTACACAAGTCATACAGCAAGGACTACTCTGTGTACATCTGTATAAAGTTGTATACAAGGACCGTGTGCATCTGTACACAAGGCATACAGCAAACATCTGTATAAAGTTGTATAGCGAGGACCGTGTGCATCTGTACACACAGCATACAGGAAGGACTGTCTGTGTAAATATGTACAGGTCATACAGCTAGGACTGTGTATATCTGTACACAATTTGTACAGCATGGATACAATTCCTACCAGTCCAATTGTCGCCATGGAAACAGCGTCCAGATGACCTCCTCTCACCAGCATTTGCCTGGCTGCCCCTGAATTGTCTCTCTGTTAAGCTTCCAACCTTCACAGCCACTCTCCATCCATACAGAAAGGGGTAGCTCCATACAGAAAGGGGTGGGTACAGCCCACAGACCTCTTATGAGGTCTGTGATACAGCACTTCTCAATACAGAAAGTGGTGAGTAAAGTCCCTCTCCGAACAACAAGAGGTGGGTAGATCCCTCACACTGCCAGCCTCTACCCGTGCAGACAGGGGTGGGTACATCTCCCGCCCTCACAGCCCCTACCCGTGCAGACAAAGGTAGCGGTACATCCCCTATCTAAATCTAGTGATTTTATTTGTTTGATTAATTACGCTTTTCTGATGCATCTTCGTATGTTTCTTATTTCCATCTGCTAGAAAACTGGCCGTAACTTGTGAGTCAGACTTAATAGAAAACAGGGGGAAAAACACGAAAATAGAATCAGATCGTGTAATTTATACAAGACAAGACAGGCCCAATTTCGTTGTCTTGTATTAAAAACTACGCATTCTGATTCCGCTTTCATGTTTTTCTGGTTCATGTTTGTTTAAACGTGGGAAGTCACAGCTGTTTTAGGGGGATATCAGATGTCAGAAAGCACAGTCGCCTCAACGTTCTGGGTGACAGCTATGTCAACACTGTTGTTACAGGTGCCGTTATACGGATGGTCACATTCCGTCAACATGGACTGGTTTAAACAGAATTTTATTCAAGAAAAGAAAGTCATAAATAGGGCAAAGCATGGGCAGGGCATCAAGCAATGGCTTATGTTAGCCCTCCCCAAAAACAATTGACACAGTATTGGCTCAAATGCGGGCAACTTGTGAAATTTAAACCAACAAGAAACAAGGAAGAAATGAAGAAAAAAGCTAAAAGCACTACGATCATATCCTTAGCACATGGACAACATGGACTGCCAGTCCTTCCCCCCCCCCCCCCCAATACGGACAATCCAAGACTCAGCATCAGCCCTCCCACTGGCACAGGGCAGTTCAGCCAGCGGTTCCCACACTGACTGACCACACGTGTCATCTTGACCGAGCCATCATCAGTCTCTGGCCACCGTGACTATTAATCTGTACGCATATCGATCGTCCTCAATGGTCACTGTCGTGACCAGGTGAAAGTTCACTGACTGCTCTGAACTCTCTCTGTGAGAGATAATGCTTGCACCGGAATGTTGAATGGAATCCAATATTCAAAGCCAACTGTCCTTGTCACTGTGGCTGATGCAGCAACAGACGTGCTTTGTTTAAATGGATGACTTCTGCCTAGCTTGAATTGAATGACTAAAGACCCTCATTAAATGGACTGACTATAGACCTTGTTTAATGGAATCACTACAGGCCTTGGCCTTCTTTAAATGGATTAATTACAGACTTGTTTGAATGGAATAACTAAAGGCCTTGTGTACATGGAATAACTACAGACCTTCTTTAAATGGACTGACTATAGGCCTAGTTTAAATGAAATGATTCTCAAATACTGTTAATGTAAAGACAGTCAGATATTGTTTAAACGGAATCCAATGCTTTACGCCATCAGTCCTTGTCGCTGTGATTTTCTTATGACTTAAGACCTTGCTCTCAGTCCTTGCCGCTGTGATTTTCTTATGACTTAAGACCTTGCTTACTGGAATCCAATAATGCAAAGCCAACTACTGCTCTCTTCCTATTTCTATACATAAGAAGGCCGAAACATCGTTCTATTTCTATACATAGGAAGGTCAAAACATCGTTCTATTTCTATACATAGCAAGGTCAAAACTTCGTTCTATTTCTATACATAGGAAGGCCAAACTTCGTTCTATTTCTATACATAGAAGGTCAAAACATCGTTCTATTTCTATACATAGGAAGTCCAAAACATCGTTCTATTTCTATACATAGGAAGGTCAAAACATCGTTCTATTTCTATACATAGGAAGGTCAAAACACCGTTCTATTTCTATACATAGGAAGGTCAAAACACCGTTCTATTTCTATTCAAAAGAATGCCAAAACCAAACCACTTGATCGTCACTCTAATTCTGCACATTTTAGAGGCCATCTTAAGTTGAACTGAAAAAATAAAAACGTTGTAAGCAAAGCCATCTAACTGCTCTCTTTCTATTTCTATACATAACAAGGCCAAAGCCAAACCACCTTATCATCACTCTAATTCTGCACGTTTTGGAGGCCAGCTTTATTCAACTGAAAGAAACTGTTGAAAGAAATGCCATCTAATTGTTTTCTTTCTATTTCTAAACATAAGCAAGCCAAACCAAACCACCTAACTGCTCCAATTCTGTAATTTTGGAGGTCATCTTTTATTAATGGAAACAAAAGCAAAGTCATCTAGTTGCGCTCGTTCTATTTCTATAACTAAGAAGGCCAAAACCAAACCAAACCACCTCACTGCTCCAATTCTGCACATTTGGAGACTATTTGGCACAATGGAAACCAGTCTCTGAAAGTAAAGCCATCTAACTGTTTCGTTCTACACATCTATAACGAAGACCGTGCCAACTTTAAAGGGAAATAAACTATGCTGAAAGCCTAACCATATTCCTGGTCTTAATTGTAGGCACAAGGGAGACCATTTTGTGGGTGAAATGGAAGCAGCCGAATGTGTAGAAAGGTAATGGGTTTGCAAGGCGTCCTGCAGAGGAAGGAATGTTAACGGTGATACCCGGGACAAACGGGACAAACAAAGGGATGTCAGCAGACTAATGGTGCCAGTCAACCATTTCCATTACCTGCTCCTTCACACTCATCAATCGCTTTTCAGGCGATCTGGCTTTTTGTCTTCTTCTTCTTCACCTTCGCTCTGATGTTTCATTTCTGATTGTGGCAAGAACATCCACCACCACCACCACCCTGGGCTACACACACACACAACACACACGAACACACACACACACGAACACACACATACATACACACACACACGAACACACACACATACACGAACACACACACATACACACTCATACACACACATACACGCACACACACGAACCCCCTCCCCCCCCCCCACACACACACAGACACACAAACACACACACACACAAAACCCTCCACACACACACACACACACGAACACACACACACACACACACACACGAACACACACACACACAACACACACACACACACACACACAACACCAACCCCCCCCCCCCACACACACACCTAGCTAGCCGCGACGTCAATACAGGGGTAGCCGCATTGTGTCATCAGAGTTAAAAGGTACATGCTTGAAACAGGTATTGGTCACAGCCCCCAACACGGACACAACAAAAGGCCGGCGTTTTGACAAGCCCAGAAAGCTGCTTGTGGCCAAGCCGAGCTCCAGCATCCTGTCCCATTCAGCGAAAGCCCGCTTTGTGGGTCCCCAATACATACAGCGCATTATCCTCTTCCAGACGCTTTTTAACCACTTAGAAAAAGAAATCCTCGCCACGGTTTAAAAAGCAAATTAAACGGCCGGGAAGGCCAGAGCAGCGGCGGCAGCGGCAGCGGTAGCCATTGAAAAAGGGAGTCTGAAAAGAACGTTGTGGTTGCTGGGGGAGACGGGGAAGGTGATGGGTGTGGGGTGGGGGTGGAAGAAGGGGGTGGTGGGTTAAAATGACGTTGGCATTAGGCGCGCGGCACTTAAGCAAAGTGGTTCTTCTTTTCCTCTCTCTCCCTGCCTTGTGTGGCCTCTCCTCTCCTCCATTAGGACCCTCCCCTTCCCCCTCCCCTCTCCTTCCCCTTCCCTCCCCTTCCGTCCCGTGTGCTGCTGGATAAACACACTGTCATTCTCCGCCATCTTCGTCAAGTTATTGCCCTTGTCTTCCCGCTAACCACTTCCCTTATCTCTGAAACCGTGTGTCCCATTGTGCGGCCCACCAGCGACACGTAACCACGCCACTGACAGCATCCCAGTTACTGTCCCACCGCTACACTGTCCCACAATGTCCCACTGCTACCCTGTCCCACTGCTTCACTGTTCCACAATGTCCCCCTGCCACCCTGTCCCACAATGTCCCACCGCTTCCCTGCCCCACAATATCCCACTGCTTCACTGTCCCACAATATCCCACTGCTTCACTGTCCCACAATGTCCCACCGCTACCCTTTTTTTTTTTTACAAGAATGACCATCCTCTATCCGCATTACCCTCATCCCTCTACGTGCTAGCCCCCACACAAGCGCGCACACACATACAAAAAGCGCAAGCGCGTACACACACAGACACACACACGTATACACACACACACGCACGAGCGCGCGCGCACACACACACACACACACACATACACACACGTATACACACACAACAAACAACACACACACACAGACACACACACACACGCACACATATATACATTACAAAGAGAGAGAGAGAGAGAGAGAGAGAGAGAGAGAACACACACACACACACACACGCCCCCACACACACACACCACACAACACACACACACACACACACACCACACACACACACACACACACACACACACACCGTCTATCACTTATAGTGAAAAGACGTTTAATCAAGGAACGAACGAACACACACACACACACACACACACACACACACCACACACACACACACACACACACACACACACACAGCCCTAACAAGGACAGCCAGAGAAAAAAAGCAATACAGGAATGCCATGCCATGCCGTACAAAGTCAGACAAGACTCCCCACGACTACCGCAGACAGTATCGACACCATCATCACCTTGCACCCATACCCTGACGATGGCTTCATGAACCCACATCATACCACCACATCATACCACATCATCCACCGAGCTCCATACATCATCAGCCCGCATCGTCAAGAAGCTATAGCAGCCACAGGCGTAAGCCCCGATGTCGGTGTGCTCCGAAACAGGCAAAGGCCATCAGTCATAAAGCCTTCACGGCATGGCATCAAAGACTTGTTCTAGACAGGCTCATGGCGCATAAACAACATCTTTGATGTCTACTGCACACGTCCCTCCCAATCTGTCACGGCCAACCTCCCCGTCTTGTGTGTGGCCACGTATGATGAGATTTGACGGCCCCTCACATGCTGCGCATTCCCTTCAACGACCATAACGCCATTCCACACTGCACGGACCTTCACGCTACATGGCAGGTTATTAGTTAAAAAATAGACCTTTACACTGTATGTTAGGCTAAATAGACCTTTACATATTAATTAAAAATAGACCTTTACACTGTATGTTAGGCTAAATAGACCTTTACATATTAATTAAAAATAGACCTTCACACTGTATGTTAGGCTAAATAGACCTTTACATATTAATTAAAAATAGACCTTCACACTGTATGTTAGGCTAAATAGACCTTTACATATTAATTAAAATAGACCTTCACACTGTATGTTAGGCTAAATAGATCTTTACATATTAATTAAAAATAGTCCTTTACACTGTATGTTAGGCTAAATATGTGTGTCTATCAAGATTTTGCGCTATACGAGTATAAATATTGTAATTATTATTATTATTAATAGACCTTTACATATTAATCAAAAATAGACCTTTACACTGTATGTTAGGCTAAATAGACATTTACATATTAATTAAAAATAGACCTTTACACTGTATGTTGGGCTAAATAGACCTTTACATATATGCTAAGCTAAACTGACCTTTAACTACATGCTAGTTTAAACAGATCTTTGCACTATATGCTAGGCTAAATAGATCACACAACAGACTACACTAGATAAACCTTTACTACACAATATTCTAGGCTAAATATACCTTCACACACTATACGCCAAGATAAACAGACCTTTACATATATGCTAAGCTAAACAGACCTTTATATGCGAAGTTAAATAAACCTTTACATATATGCCAGGTTAAATAGACCTTTATATAATATACTAAGCTAAACATAGCTTTACCTGCGAGGCTAAATAAACCTTTATATAATTATATGCTAAGCTAAACAGACCTACACAAACATGCCAGGCTAAATAGATTTTCACACACTCTATGCCAAGCTAAAGAGACCTGCACACACTACACGCCAGGCTAAATAGACCTTCACATAATATATACCAGGCTAAATAGACCTTTACATATTATGCTGGGATAAATAGACCTTTACATATATGTTAAGCTAAACAGACCTTTACATATATGCTAGGTTAAATAAACCTTTACATAGATGCCAGGCTAAATAGACCTTACATATATGCTAAGCTAAACAGATCACCACAAACATGCTAAATAGACTTTCACACACTATATGCCAGGCTAAATAAGACTTTCACACACTATATATGCTAGGCTGAACAGATCTTCACATACTATATGCTAGGCTAAATAAACCTTTACATATATATACATATATATATATATATGCTTCATATAATATATATAAAGGTCTGTTTAGCTTAGCATATATGTAAAGGTCTGATTAGCCTGGCGTATAGTGTGTGAAGGTATATTTAGCCTAGAACATATATATATATATATATATATATATATTATATATATATGTTCCATGGACAGCAAAGAAAACAAACGAGACAGTCTTGATGGAGGCAGACACAAGTAGATCACTCATAAGGAAGATTAGGAAAAGACAGGCAACATTTATAGGCTATTTTCTGAGGAAGGAGGATTTGGAGCACCTGGTCACAACAGGAAAGCTGGAGGGAAAGAGAGCACCGGTAGACCCAGGAGAAAATGCTGGACGGACTTGCAGAGTGGCTGGGGATGAGGAGGGTGGGGAGATGCTAGGGCAACGAGAGACAGACAGATGGAAGTCCATGATCGCCAACGCCATGCGGCAGGGCACCTGATGATGATGATGATGATGATGATGATGATGATGATGATGATGATACGCTAGTCTAAAAAATCCTTTACATAATTCTTTACTTACATGCAAGGCTAAATAAACCTTTACACATATGCTAGTCTGAACAGACCTTCACAAACATGCTAGGCTACACAGACAAACCTTCACACTATAATATGCCAGGCTAAACAGACCTTCACATACTATATGCTAGGCTAAATAAACCTGAACAGTTTATAACAGACCCCAACAGCTTGTAACAGACCTCAACAGTTTGTAATTGGCTACTACACAGACCTCAACATTTATAACGTATGACAAAAACCACCACATTTATAACAAACCTCGACAGTTTATAACACGCCACACAGACCTAAACAGTTCACAACAGACCTCAAAAGTTCATAACAGGCTACACAGACTTCAACAGTATATAACCAGCTAAACAAGACCTCAACAGTTTATAACAGACCATAACAGTACATAGACCTAAAAAAAATTATAACCGGCTACACAGAGTTCAACAGTTTATAACAGATTCTCGGTATCACCTCGCCCTTTAACGGAATAACTTCTCACACTGCACAACAGACAAAGACGATTTGCACGCTGTGCGTTGGGTTAAAAAGACCTTGACATTGTAGTGACCTTGACACTGAGGTGACCTTGACACTGTTCAGGCCTTCACACTGTAGTGGCCTTCATATTGCAGTATTAGGTTAATCAAGTGACATCATGTGTTGTCTAATCCAATATTTCAGACCTTCAAACTGTTAGGTTAACACATAGACACAATGTTCTCTGTTCCTACTTGGGATGTGTTGTCTAATCCAATATTTCAGACCTTCAAACTGTTAAGTTAATACATAGACACGATGTTCTCTGTTCCTACTTGGGATGTGTTGTCTAATCCAATATTTCAGACCTTCAAACTGTTAGGTTAATACATAGACACGATGTTCTCTGTTTCTACTTGGGATGTGTTGTCTAATCCAATATTTCAGACCTTCAAACTGTAAGGTTAATACATAGACACGATGTTCTCTCTTCCTACATGGGATTTGGCTGTCGTGACGACAACTGGCCAAAATGACTGCTTTCTCTCGATCATCCATCCACTGCTATGCTACAATGTCTAAAAATCCATGCAGACATTTTCGTCCAGGAAGAAAAAAAAAAAACCCAACTTTCCTTGGAATAAAAAGATCAGCCTGTTCACTTCGATTTTTGAAGTTTGGAGAGAGCGAGTGTTTCAAATTTAGAGCAGAGGGTGAGAACAATCTGAGAACTGGACAAAAGTTAGGAGACCAATATTTCAGCCTTTCCTTTATGTTGTGTTGTCAACTTGGAAAGCCATAGATTTGTGAAGAAAAGGATGAAAACGCAGTGCCGGGGTGGTGGGGGTGGGGGGTGGGGATCAACATGACCCCCACATTGTTGAAAAAGACATACAGTAAAAAAAAAAAAATGCCCGAGGATGTTCTGGCACCACCCAATGCCTGTGTCTGTTGGCCCATAGAACAGCACACACACAGACACACACAACAACACACACATACATACACACACAGAGACACACACACAGACACACACACGCACACACACACTAACACACACACATACACACACACACACGTACACACACACTAACACTCACACACGCACGCACACATACACACACAGACACATACACACACAAACACACACACAGACAAACACACACATACATATATATACACACACACACGCACCACACACACACACTCTCACACACAGACACATACACACAGACACACACACACTAACACACACACGCACGCGCACACACAGAGACACATACACACAGCACACCACACACAAACACATACATACATACATACATCACACAACACGCAACACACACACACACCCACATACACACACATCACACACACACACACACACTCTCTCTCTTCTCACATACACACACACACTCACTCACACACACACACACACATACACACACTCACACACATAGACACACACACACACACACACACACACACACACACAGAAGACAAGACATGCCGGACCCGCAACAGTGGCTCAGGCTTCAGCGGCGGCATGGACCACGTGACACAGGCGGTACAAGCAGCGGGGTGTAGCCCCATCTTTGTGGCGCTGTCAGAACCAGCTCATATTTCACACATAACGGGCAAGGTGCAGAGCACAAAGCCTCCGCTTATAACCTCAGTCCCGGCACGGCCAT
>JAPXFY010000019.1:11701709-11729209 GCA_030674185.1 Monoplex corrugatus
AAAGTAACTGGAACAATCAACCCAATCCAGCCTAAAGTAACCACGATCAACCTGACCCAAAAGTAACCAGTGATTCACTGGCACAATCAATAGGTGCACAGGCTCTGGACACCTTGTCATTGTTCTAATATTCACTGCTCTTTGCCTTCTGACAGCTCTTCCCCTCTCCTTTATTGAGGAATGGTTTCTTATGTCTGTGGGGTTTACTGGTTATTGATTGATTTTCTTTTGTCTGTGGGGTTACTGATATCGATCTGATGGTTCTTATGCCTATGGGGTTACTGGTATTGATCTAATAGTTATGTCTGTGGGGTTACTGGTTACTGATTTAATGGTTCTTTTGTAACTTAGGGGTATACTGATGTTCATTCTGTATGTAGTATGATTTTTATGTCTGAAGGGGTTACAGGTTATTGATCTAAGGTTCTTATGTCTGGGGGAGTTACTGGTTATTGATCTGATGGTTCTAATGTCTGTAAGGGTTACTGGCATTATTGATGGCTTATGCTTGGTTACTTGTATTGATTTAATGGTTCTTTGTCTGTGGGGTTACTGGTTATTGATTGATGGTTCTTATGTCTGTGGGGTTACTGTTATGATTTGATGGTTCTTTGTCTGTGGGGTTACTGGTTATTGATTTATGTTCTTTGTCTGTGGGGTTACTGGTTATTGATTTAACGTTCTTTTGTCTGTGGGGTTACTGGTTATTGATCTGATGGTTCTTGTGTCTGTGGGGTTACTGGTTATTGACCTGATGGTTCTTGTGTCTGTGGGGTTACTGGTTATTGATCCTGATGGTTCTTGTGTCTGTGGGTTACTGGTTATATTGACCTGATAAGGTTCTTTGTCCTGTGGGGTTACTGGATTATTGATTGATGGTTCTTGTGTCTGTGGGGTTACTGTTATTGATCTGATGGTTCTTTGTCTGTGGGGTTACTGATTATTGATCTGATGGTTCTTGGGTTCTGTGGGTTACTGATTATTGATTTAATGGTTCTTTGTCTGTGGGGTTACTGTTATTGATTCTGATGGTTCTTTGTCTGTGGGGTTACTGATTATTGATCTGATGGTTCTTATGTCTGTGGGGTTACTGGTTATTGATTTATGGTTCTTTGTCTGTGGGGTTACTGGTTATTGATTGAATGGTTCTTTTGCTGTGGGGTTACTGGTTATTGATTTAATGGTTCTTTGTCTGTGGGGTTACTGGTTATTGATTTAATGGTTCTTTGTCTGTGGGGTTACTGGTTATTGATTTAATGGTTCTTTTGTCTGTGGGGTTACTGGTTATTGATTTAATGGTTTTTGTCTGTGGGGTTACTGGTTATTGATTTAATGGTTTTTGTCTGTGGGGTTACTGGTTATTGATTTAATGGTTTTTGTCTGTGGGGTTACTGGTTATTGATTTAATGGTTCTTTGTCTGTGGGGTTACTGGTTATTGATTTAATGGTTTTGTTCTGTGGGGTTACTGGTTATTGATTTAATGGTTTTTTGTCTGTGGGGTTACTGGTTATTGATTTAATGTTTTTGTCTGTGGGGTTACTGGTTATTGATTTAATGTTTTTGTCTGTGGGGTTACTGGTTATTGATTTAATGGTTTTTGTCTGGGGGTTACTGGTTATGATTATGGTTCTTTTGGCTTTCTGTTGAAGTCCGACTGTATTGATTTAATGGTTTTTTGTCTGTGGGCTTACTGGTTATTGATTTAATGGTTCTATGTCTGTGGGGTTACAGATATTGATTAATGGTTTTGTCTGTGGGTTACTGGTTATTGATTTAATGGTTCTTTTGTCTGTGGGGTTATGGTTATTGATTTAATGGTTTTGTCTGATGGGTTACTGGTTTATGATTTAATAGTTTTTGTCTGTGGGGTTACTGGTTATTGATTTAATGATTTTTATATGTCTACGGGGGGTTACTGGTTACTGATATGATTCTTTTGGCTCTTCAGTTACAGATCCACCGACGATTTTCAAAGTGACGTCTCTCTCTCTCTCTCTCTCGCTCTCTCTCCCCACCCCCCTCCCCCACCCCCAATGGATTGAACAAGTCAAGGACAGCTACAGACAAGGTGAAGGAATGCAAAGCAGACGACAAAGAATAGAATGGGACAGTTGCACAACACAGAGCTAGGCTAGGGTGCTGTTCTAAAAATACACAGAAAATGGCTTACTATTATCGTAAGGATCGCCCGAGTTGCTCATCCCACCATTCTTCGCATCCAGTCGGCTCCACTGGACTGGAACATACAACAAGCAACACTCTCTCAGTCACCAGAAAAAAGAAATACGATGTTCAAGGCTACAGAAATAGTCTACAAGTCCACAGAAAGAAAACAAGTTCATCCTAAAAAAAGAAACACCCCACTGGGAATTTCAAACAGATTTCAAACAATGGCGACGGTATCATTCACGAAAGATTCCGTTTTGGTCACAAATGATACACGTCCGTAAGATTCCTGTACGTCAAATGAACACATGAGCTGCACGAAAAGGCAAAATGGACAAGGCGATTGAACGAGAATGACAAATCTGCAATCTTCAGCTTTCACCCAGAGGTATAAGCCCTCTTTGGTCTAAGTTTGATCCATTTTTCTGTCTCGCTCTACAGTTTTTACCCTCTGTGTCTTTAGCTCTGTGTCATGCAACTGTCACGTTTATTTTCGCCAACAAACAAGCAGAATACACAACACAATCACTCCAAAGCTACCACACAACTAAGACTGGGCTGATGGCTGGACACAAGGCACGTAAGACAAGAACAGACTAAACAACCGCACACTTGAAAACAGAACGCTTAACGAGAACAGAGGCAGAGCCAGAACTAAGCGTGAAGAGATATGTTGTGAGAACCTGCTTACATTGTTATGTCATTGTCTCTCCCTGTCCCTTGTCCTTCTTTTCTTCTCTTCCCCCACCCCCACCCCTCCCGCCTGTTAGCATGTCCTCACCGCTGACCATACTCTATAGATATCAAGCTGGAACATGCCTAAGAATTATTGGTATATATTACTGTTATTTTTGTTTAACGCCCAGCCGATTGTGCAGAGCCATATCAGGGCTATAACCGTTTTAAAACACAAACAATACTTCAACAGGAGAAAAACAAGAAAAAGAAAATCAAGTACACGTATCAATGCAATCGTGCACATAATCTAAGAAGATGTCCCTGGCGTTGACCACTCTGTCCAATTTATCGCACAGGGGATTTAAAAAACATACCTGAATACAAATTTAAACATAACTAAGGACACTAAAACATATATAAAAACGGGCTTAAATTACCTTAAACTGTTTCCGTATATCTCACATCCCTAGATTATTTATACACAGCTTATAATCAACAAGTTAGCGACAAGCTCAAAAACTTGGCACATACTACTTATACAATTAACCCGCAAGTTAGCGACAAGCTCGAAAACTTGGCACATACTACTTATACAATTAACCCGCAAGTTAGCGACAAGCTCAAAAACTTGGGACATACTACTTGCACAATCAACCTCACAAGTTAGCGACAAGCTCAAAAACTTGGCACATACTACTTGCACAATCAACCTCACAAGTTAGCGACAAGCTCAAAAACTTGAAACATACTGTTGGCGGTGGACAAGCTGATGGCCATACCTGTGGATCTGGACCATCTGGCCATTAGTGGTGTCCTGTATGAAATACAGATTCCTCTGACAAACGGCCATGACAGTCACGTTCAGACCACAACAACAGTCGTCAACAACCTCAACAATACACACACAGCCAGTAAACATCTGTGTAGGGACCGAGTCAGAAGGACAGGACTTCACAATTTGGAGCTTCTTCAAGCGGGATTCGTCGTAATCGAGCAATTCCATAAGCAACTCCATCCAAATCTGCTATCAATCACTGGGCAGACTCCTTCAGTCTGCGCAAAATCTTATGCGCTGGCAAGGTCTTGAAACAGGGGTGGGAGCGGAAGGGACTTATCAAACACTAAGCCAACACCATCAGAATGGTGCACACATTAAATATGGGCAACGAACAGGCCGGCTTTTAATGTTGTGGGCTAGAACTGAACTCAGGATATCAGATTTAGAGTCCGAGGCTCGATCAAAAGAAACATCTAGTCCATGTTGAAAAATAAAATAAAAAAAAGAAGAATCAGAACGATAGGGTATTCTGGAGACAGAGATAGAGAGAGAGAGAGAGAGAGAGAGAGAGAGAGAGAGAGAGAGAGAAGAGAGAGAGAGAGAGAAGAGAGCGATGGTTGAGGAAGTCGGATAGAGAAGTGTGGGAGAGGGACAGACAGGAAGAAGGAAAGAGAGGACGTCACACAAGAGACCCACACAACGCATGCCTTCCTTGTTGATGGTGGTCACCATCCAGAGTTGACCCCTTGCCCCTCACGCGACTTGTGTGTGTATTGTGTGTGTGTGTGTGCGTGCGTGCGTGCGCGTGTGTGTGTATGCGTGTGCGCGCGCGCGTGTGTGTGTATGAGCGCGCGCGTAATCATCCTAACACGTGGTGTGTGTGTGCGCGCGCGTGCACGCGCAGTCATCCTACCACTTGCTGTGCTTTACACCCACCGACATCCAAACCCTTAAGACCATGACAATGACCATCTAAAAGGGCAGCACACACACACACACACACACACACACACACACACACACACACACACACACACACACACACACACACACACACACCACAACACACACACCACAACACACACACACACACACACACACACACACACACACCACAACACACACACACACACACCACAACACACACACACACACACACACACACACACACACACACACACACACACACACACACACAAGAGGGCATCGTCCTAACTTTACCACTGTCAGCCAGGACTGAAGTTATTCCTGAAATAATTATCACAGAGCGAGAGAGAGAGAGAGAGAGAGAGGGGGGGGGGGGCTAGAGAAGAGAAGAAAAGAGGGACAGGGGACAGGGAGAGACAAATGGAGAGAAAGAGAGAGAGAAAGAGAGAGAGAAAAGAGAGAGAAAGAGAGAGAAAGAGAGAAAAGAGAGAAGAAGAGAGAAAGAGACAGAGAGAGAGAGAAGAGAGAGAGAGAGAGAAGAGAGAAAGAAAAAGAGAAGAGAGAGAAAGAGTGGAGAGAGAAAGAGAAAGAAGAAGAGAGAGAAAGAGAAGAGAAGAAAGACGGACAGAAGACAGAGACGAAGTGAGGAAACAGGGAGAGGACGAAATACAGGGACAGGAAAAGAGGAGGAGAGGAAACAGAGACGAGATAGACGAGAGAGGGAGAGAGAGAGAGAGAGAAGGAAGGGAGAAGATGGGAGAGAGGGGAGAGAGAGGGGAGGAGTAGGAGAGAGAGAGGAGAGAGGATGGAGAGAGGGGAGAAGGGATAGTTTGCCATGAGGTAGGCAAAGGTGGCGGAAGGGAAAGCGCTTAGTTTCATGGTTCTGTCAAGTGAACAGATTAGGACTACAGTGCAGTCTGGCACAGCCATTTGTCTGCATCACCATGACTCAGCAACACACACACACACACACACACACACACACACACACACACACACACACACACACACACACAAACACACACACACACGCATGCACGCACGGACGCACACACACACATACACGCACGCACACACATACACATATATACAGACGCACGCACACACATACATACACACGCGCGCACGCACATACATAAATACAAAGACATACAATAACTAAACCCGAGGTTCCAGGGTTCGCTCCCCGTAGAGGCCTCGACTTTTCCCCAGTTTGACCGGAAAATCGAACTGAACGTCTAGTCCTTCGGAAGGGGACGGAAAAAAAAAAACGTCGGACCCGTGTGTCTTCTGGCTGCGCATGCTAAAGATCCCAAGGCAGTTGGAGAGATAGGTTGATTTCCCAAGTCCCTCCCCTTGAAAACCAATTGGCCTTCTTGCCCTTCTGAAGGCTTAATAAAAAAAAATGTGAATATGAAATATGAATTTGAAGCGAAGGAGAGGTGGTGCTAGCTCCGTGAAAAGTTGAGGTCTCTTCCACCTCAATCCCCTACGACCCCAGTGTTATGGAACTATGTAGGAAAGACCTCAGGATCTGGCTAGCTTATGGGTTTATGTGCAGACTTAAGGATTGTGCCATGATCATGATGGTTTTTCTCCATCACATGGCACCTGTGACGTTAGTGTACATGGAATTCATTCCGAGCGCGGAGACGTCATCTTGAGAAAGTGAAACTGAAAAAAAACAACTAAAAACGGACATTCACAACAAGGACACCGTGACTAAGGAAGTGATAAGAAGATTCTGACGGCCAACGTCCTCAACTGTGGCATCGCCATCACCTCCAAGACATTGCCAAACCCAGTGACACAGGACTCCTTCCCCATGTAGAGTCTACGGAAGAACGTGTGCCACCTGAAAGGTCTTCCATCCCACATGAAGACCTCACACCCAACGCTGAAGATCAGTATGCATTACCCATCCTTCAGATCGACTGACGAGTCCAATATCATCATATGACCTCGAAAGTGTCAAACCCAATCCACCAACGCTCCCTTCCCCCTCTCCCTCTACCTCCCCCCCCCCACATAAACACACATAGAGAGAGGAGAGAGAGAGAGAGAGAGAACCACAGCTAGCTAGAGAGGCCTGAGGGACAAGCCAAGAGTGGATATAAAAATCAATGTCCTGTAGTTATTCAAAAGTTTGAACAACAAGTACAATCGATGTGCATTTATCAAACAAGAACATCAGGCCAAGGGGCAAGGAATCCCCCCCCCCTCTCTCTCTCTCTCTTTCTCTCTTTATCTCTCTCTCCGTGTCTCTTTCTCTCGGTCTCTCTCTCTGTTCTCTCTCTCTCTCTCCCCTCTCTCTCTCTCTCTCTCGTGTCTCTTTCTCTCTCTCTCTCCGTCATCTCTCTCTGTCCCTCTCTCTCTTTCTCTCTCTGTCTGTCTCTCTTCTCTTTCTCTCTCTCTCTCTCTCTCTCTCTCTCTCTCTCTCTCTCTCTCTCTTTGTGTGTGTGTTTTTACGTTTATTTTAAAAAAAAATCTTTTTCTTGTTCAAGGGGAGGGGCAGAGATTTAGTTTTACCCAAGCAAGGACGGAACTCGTTCCAGACAGTGGCCAGGGGATGGACACAAGAAACCAGAAACAAGATGGAAGGAAGGAAGGAAGGAGGGGGTGGGGGGGAGGAGGGTTGGACGAGTGAAGAGATGGATGGGGGAGTGAGGTGGTAGCGGTGGGCGGGCCTGACTGGAGGGTCAGCAAATAAAGGGAGATGACCCAGAGGTGGGCAGGTCGCGCACCTCGTCACTGCAGGAAATGAAGTGTCGGTCTGCCTACCCACAATTACACTACCCCTCCCTCCCTCCCTCCACGGCCCCTCTCCCCCTCCCCCAACACCCTTCTCTCTCTCTCTCTCTCCATGTAGTCCTAGAGTGTGAGTGTTCCCTGCAGCGCCCAGTTGCTGCCACTGCTGCCCTGCATAATTCATGCTGGACTCTTTTTACTTGAAACAAGCCTGCAATCGCTGACAAAAAAACAACAACAAACAAACAAAAAAAGAACAGCTTGTCTTTCTTTGCCTCTTAAAACAGCGAAAACACGTCTAATCTCTGCATCTCCCTATCTGGAATTACTGTGTGGTTAAAAGAACCCTTAAAAATAAGCTTATCTCATTGTCAGTAGTGGTGGTCCAGTCAGTCAGAACCTGTGGGATGATATCTTTTATCCACCATTGGGTTACAATACCTAAGTCAAAATTCTTTATCCTTCTTTGTGGTTTACTGAAACTTTTGACGAACATTTCAGTCGAAGAATATGACTTACAAGTGCCTATGACAACAGATTAATGTACACAATTAAACACATACATTGAAAACTGTGCACATATTTTGGAAAGAACGTACGAATATGATATGAGTAATCGCTTAACTTTGAGACAGGTTGATAAGTTTAAATATATGGGAACGATCATCTCATCAGAAATAGCCAGCAGAATCGGCCAAGCCAAAACAATATTCAAGAAGATGAAAAGCATTCTTACCAACAAATGCCTATCAATTAACATCAGGAAGACAGTTCCTGAATGTTATAGAGAACCGATAATGTTATACGGTTGTGAGGCGTGGACAGTCAACAGACAAAGCCAGAACAAGATTGAGGCAGCCGAAATGTGGTTTCTAAGAAGAATGTTGTGAGTTCTATGGACAGCAAAGAAAACAAACGAGACAGTCTTGATGGAAGCAGACACAAGAAGATCATTGACAAGGAAGATTAGGAAAAGACAGGCAACATCTATAAGCCATTTTATGAGGAAAGGGGATCGGGAATCAGAGCACCTGGTCACAACAGGAAAGCTGTAGGGAAAGAGAACACCAGGTAGACCCAGGGAGAAAATATTGGACGGACTTGCCGGGTGGCTGAGGACAGAGAGGGTGGAAGATGTGGTTGATGGCAACAAGGGATAGACACATATGGAGGGCCATGATCGCCAACGCCATACAGCGGGGCACATGATGATGATGAGATGATGATGATGATGATGATGATGATGAAACTGTACTCAAAAACTCCCGTCCCACGCCTCTCATACAGTA
This sequence comes from Monoplex corrugatus, assembly GCA_030674185.1. Taxonomy (NCBI): domain Eukaryota; kingdom Metazoa; phylum Mollusca; class Gastropoda; order Littorinimorpha; family Ranellidae; genus Monoplex; species Monoplex corrugatus. The sequence continues at coordinate 11,710,297 of JAPXFY010000019.1, forward strand.
TGTATTGTGTGTGGCGTTCGGCTGGTGTATTAATTCAAATTCTGATCGAGCGCATCTCATCTCTGACTCTCTCTACGTCTCTCTTCTCTCTCTCTCTCTCTCTCTCTTCTCCTCTCTCTCTCTCTCCTCTCTCTCTCTCTCTCTCTCTCGTTTAAACAGACATGGTCTATACGATGACGAACCAAATGACAACAGGACAGTATGAATTACTTGGCACTGCCTAAAGATGTAATCAACTTGCTTGTAAGTCGCTCAACAACAAACCAAGGAAAACAGGAACAAGGTGATAAAACGACAAACGTTTAGTCAATGTGCACGGCCTAATGTACGAAAGTATTCATCACTGATGTCCATCACTGTCAGTGAATCAGTAAGTACTCCAGGCTAACTGACTCAAAATATCATCATCATCATCATCATCATCATCATCATCATCATCATCATCATCATCATCATCATTATTTAATCAGAATGCTATTTCAGGTTAATTGTCTCAAATAATCATTATTATTCAACAGTAACCTACTTCAAGCTAATTGTTTCAAATCATCATCATTATTCATCAGTAAACTACTTCGACCTATTTGTTTCAGATCATCATTATTATTCATCAGTAAACTACTTTAAGCTAATTGTCTGAAATCACCATTATTATTCATCAGAAAACTACTTCAAGCTAATTGTCTCAAATCATCACCATTATTCATCAGTAAACTACTTCAAGCCAATTGTCTCAAATCACCATCATTATTCATCAGTAAACTACTTCAAGCTAATTGTCTCAAACCATCATTATCAGTAAAGTACTTCAAGCTAATTATCTCAGATAATCATCATCATCATTACTATTCAATTAGTAAACACTCCAGGCTAATTGTCTCAAATCAACATTATCAATTAATTAGTAAACTATTCTGGGCTAATTGTTTCAGATTATCATTATTATTCACCAGTAAACTACTCTGGGCTAATTGTCTCAGGTAATCATCGTCATCATTACTATTCAATCTGTGAACACTCCAGGCTAATTGTCTCAAATCAACGTCATCAATGAATTAGTAAACTACTCTGGGCTAATTGTCTCACAGCATCATTACTAACATCATTCATTCAGCAACTACACAGGCTGTCTGAAATCAAAACTATCATTCTATCAGTACACAACTCTGGGCTTATTGTCTCACATCATCATTATCAGCATCATTCATTCAGTACACAACTCCGGGCTAATTGTCTCACATCATCATTATCATTGTCATTCATTCAGTAAACTACTCCAGGCTTGCAGTCTCAGATAATTATTATTATCCTTGAATCAGTAAAGTATCCCAGGCTAATTGACTCAAACCATCATTATCACACAAAGTATCCCAAGCTAATTGACTCACACCATCATTATCACACAAAGTATCCCAGGCTAATTGACTCAAACCATCATTATTACACAAAGTATCCCAAGCTAACTGACTCAAACCATCATTATCACACAAAGTATCCCAGGCTAATTGACTCAAACTATCATTATCACACAAAGTATCCCAAGCTAATTGACTCAAACCATCATTATCACACAAAGTATCCCAAGCTAACTGACTCAAACCATCATTATCACACAAAGTATCCCAAGCTAATTGACTCACACCATCATTATCACACAAAGTATCCCAAGCTAACTGACTCAAACCATCATTATCACACAAAGTATCCCAAGCTAACTGACTCAAACCATCATTATCACACAAAGTATCCCAAGCTAACTGACTCAAACCATCATTATCACACAAAGTATCCCAAGCTAACTGACTCAAACCATCATTATCACACAAAGTATCCCAGGCTAACTGACTCAAACCATCATTATCACACAAAGTATCCCAGGCTAACTGACTCAAACCATCATTATCACACAAAGTATCCCAGGCTAACTGACTCAAACCATCATTATCACACAAAGTATCCCAGGCTAATTGACACAAACCATCATTATCACACAAAGTATCCCAGGCTAATTGACTCAAACCATCATTATCACACAAAGTATCCCAGGCTAACTGACTCAAACCATCATTATCACACACTCAGTAAATATTCCAGACTTAACTGTCCATCATTCAACTCATCGTCATCATCGTGTGCCATACCGCACGGCACTGGCGATCATGGCCCTTCATACTAATCTATCTTTTGTCACTGCAAGTATATTTCTTACCCTTTCTGTCCCCATCCACTCTGCAAGACTGTCTAATATTTTCTCCCTAGGTCTACCTGCTAGCTGGAGCTCTTTCTCCCTCTAACTTTCCTGCTGCGCGCAAATTTCTCTTGCCTCATAAAATGTTCTTTAAATGTTGCTTGTCTTTTCCTAATCTCCTTTATCAATGGTCTTTTTGTGTTTGCTTCTTTCCAGGCTGTCTCGTTTGTTTTCTTTGCTGTCCATGGAACTCTTTAAAAAAAATTTTTGAAACAACTTTTCAGATGCCTGAATCTTGTTCATACTTTGCTTGTCGGTTGTCCAGGCTTCGCATCATACAACAGTATCGGTTCTTCTATATAACGCCGAAAAACTCTTCATGATGTAAGTTGATAGGCAATTGTTGGTTTGAACGCTTTTCATTTTCTTAAATGCTGTTTTAGCTTGGCCGATTCTGCTGGTTATTTCTAACGTGCATCTGCCGTCTAGTGAGATGACTGTTCCCAGATATTTCAACCTGATTCAATGTAGTGCCAGCTGCTGTTATTTTACATGAGTGGATTACTTGTTTTTAAGTGATTATCATGACTTCAGTCTCCTTACTGTTTAGCTCCAGCCCTTTATTTCTGCTTTCTATTTCAATCCTATTCGCAAGACTTTGTAGGTATTTTCCATTTTCAACAATTAGAATGGTGTCATCTGCATTACGCAGACTGTTTATCATTTTACTTCCAACTTTTATCCTAAGGCATTTTTCTACGTTTCTCATGATCGTTTCGCTATAAGGGAAAACAAATCTGGTGACAGAATACATCCTTGTCTAACCCCTCTTTTAATATTTTGAAAAGAGTTTTTATCATTTTCTATTCTCATTGCTACTGTTTGTTCCCAAAACATATTCCTTATTATTCATAGATCAATTCCATCAATACTGAGCTTTTTCCAGTTCGTTGATCAATTCTTTGAGTCTTACCCAATCAAAAGCCTTGGTATAACGGAAACTACTCCGGGTTAACTGTCAACCCAGACTGAAGCGAGCATTGCCGTGTTCATTTCAACGGTACCACTTGCCTAGCATGGACTTCTAGAAAAGACTCCTGTTGAGTATGGCGTGACCATGTGTCCACTTGCCTGCCGAAGACAGACAGAGGCGAAGGGGGGAGGAGGACCGAGCGGGGTGTAAAAACTGGCTTTGCTCACATCACGCTAATGGATCGACTTTTTATCACCCCAGTCCCTCAAGTCTACACCAGTTCAGCTCGCTCAACGCCAACAAATTCCCCGTGTAAAAACAAACACCAGCAGCAAGTCCCTGTTGGAAAAACAAACACAACCAACCACACAGTCACTGAAGAAGAATGTATAAAAAAAAAATTAAATTAAAAAAAAAAACCCCACAGTGACTGACTGACTCACGGTGGCTTCTTAGATCAGTGGCCACATCTTGTGAGTTGTTCTCTTTCTGCCTTCCATCTCTCCGCTCGCCTTTCCTTTTTCCAGTCCACGCAAACAAAAAACAAAAATGAAATAAAACATTACCGTATTGATTCAGGCAAACTCCTCTTTAGCTACAAAATTAGTCACATCTCTTGTCCACGTTATAAGAATTGACATGTCGTCTGCCTATCCATCTACCAACATTTCTTTTTCGGATGCCGAGTCAGTCAACAGACAACCCGTACATGACATATTTGATTACACGCTAATATCCATCATCCTTACTAACAAACTGAGCTTGGTCCTGAAATTTGTCAACCACTGGGGTCAGCCGTGATTCCAAAGTCTGCTCACACCCACAGAATATATTCAATATAGCTGTTTTTATCCCATGTTAAAAACGAATATATTCATACAGATAAAAACGAAGCCATGCGCAGTTCCCAAGGAGAGCTACAAATTTCACAAGGGAAATCCTTTGTGACAAAAGGAATTAAAAATACAATCTCGATGCTGTCACGACAGAGGGGGGGGGGGGCACATTTTGTCATGAGGGGGGCGGGGTGGGGGCATACTTCCCTAATATGTTAAATATGTGCCTATTTGTAATACTCCACCTACTAGTCGAAACACGGCCTAGCACAACCCTAGTTGTACAGTACAATACAAATAAGTTCTATTCTTTTTCCGACGTTGTTACTTAAATTTAACGCTTCACCAATTTCGGATCTATAATACCCAGACTGTTAGTCTGATGTTACCCTTCAAGAACTTTAGGATCTACACACCCACACACTGTTACTCTGATGTTGCGTGAGACGATTTTAGGATCTACGTACCCAGACTGTTACTCTGATGTTACTCTTGACGGGTTTAGGATCCATACACCCAGACTGTTACCTCGATGTTACGTTTTTCATTTAGGATCGACACACCCAGATTGTTAGTCTGATGTTACGCTTCTCTAATTTAGGATCCACACACCCACACTGTTACTTTGATTTTACGTTTGATATAAAAAATTTTAGAATCCACACACATTTCTGCTTAACTTGCCCAAGTTTGACAGTACGTTTCCCACTACCAGCTCGGATGGTTCCCTGAGACATGTGACTGGAAGACTTGTATTCCACAGACAGCTGAACTCCACCGACATAGAAAACTGGACTCCCAGAAGCGGACATTAACGCTGTCTGACAGGCCTCCTATGAGGTGTCACCAGAGACGTGATGACATTGTAATATGGTAAGCTGTTAAACATATGTACTGATACCTATTGTATCCTATACAAGACTGTTAGATATATGTACTGATACCTATTGTATGCTGCACAAGACTGTTAACCCTCTGACTCCTGCACCTTGCCCACCAGCATCCTGCACTGCCAACTATGTTAGCAAAACAAAAACATAACCCTTTGATTCCCTCACCCTATTCACCCGCTTCCTGCACGAAGCGGGTGGACAGGGTGAGGGAGTCAAAGGGTTAAGTTTTTACAGTTGGTGGACAGGGTGCAGGAGTCAAAGGGTTAAACATAATGTACTGATACCTATTATATCCTACACAAGACTGTTGAACATATGTACTGATACCTATTGTACCCTACACAAGACTGTTAAACATATGTACTGATACCTATTGTACCCTACACAAGACTGTTAAACATATGTACTGATACCTACTGTACCCTACACAAGACTGTTGGAACATATGTACTGATACCTATTGTACCCTACACAAGACTGTTAAACATATGTACTGATACCTATTGTACCCTACACAAGATTGTTAAACATATGTACTGATATATATTGTATCCTACACAAGACTGTTAAACATATGTACTGATACATATTGTACCCTACACAAGACTGTTAAACATATGTACTGATACCTATTGTACCCTACACAAGACTGTTGGAACATATGTACTGATACCTATTGTACCCTACACAAGACTGTTAAACATATGTACTGATACCTATTGTACCCTACACAAGACTGTTGGAACATATGTACTGATACCTATTGTACCCTACACAAGACTGTTGAACATATGTACTGATACCTATTGTACCCTACACAAGACTGTTAAACATATGTACTGATACCTACTGTACCCTACACAAGACTGTTAAACATATGTACTGATACCTATTGTACCCTACACAAGACTGTTAAACATATGTACTGATACCTATTGTACCCTACACAAGACTGTTCAACATATGTACTGATACCTACTGTACCATACACAAGACTGTTACACATATGTACTGATACCTATTGTATCCTACGCAGCTGCAGGACTTGGTGTTACAAGGCCTAACTGCACTGCGAATGGTATTTGCTCACAGCTGGAAACTGAAAAAAAGAACACCTGGCCATTGTTGCTGCCCCCCCCCCCTCTGTGTGTGTGTGTGTGTGTGTGTGTGTGTGTGTGTGTGTGTGTGTGTGAAAGAGAGAGAGAGAGAGAGAGAGCGAGATAAAGAAGACAGAGAGAGAGAGAGAAGAGAATACGTGGAAGAAAGAGCGAGAGACAGACCGAGACAGAGACAGAGAAGAGAGACTGTGTGTGTGCGTGCGCGCGTATCTCTCTCTCTCCTCTCTCTCTCTCTCTCTTGTGTGTTGTGTGTGGTGTGTGTGTGTGTGTGTGTGTGTGTGTGTGTGTGTGTGTGTGTGTGTGTGTGTATCTGTCTGTGTTTGTGTGTCTGTGTCTGTCTGTGAGTGCGTCTTCATGTATGCGTGTGTGTATGTGTGTGTGTGTACCTGTGTGTGCGTCAGTGTGTGTGTGTGTGCACTGTCTTGTTTTACAGGCAAACGATTAGCAGCGAAGCGGTCTTGCGGGATGGGATTAAAGGGAGGTAAGGCCGCAGTCAGGATCGGTCGTCTCCCCTGTCAGCCACAATCCCAAGTAAAAAACACGTCCCTGGATACACCACACAATTGCCTCCGACTCTCTGCTTTCTTCTCTTCTCTTCGGTTTTTTTTTTTTTTTCTTTTTTTTTTTTTTAATCCGCTCCCTTTTTCTAATACAAGTGAACAGTTCATATCCACCGCAGTATGTGTGTGTGTGTGTGTGTGTGTGTGTGTGTGTGTGTGTGTGTGTGTGTGTGTTTGTGATGTGTTTGTGAGTAGTGTGTGTGGTTAGTGTGTATGCGAGTGTCTGTGTGTGTGTGTTTGTGTGTGTGTGTGTGTGTGTGTGTGTGTGTGTGTGTGTGTGTGTGTGTTTGTTCATGTTTCTCTGTGTGTTTCTGTGCGTGTGTGTGTGCATGTGTGTGTGTGCGTGCGTGTGAGCAGAGGTGTGTGTGTGTGTGTGTGCGTGCGTGTGCGCAGATGTGTGTGTGTGTGTGTACGCGCGTGTGCGCAGATGTGTGTGTGTGTGTGTGTGTGTGTACGCGCGTGTGCGCAAATGTGTGTGTGTGTGTGTGTGTGTGTGTGTGTGTGAGTGTAGTGTGTGTGTGTGTGTGTGTGTGTGTGTGTGTGAGTGTAGTGTGTGTGAGTGTAGTGATTGGTGTGTGCTGTATGCGTGAGTGAGGGCGTATACGCCGTGTGCAATAATACTAAAAAAAAGAACCTCTGCAGTTTAGATTGTTCTTCAAATATGGGTCATTATATTCCAGAGACGGCCAGAGAAGTTCAACAAATTACATGAATTACCGGGACAATACAGAACACAGCCACAGATGTTCAATACAGTCTATGTATTACGGGAACAATACTGAACACCGCATCAGAAGATATATGCATTGCGGGGACAATACAAAACACAGCCACAGAAGTTTAATACGCTGTATTCCGGTAACAATACAGAACACCGCGACAGAAGTGCAATACAATGTATGTATTACGGGGACAATACAGAACACCGCGACAGAAGTGCAATACAATATATGTATTACGGGGACAATACAGAACTCGGCCACAGACGTTCAATACATTGTATGTATCATGACGAAAATACAGAAGAACGGTAATGCATTTACCGGTTTCTTTTTCCTTTTGTTTCGTTGACTTTACAATTTGCATTAAATGGCTTCCTCGGTTCTTTCAGCTAGCAGGAAAAGAAATGGCCCACAAAGACAAAAACATAATGAAACAAACACAAACAAAAGAAGAAACAAACAAAGTAAAGTGAATCGAAACTACACAGCTTTCTCTTGTTCAAACCAACACGTCTTGAATCCTGAACACGGTTTATTGCTTAAAACTTAACTAGGAATGAATATAGAGTTAACTATCAACAACAACAACAACAACAAAACCACGAATGAAACAACAATAAAATTAATTTTTTAAAAACCACCGCAGAATTAATACGATTATAATTGTGATCATGACGGTTGATTTTTCAGCTATTTGACACACATACATATTCTCTCTCTCTCTCTCTCTCTCTCTCTCTCTCTCTCTCTCTCTCTCTCTCTCTCTCTCTCTCTCTCTCTCTCTCTCTCTCTCTCTCTCCCTCCCTCCCTCTTTCTCCTCTCTGCAGAATAATCACAAAATAGCAAAAACCATCAGTACCATATTTGCTACTGAACTGAATCGTTTTCTTCACAACGATCTGTTTCAAGCGTGTGTTTCCATGAATGACCGATATTCGTTAGAATCAATTCATTCCTCTACAATCCGACACCTGTATGTCACCGACTGATGCTATACTCATTGTCTCTACAACCTCCCACCCTCACACATTACCTGTTGAACTGCTCCAAGCCTGGTCACCACACTTCAGTGCAATGCCTGTCGGCTCACAGGCTCAACTCAAACCGCCTCAATTGCCTCAAAGCTATGTATGTTCCCTGCAGCAAACACTGGAACAGTTGCAGGACACCATAGCCAAAAAAGATAATGCTTGTTCCTAGAAGTCCGGTGACAGTTTACTCTCAATGTCCAGCCACCAGCCCACACTGTCCAGCCATCATCATCACCCATCATCAAAGTGCCCTGCCGCATGGCGTTGGCGATCATGCCTCATATGTATCTATCCCTTGTTGCTGCAAGCACATCTTCACCCTTCTGTCCTCAGCCACTCTGCAAGTCCGTCCAATATTTTCTCCCTGGGTCTACCTTTTACTCTCGTTCCCTCTAGCTTTCCTGTTGTGACCAGGTGCTCTAATTCCCCTTTCCTCATAAAATGGCCTATAAATGGTGCCTTTTTTCCCCTTATCTTCCTTCACAATGATTTTCTTGTGTCTGACTCCATCAAGACTGTCTCGTTTGTTTTCTTTGCTGTCCATGGAACTCTCAACATTCTTCTTAGAAACCACATCTCGGCTGCCTCAATCTTGTTCTGGCTTTGCATGTTGACTGTCCACGCCTCACAAGCCGTATAACAGAATCGGTTCTATATAACATTCAAAACCTCTCTTCCTGTGTTAACTGATAGACATTTGTACTGTCCAGACCCAGCCACATATCAGCCACACCACAATATCCAGCCACCAGCCCACAATATCAGCCACAGCCACATACGTCATCAGCCCACAATATCCAGCCACCAGCCCACAATATCCAGCCACAGCCCACAATATCCAGCCACCAGCCCACAAACCACCATCAGCCCACAATATCCAGCCATCAGCCCAAATCTCACACACCTAAAGTCACTCGATCCTGGTCCCACATCATGCAGTGATAGGCACGGTGGTCAAGTGGTAAGACGTCAGACTTTAAATCACAGGGTTTGGGGTTCGATCCTGTCATGGTCCCTCCACTCCGATGGTTAAAAGTTGGAGACTTTTCCATTGTCCCATGTCAATATTATGTGTGCAGATCTGTTAGTGTCAAAACCTCTTCCGCGTGTGTACACGCACGCAAAACATCAAATACGCACGTTAAAGACACTGCAGGTCATGTCATTGTCAGGTGACTTCACTTCACCTTTGTTCGGTCCGTTGTTGGACATAAGCCTTCCTCATGCACGCCACTGTTGCCGGTTAACTGCTGTTCTGGTCCACTGTTTGTCGAACATTTCTAGATCGTTTCGCCATCTGGTTCTCTGGCGACCTCTGTTCCTTTTTTGGCTTCGAGGGATCCAGTGCGTCTCGAAGCCAGTGACTTAGGGAAACATAAAAACAACAAGCAGGCACATCCACCGAAGACGGAGTATACAGACTGTGCAGCAAAATACTGCATGCACAGTGTGGGCAAAACAGACTGCAGACAAGCATCCGAGAAAAATAAATCGGCCCGCTTTAAAAAAACAAAAAACAAAACCAAAAAACCTACAGACAAGTGGTGATGCAACAGACGGTGATGATGATGTGGGAGCCGCAATCACAACCACCTCTGGGCACACAGGAGACTCGGTGTTGCTGACAAACAGTTACAACCAGGACAAACTGACAAATGACGTGTGGCTGACCCACATAGCAGAGCCCCCTAGCGGTCAATAACGCGCGTTCATCAGGTGGCAGCAACTCCCTGAAGAGCCAGCCAGTCAATATCACTTTAGTCATTACCACTTGGGAGCCAGTATCACTTTGACAGTCCTCATCAATATCACTTAAACGTCCCAGCGACTTCGTCTGCAAACAGCGCCCCCTCCACTCCCCTCCCCCACCCACGCCCACCACTGTCAACAAAACAAGGGAGACAAGCGCCGGAAAATTTATGGGAATTCCACAAGGGTCACCTCCCTTCTGCACCGGCGTCGGCATTGAGTTGCCCCGTGTTTACAAGCCCCACCCCCCAACCCCAACCCCCGGATGTATTGGTGCCATCAAGTGCTCTCAACAGCCACTCTCTCTATCCCTGATTTCCCTTACACTGTTTAACAGCACTCACTGTCCACACACAATGTCTGATCAGGGCAGGTTACAATTCCAGCCTACCTGTCTCGAAATAGGTTCAATACCTGTCTCGAAATAGGTTCAATACAATGTTTGACCAGGGCACCCTTAACCAAAAGACTGCAACATTGGAAACAAAAACCAACCGTTTGGAGTATACAAATATTAATTATATAATACTTAGCCTACTGTTCTCTATTTGGGGGTATACCAACACACATACAGTCTATTGTCTGGGGGTATACATATATACACATATAGTCTACTGTCCTCTATTTTGAAGTATACTCCACAGTCTGTTGTCCTCTATTTTTGGTGTATCCTACTATACACGTAGACTAGTCTGTTTTCCTCTTTCTGTATCTTAAAAAAATCTTCCCTAGTGTATAGTAGGCCTCCCTGTCATGGCTGACCGTGGACAAAGTACATCCGTTCTAATGTCTAGATGGGTTGTCTGCTTGGTCCAAGCAGCGTCGCCTGTGACTGTAGAGACCAATGCGAGAGAGGCAGTCTCTGTCGCAGCGGTCGCATGTGTATGCTGATGCTATGCTGAAACATGTCTATTTTCTCTGATGAATAAACCTGTCTATCATTTCTGATGAATAAACCAAATGTCTACCTTCTGTGGTGAATAAACATGTTCATTTTGTCCAAAAAATAATCATGTCTATCTTCTCTGGTGAATAAATTTGTCTACCTTCTCTGATCAATAAAATGTCTACCTTCTGTGGTGAATAAACGAACATGTCTACCTTCTGTGGTGAATAAACCTATCTGTTTACTTTCTGTGCTGAATCAATTTGTCTATCTTCTCTGGTCCATAGATACCAAAAAAAAAATGTCTACCTTCTCTGGTGAATAAACATGTCCATCTTCTGTGAACAAAAAAACAAAAAACAAAACCGAACATACTTACGTTCTTTGGTGAACAAACGGATATATCTACTTTCTCTGGTGGATAAACGAACACAGATATTTTCTCCGGTCAATACTTTATGACGCTTCAAGTTCAAGTTCATGTGCTAATAGCCCACAGCCGACTACTAGAGCCATATCAGGGTTAACACCATGTCAAAAACAACCCAGCGCTAACATGTCCACAGAGCAGAGAGAAGAGAGAGAGAGAGAGAGAGAGAGAGAGGTTTTTCCTCTGTACTGTATATTGTAAAATACGTTTTAGAACTCTGACAGATGTACGTCGGACCATAAAAATCTATTGTATTTATGACTACATAATTTTTAAGTACGTATAACTATATGTATGTAATGAACATTTAACTACATAAACTAATCTATGTATGACTATATAAACCTACTGTATGTATGACTATAGATCTAATGTAGGCAAGATTACATAAATCTAATGTATGTAAGACCATATAAATGTAATGTAGGCAAGACTATATACATCTGATGTATGAAGACTATATAAATCTTACGTATGTATGACTAAATATATCTCTCTTATGTCTGTATGACTATATATCTAATGTGTGCATGACTATATATATCTAATGTAGGTATGACTATACCAACCTAACATATGTCTAACCATAAATTCAATGTATATCTGACTATATTAAATGTGATATGTGTCTGACTATCTAAATCTAATATATGTATGACTATATAAACCTATCTAATCAATCCACAGAATCTTTACACATGCGTATATTTCTGCAACTCTGACAACTGATACATGTCATCATCATCAGGTGCCCTGCCGCATGGCGTTGGCGATCATGGACTTCCATTGTCTCTATCTCTCGTTGCCCCTAGCATCTCTCCCACCCTCCTCGTCCCCAGCCACTCTGCAAGTCCGTCCAGCATTTTCTCCCTGGGTCTACCCGGTGCTCTCTTTCCCTCCAGCTTTCCCGTTGTGACCAGGTGCTCCAAATCCCCCTTCCTCATAAAATGGCCTATAAATGTTGCCTGTCTTTTCCTAATCTTCCTTATGAGTGATCTACTTGTGTCTGCCTCCATCAAGACTGTCTCGTTTGTTTTTCTTTGCTGTCCATGATACATGTACTAAGTCATAACACATTCAGATACATCATCTTCACAATCATCCATTTCTGCCAAGCTTTACATTACAAACGTTGTCATTTTGCACGTATGCGTATTTTCCTTTTCGCCAATTTAACAATCAACTCTCTGTATTATTCTTGACCACATGTGTACCATTACCTGCAACGGCATAAATATATATATAATACCTTGAAAACTTCAAGAAATGTTTCATCAATCAATAATACAGGACAATTTACACAAACACAGATAATGTAAAAAAAATTAATTAAAAAAAGCAAGGCGTATGCGCATCACACACACACACACACACAAACACACACACAGACACACGCACGCACGCGCGCCAAGCCGCACGCACCACAGACACACGCATGCACACACATATATATCCACACACGCACACAAACACACCACACACACACACAACACACAGAGCACACAAACACACACACAAACAGAGACAGACAGACAGAGAGAGACAATGACAATGACAATGATGCTTTATTTTCCAACGGTAAAATGTTATTGGCTAGAAGCCATTTTTCAAACTTGCCGTTGCTATTCTATACATATGACATTCGTTTACAGTAACAAGTACAGCTTAAGGAAAATACATGTTGAATACTAAAATTAAGATAACATTACAATGAAATCAAGAAACGAGAGAGACAGACAGAACAGACAGACAAGAGACAAGAGACAGAGTATAAATGCACTGAATTTCTCACATTACCGACACAGCAAACATAACTGTGACGACCACATTATTCTCCACTCACAGTCACCAGAAACACACCCAACTATTCTGTATAACTAATAGCAAGAGTCACTGATTATATCACGCCTGTTACAGCTTGGGCTGGCTGGCCCAGCATGCTACAGTGCACGTGCAATACATGCATGATTAGTCCCGAGCTACAGTGCAGTAACAAGTCAGAGTAAGGCCTGCGTTAGTATCACTTCATCGGTAGCCATCTGGTGCAAGCATCATCATCGCCAATCTTTCTCCTTTCACTCTCGTTACTGATAGACACACACACACACACACACACACCCGCCGCGCGCACGCCGCACATACACCACCACACCACCAAACACACACAACACTCACACACGCACCACCTACACATCACACACGACACGACACACACACACACACACACACACACACACACTAACACTCACACAGCACGCACACAACACACACACAACACATCACACACACACACAGACACACACACACCAACACAACACACACACACACACATACATCACACACACACACACACACACTCACACTACCACACCACACACACACACACACACACACACACAACACACAACACACACACACACACACACACACACACTATAGCATGCCATCATGCACATGCATGCTAAATTCTCAAAGTCAGTGACATGCGAGAAATTTTAGCTAATATAACAACACGATGCAATTAATACGAGACTGAAAGAAACAATTATCAAAACTCTTTTATAAAAAATTCAAAATATTCCAATTCATGTCGCTACAAGAGCTCTAAAAAGTCAAAATATGAGATGTGGTGTGGTTGTGTGTGGTTGTGTGGGTGGTGTGGTGTGGCGTGGCGGTGGCGTGGCGTGGTGTGGCGTGGTGTGGTGTGGTGTGGTGTGGTGTGGTGTGGAGTGGTAGTGGTGTGGTGTGTGTGTGATATGGTACGATCTGATGTGTTTGTGTTGCGCTGCGTTGTGAATTACTGTATTTTGTGTGCGTGTTCTCTGCACGCAAAAAAGTATCACAATGTTGTTTCCATTGTTCTCTACGAGTGTTTTGTGCCTTGGTTTATGTACTGTTGTATTTGACAGGGAAAGTGTTTATTCGGGAATAACCTGATCATCTGGTTTCAGTTCTTGCTACTGTTTGAACTTTTTGTATGTGAGAGTGAAAGAGAGAGAGAGAGAGAGAGGGTGTGTGTGTGTTGTGTGTGTGTGAAAGAGAGAGAGAGAGGGGGGGTGAGAGACAGAGAGAGAGGGGCAGAGGCAGAGGCAGAGAGAGAGACAGAAAGAGAGAACAGACAGAGGCAGAGACAGGTACAGACAGATATGCAGGCAGACAGACAGACAGACAGACAGAGAGAGAAGAAGAAGAAGAAAAAGAAAAAGAAGAAGAAGAAGAAGTAGAAGAAGAAGAAGAAGAAGAAGATGATGATGATGATGATGATGATGATGGTGATGATGATGATGATGATGATGATGAAGAAGAAGAAGAAAAGAAGAAGAAGGAGACTTAAGAGGGAGAAAGAGAGACACAGAAACAGACAGAAAGAGACAGACAGAGAGACAAATAGACACACACAGAGAGGGGGGAGGGAAGGAGCGAGCGAGAGAGACAGAGACAGAGACAGAGACAGAGACAGAGAGGAACGGACTGACCAAGAGAGACAGAAAGACGGGAGGGCAGCAAGAAGAATAGCATTGCTGTATGCTGGTAGTTAGCGGTAGTTACCTAACAGTGACACTGTTACAACACTGGTCCCAACATGAGATCAATAGTCTGTGTGACTCTGTGTCTGAGACTGGGCAATCCATGCTGCCTGCAAGCATGCACTTTATATATGTGTGTGTGTGTGTGTGTGTGTGTGTGTGTGTGTGTGTGTGTGTGTGTGTGTGTGTGTGTGTGTGTGTGTGTGTGTGTGTGTTGTGTGTGTGTAGTGTGTTTTGTGTGTGTGTGTTTGTGTGTGTGTGTCTTGTGTGTGTGTGTCTGTGTGTGTGTGTGTGAGTGTGTGAGTGGTGTGTGTGTGTGTTTTGTGTGTGTGTGTGCGCGCGCGTATGTGTGTGAGTGTGAGTGTGTGTGTGTGTGTGTGTGTGTGTGAGAGAGAGAGAGAGAGAGTGTGTGTGTGTGTGAGTTAGTGAGGAAGGGAGTGAGTGAGAGTGTGTGTGTGTTTGAGTGTGTGTGTGTATGTGTAAGTGAATGAGTGAGTGAGAGTAAATGTGTGTGTGTGTGTGTGTGTGTGTGTGTGTATGTGTGTGTGTGTGTGTGTGTGTGTGTGTGTTAGTGAGTGAGTGTGTATGTGTGTGTATGTGTGTGCGTGTGCGTGTGTGTGTCTGAGTGTGTGCCCGCATATCATCCCTAATGTTGATACATGCGCGTGACACGTCATGCCTGTATGATAATTAGTCAAAATTGTAAATGAGAGACACATTAGCATCAAATTACCCACCCAAGATAGAACGATACAAATGAACGAACACGACAGAGAGAGAGAGAGAGAGAGGAGAGAGAGTGAGAGAGAGAGAGAGAGAGAGAAGAGAGAGAGAGCGAGAGAGTGAGTGAGAGTGTGAGAGAGTGAGAGAGAGGGTGGTGGAAGGGAGGGAGGGGGAAGTGAGAGAATGAGGGAAGGATGGAGACAGAGACAGAGAGAGACAGACAGACAGACAGACAGACAGACAGAGAAACAGAGACAAAGACAAAACAGTAACCATTACTAACTATCCTTAAACGAATAAGACAGGAAGAGAAAAGAGAGAATGACTACTCTTGAGACAGGGAGACAGACATCCAGTCAGATAGACGGCATAGCATCCATTTATCTATCGTTCTATTATCTTACAATCCTTTAACCCTTTGACGCCCGCACCCTATCCCCCAAACGCAAAAACCTAACCCTTCGACTCCTTCACCCTATCCACCAGCTTCCAGCAGGAAGCTGGGGATAAGGTGCGGGAGTCGAAGGGTTAAGTTTCTGCTTTGGTAGCATGGTTGACAATGCAGGTGCGGGAGTCAAAGGTTAAGTTTTGCTTTGGTAGCATGGTTGACAATGCAGGGTGCGGGAGTCAAAGGGTTAAGTTTCTGCTTTGTAGCATGGTTGACAATGCAGGGTGCGGAGTCAAAGGTTAAGTTTTTGCTTTGGTAGCATGGTTGACAATGCAGGGTGCGGGAGTCAAAGGTTAAAAAACCCACACACACAGAGAATCTAACAAAGACTCCGAGAGACCAGAAAACATATGTACCTAATTTCTCCTTCAAGGACAGACAGAGACAGAGACACAGCCCAGAGACACAGACACAGACACAGACAGAGACAAGAACAGAGACAGAGACACAGTTCAAACAGCAATAACATCGTATTACCAGTACCAATTCTGTATAACAGCATGCTGTTATTTGAGTTGTTCACAAGGATCGTGCGAGCCAGCGAGCATCGACAGTGGAGAGAGAAAGAGACGTCAGGTGCACACACCAGCCTGTACAGCAACCCATACCATGCGTACAACGTTTTGCAAAACAAGACTTGACTAGTCGACTGGCTCGCAGCTTCGTCATAGCATAGCTGGGTCATACGACACCTTGACACAAATGACATTTTTCTCTCGTGCATACACTGAAATAAACAGCCAGTCCGTGCAAGATGCATTCATGTAGCATTCTTAAATAAAAAAAATTTAAAAAATCGTTAGAGAGATGAACAACACAAGAGAGTCATTCCATCTACAGAGAGAGTGACGTATGAAGATAGTGACGTTTTACACAGTTGTGACGTTTTATTCAGTTACGTGGTGACGTTTTACACAATTACGTTGTGACGTTTTACACAGTTACGTGGTGACGTTTACACAATTACGTGGTGACGTTTTACACAGTTACGTTGTGACGTTTTACACAGTTACGTTGTGACGTTTTACACAGTTACGTTGTGACGTTTTACACAGTTACGTGTGTGCAGAGTGACGTGTTTTAGACAGAGACGTACAGAGAGAGAAAAGCACGCAGGCGCACACGGCTCTCTTAGTCTACTTGTGTCCCACTCAACCCCCTACTTCCCATGTATGTATAATGCAGGTAGGTTACTGAAAGTAGAGAGAACAAGCAACAATACATTATACGAGATGACAAAACGTGCCATAGTCATAACGTATGAACAGCAAGCACTGTTGTACTCATGCCAGCAACTAAAGAATCCTATGTCAAACGAGGCACAGACAGACAGACAAAGACAGGCATGATCACGTGCAAAAGAATAGCGCGTGGCAGGGGGGTTGCGCTATGACGTAAGCCAATTGGATTAGTACCGTTAGTGACCCCTTCCCCCACCCCCCACCCCCCCCCCCCGAGCCAGGCCCCGTGATGACGCAAAATAACCAAGTTAGTCATTGGTCCAGCCCCGCTGTGACGCAACACACAACCCGGTTAGTCAGTGGGACGACAATAGCAGCAATGACTTGTTATTCCACAGGGCTTCTGGCCTTACACCATGGTGAAAGCGGTAAATAGTAAAAACAAGACCATGGCTACATACATACATAACCAACTACACAGGCCGACATGACGCCAAAGAAGGCATGCACTTTCACACGAGTCGTCCAACCATTCATCCACAGCCACCCTGATGGATGATGTTTCAGTCATCCACCCAGCGTTACATACACGTCAACCCACCCAGGTGCTACAAATCTACCACCCCGGCGTTACATGGCCCGGGGTGGGTACAAACAACATGCCTACGGAACAGATTCATGACAGAACATCACCTACCCACTCCCACTATCGTTAGTAGTGAAGCATAATTATAGGTTTACATGGTATACGGTCAGTAAACCCGTACAGGTTGATTTCTGTGGTTTGATGTTTGTACAGGTTAATTTCTGTGGTTTGATGTTTGTACAGGTTAATTTCTGTGGTTAAGGGTTTCATGTTTGAGGTACAGGTTAATTTCGTAGATTTCATGTTTGAGGTAATAGTTCATTTCTGTGGTTTCACGTTTGAGGTACAGGTTCCTTTCTGAGGTTTCGTGTTCGATGTAAGTCAGTAAGTAAACCTGATGGATTAGTGGTTAAATAAGTGAACAATAATTAATGTCTACTCTCTACTAATCAAACGAATTGTCAAAAGTTAATGTCCATGGTTTAATAATTCATATAGTTGTCAGTAATTAATGTCTGTGGTTTAATAATCAAATTAGTTGTCAAAAGTTAATGTCTATGATTTAATAAATCGGTTAGCTGTCAGTTATCAATTTCTGCGGTTTAATAATCAAATAAGTTGTCAAAAGTTAATGTCTACGGTGTAATAATTCAGTTAGCTATCAATAATTAATGTCTATGGTTTAATAATCAATTAGTTGTCAAAATTAATGTTACGTTTAAAAGTTCAGTTATGTTTCAGCAATTATAATGTCATATGTCTTTTAATAATCAAATTAGTTGTCAGAAGTTAATGTCTACGGTTTCATGATCAAATGACATCGCCAATTAACCGATACGAGTTGTTAATTTCAGTGGTATAAATGTTCTTTTTAAAGGCTGTTAGGTACACCATGATACCAATCATGTCAATACTTCTGGTGTACCAAAACGTACGGTCTCAATCTTATTCATATATTTTCATTCATATTCATATATTTCTATTCATATTCATATTCACATTGCTTATAGCCCAACCGACTACTACAACTATATCAGAGCTAACACCATGTTAAAAAACAAG
>JAPXFY010000019.1:11741709-11766709 GCA_030674185.1 Monoplex corrugatus
ATTATCATCTCTTGTCAAGCAGGTGTAAAACTGGCCGTGGCTCGTTCTTCCCAGGTAGTACTGTTGTTCTGTCTTGTCATGTCATGTCATGTCACTGAAACATGTTTGCAGCAATCACCATAGTTTGTTCTCTGTCGTCATGTCATTTAACGTTAAGTCATATTATGTAAAATCGTGTCATGTCCTGTAACGTCCATGTGTATTTCAATGTCAGTCATGTAAAATCGTGTCACGTCCTTGTACGTCCATGTTATTTCAATGTCATATTATGTAAAATCGTGTCATGTCCTTGGTAACGTCCATGTGTATTTCAATGTCATATTATGTAAATCGTGTCACGTCCTTGTAACGTCCATGTGTATTTCATGTCATATTATGTAAAATCGTGTCATGTCCTTGGTAACGTCCATGTGTATTTCAATGTCATATTATGTAAAATCGTGTCACGTCCTTGTAAACGTCCATGTGTATTTCAATGTCATGTTATGTAAAATCGTGTCACGTCCTTGTAACATCCATGTGTATTTCAATGTCATGTTATGTAAATCGTGTCACGTCCTTGTAACGTCCATGTGTATTTCAATGTCATGTTATGTAAAATCGTGTCATGTCCTTGTAACATCCATGTGTATTTCAATGTCATGTTATGTAAAATCGTGTCACGTCCTTGTAACGTCCATGTGTATTTCAATGTCATGTTATGTAAAATCGTGTCACGTCCTTGTAACATCCATGTGTATTTCAATGTCATGTTATGTAAAATCGTGTCATGTCCTTGTAACGTCCATGTGTATTTCAATGTCATGTTATGTAAAATCGTGTCACGTCCTTGTAACATCCATGTGTATTTCAATTGCTGACACGGCTATCACTGTCCTCAATTCATGTCACGTTTTATCTGGCGTTTCTTCAAGGTCACATTCACTTTCATGATCACAGTCAACAAGACAAGACGTACAAAATCTGGATTTTCATGCTGGAAGCGAAAACGTCATGTATAAATAGAGAGATTGTTACAAAGCCTGACTTCTCTTGTTTGATTTTTTTTTTTTTTTTTTTTTTTTTTTTTGTCTCCTCCCGGTCCCAGGTCTGATGGCTCCCTGTCCTTGCAGAATAGCTCTGGCACTGGGAGTGGTCCTTGCACTTTTACGATACGACGACCATGTTTAACGGCTGAAGGGAGAAGAGGGGGGGGGAGATGAAGGAGGGAGGGAGGAGGGAGGCTGACAAGGGAAACGTGCAGCCAGAAGAGCAGTAATGGCTGGCAGTTAACTGTCTCATTCAGTCCTTGGTAAAACACGGCCTCTTTCATCCTCCCTTACCAAACCCCCTCTCTCCCTCCCCTCCCTCCCTCCCCTTCTCTCTCTCTCTCTAATCTCAAGTGAAAATAAACTTGGTTCAATGTTTAGATGACTGGGTCAAAAAAGGTTAAATTTATTTAATTTTTACATTTCAGCCATTCGCCGTTGTTAAAGATTTTATATTTCAGCCATTTGTTACTCATTCGTTACATTTCAGCTATTCACTGTTGTTAAATGTTTATATATTTCAGCCATTTGTTACTCATTCGTTACATTTCAGCTATTCACTGTTGTTAAATGTTTATATATTTCAGCCATTTGTTACTCATCGTTACATTTCAGCATTCACTGTTGTTAAATGTTTATATATTTCAGCCATTTGTTATCATTCGTTACATTTCAGCATTCACTGTTGTTCAATGTTTTATATTTCAGCCAGTATTTGTTACATCAGTCATTGTCAATGCTGTTCACTAGTCATACTTCTTCAATTGTTCTGAATCGAACTGTGGAGTTCCATGTTTGATGCTACTGCCAATCACATCGCTAAAAAATTGTGGATTGAAATCGATTGATTCTGAAGGCAAATATTTCAGGAAACCTGTTAAATGGGCGAAAATGGAGAATGCTGGCCTGGTTTAGACCATCTGTCATTACAGTAAGGACCAAAACAGAAGAACAGGGGCGGATAACCGTTTATAACAGTGGAAGCTGGAGCGGTGATCAGACACTGCAATAGAAGCATAGATTGTACGAAATGAGACATGGATCTATTCTGTTTGTTTGTTTGTTTGTTTGTTTGTTTGTTTGTTTGTTTGTAATAAAAAAAAAACAGGTTACATTACATAACTGACGTTGTGATCTGTGCTGATTTTGATTTAAAAAACAGTACACGTTACACTATGATATCCAAAACAAGTGCGACTGCCCGCGCCCAAGCAAACAGGAACCAGAAGAACAAGAAAACCAATGTAAGCGCGTATTTAACACAACAAGACAAAACAAGCGCAAATTTTCGGCCAACCGGCCTTTGTCAAGCGCGAACGCACGGTCACAAACAGATCACAAACACCAAACAATGGATAATAAAAACAGGACTAAAAACTTCCCTGCCGCCTCGTCCAGAGGATAAAAAGGGGACCAAATGGAATGACCATGTCTTCATGAGCAGTAGTAAGAAGTGGGGACTATGTAACAGACGCCGTGATCTGTTCTGTGCTGTACAAATACATGCTCACTACGTAACAAACAGTACACGTTACACTACGTAACGGGAGCCGTAACCTTGTCCAGAATTTGTCTACAAAATAGTAGCCTACATGTTACACACTATTCAACAGACGCTGTGATTTGTTCTACACGGCTGTTTTATCTTTACAACTTCCAAACCAGGGAGAACTGAAGAAGAAAGAAACTTTCACTTTAACTTCCACAACAGCGGAGAAAACTTCTTGGGGAGAATGGCGGGGCGGGGAGAGACAAGTCAATAAATTAAAGCACGGACGGAAAGGGGAAATACTCGTCAACCAAGAGGCCAGGCAATACAAGGCCGAGCGGCAGACAAGAGTCGTGTGACGACCACAGATTGAGGTCTGAAGAAGCTACAGCAGAATGAGGAAGAGAGAACAGTGTGCAATGTTAACACAGGTGTTAGGGCCCTTCAATGCGTTTTGTTAAGGAAATGACAGACTGAATGTGTAGTGTGCGGTGTGAAAGCTTGAAAAAAGACCAGCCCTTTCCTTCATTGCCTTCTAAGATTGATAGGAAAATAAGGAGAATAAGTGTGTGGTGTGCAGTGTGAAAGTTTGTTGAAAGCCCGTTCCTTCTCTTCATTGCTTTGAGGTATGATAAGGGAAATAAGTAAGAATAAGTGTGTCGTGAGCAGTGTGAAAACTTGTTAAAAGACCAGCCCTTTCCTTCATTGCCTTCTAAGGTTTGATAGGAAAATAAGGGAGAATAAGTGTGTTGTGTGCAGTGTTAAAGTTTGTTAAAAGACTGGCCCTTTTCTTCACTGCATTCTGAGGTTTGACAGGGAAATAAGTAACAATAAGTGTGTTGTGTGCAGTGTGAACATTAAATTTTGTCCAAAAAAACAAGAAAAAAAAACAAGAAAAAATCGGGTTGTTTTTTCCTGCAATGCCTTTTGAGGTTCGATAAGGAAATAAGTGAGAATAAGTGTGTAGTGTGCAATGTGAAAATCTGTAAAAACACCGGTCCTTTCCTGCAGTGCCTTCTGAAGTTTGATAAGGAAATAATGGAGAATAGGTATGATGAGTACGAAAACAAAAGTAGTAACAAGGAAGAAGACGATGATCATCATCATCATGTGCCCTGCAGCATGGCGTTGGCGATCATGGCCCTCCATAAGAATCTACCCCTTGTCACAGCAAGTACACCTCCCACCCTCTCTGTCCTCAGCCACTCTGCAAGTCTGTCCAATATTTTCTCCTGGTGTTCTCTTTCCCTCCAGCTTTCCTGTTGAGGACGGCGGTCTTTCTCTTCAAAAAACCTTTCGTAGCTTTCTATAGAATGAGACAAGAAACACGAAAGACAAGTGACAGTACGGCAGTGCAGAGTAAACACTTCAAAAACTACACTACATAAACACAGAGGAAAAGTTTCTTTCATTCTACCGGTGCTCGGAAGCGTGTGAGCGCGTTGTTTTGCCCACACTACGCAGGGAGTATGTTGCTGCACAGTCTGCAGACTCCGTCTTCGGTGTGCGTGTGCATCTTAGGTGTTTTCATAACCCACAAGCCTCTGTCGTCAGATACAGGATCTCTCACGTACATTTTTAACCAGCGGTTTGGCTGGCTCCTTTAACCCTTCGACTCCCGCACCCTGTCCAACAGCATCCTGTATCGCCAACCATGCCAGCAAAGCAAAAACTTAACCCTTTGATTCCCTCACCTTATCCACCAGCTTCCCGCAGGAAGCTGGTGGATAGGGTGAGAGAATCCAAGGGTTAAGTTTTTGCAACTGATGGATAGGGTGCGGGAGTCAAAGGGTTAACACAGCCGGGGACACGAGATCTGATATCCTGAGCTCAATCCAGCCCGCAACACAAAACCTCTCCCGTTCACTGCAACGAAAGAACACAGAGAAGAAAAAAGAAAGAACAGAGAGAGGAGAAAGAACAGACAGAGGAAAAAGAGAAAGATACAGAAGAGAGACAAAATAACACAGAGGGAAAAAAAGGAAAAATAACAGAGAGAAAAAGAGACCGAAGACCGGAGGAGAAAGAGACAGAAGAAGAACAGAGAGAGGAGAAGAGAACAAAAAACACTGAGAGTAGAAACAGAAATGAAAAGAGAGGAGAAAGACCCAGAAGAACAGAGAACAGGAGACAGAAGAATAAAGAGAAGGAGAAAGAGAAGAAAAAAAACAGGACAGAAAGAACAGAGAGGAGAAAGAGACAGAAGAACAAAAAGAGAGAGGAGAAAGAGAAAAAAAAAAGGAAAAAAAAACCCAGGAGAGGAAAAACAGAGAGGAGGGAAAGAGACAGAAGAAAAACGAGAGAAGAAAGAGAAGGAAAAAGAATCAGGAGAGGAAAAAGAAACAGGGAGAGGAGAAAGAGACCAAGGAAAAGAACGAAAAAGAGAGAGGAACGAAAGAGAAGAAAAAAAACAGGAGAGAACGAAACAGAGAGAGAAAAGAGAACAGAAGGAACAAAGAAGAGGAGGGAAAGAGAAGAAAAAAAACAAGAGGGGAAAAGAACAGAGAGGAAAACAGAAGAACAGAGAGAGGAAAAACGAGACAGAGGAGAAAAACAGAAGAAAGAGAAGGGAAAAACAGAAGAACAGAGAGAAGAGGAAAAAGAGAACAGAGAGAGAAAAACAGAACAGAGAGAGAAAAAAGAAGAACAGAGAGAGGAAAAAAAGAAGAACAG
The DNA here is from genome assembly GCA_030674185.1 of Monoplex corrugatus. Taxonomy (NCBI): domain Eukaryota; kingdom Metazoa; phylum Mollusca; class Gastropoda; order Littorinimorpha; family Ranellidae; genus Monoplex; species Monoplex corrugatus. The sequence continues at coordinate 11,746,900 of JAPXFY010000019.1, forward strand.
AGAGAAAACAGAACAGAGAAGGAAAAAAGAAGAACAGAGAGAGGAAAAAGAAGAACAAGAAGAGGAAAAACAGAACAGAGAGAGGAAAAGGAATCTAGGAGGAAAAAAGAAGAACGAGAAAAAAAAACTGAGAAGAAATAGAAAGAAGACGGAGAGGAAAACAGAACAAAAAAAAATAGAGGACAGAGAGAAAAAACAGAGAAGAAACAGAAGAGAAAGAAACAAACACAAGGACAGGAGAAAGAGGACAGAAACACGGGAAAAGAGGGAAAAAGAAAACAGAGAGAGGAAAAAAAGAACAGGAGAGGAAAAAGAAGAACAGAGAGAGGAAAAAAAAGAAAGGAAAAGACAGAGAGAGGGAAAAAAGAAGAACAGAGAGAGGGAAAAAGAAAAGAAAAGAAGAACAGAGAGAGGAAAAAAGAAGAACAGAGAGGGAAAAAGAAGAGGAGAAAAAAGAAGAACAGAGAAGGAAAAAAGAACAGAAGAGAGGGAAAGGGAAAACGGAAGGGAAAAAGAAGAGAGGAAAAAAGAAGAACAGAGAGAAGAAAAAAGAACAGAGAGAGGGAAAAACAGAAGAACAGAGAGAGGGAAAACAAGAAGAACAGAGAGAGGGAAAAAAGAAGAACAGAGAGAGGGAAAAAGAAGAACAGAGAGAGGGAAAAAAAGAACAGAAAGAGGAGAGAAAAAAGAACAGAAAGAGGAGAAAAAAGAACACAGAGATAAGATAAGCAACAGAGGAGTTCGCTAGTTAGGGGATGTGGTGTACAGAATCCAATGGTTACTCTATTCCCTAACCCCTCAACCCCCCCCCTATCTTCAGATGTGTGTGTGTGTGTGTGTGTGTGTTGGTGTGTGTGTGTGTGTGTGTGTGTGTGTGTGTGTGTGTGTGTGTGTGTGTGTGGTTGTTTTGTGACGTGCGGGCGGCACGCTATAGACACATAAAAGACGGCCAGAACGCAGGACCACAAAGAAACCAAACAAACCATTTTTCTTTTTGTCTTCTTCTTCTCCACAACAAAGCGAAAGACAGGCGGGAGCTGGATGACAGAGGGAGGGTGAGGGGGAGGGGGTGCGTTATAAATCAGAACTGTACGGGGGATGTGCTGTGCAGGGGTGGTGGTGGTGGTGGTTGGTAGTGGTTACCGATGATGTAAGGATTGACTACGACCATTTCTAATGGGAAGTAAAAAAAATAAAAAAAAAAAAAAACCCTTTCTAACGGTGAGTCAAAACCTATTTGTATCGGTGAGCAAAATCCATTTCAACGGTGAGCAGAAACTACATTTCAACACGGGAGTTATTCTGTTGTTTTTGTTTAAAGCCCAGCCGACTGCGTAGAGCCATATCAGGGTTATAACCATTTAGATACATACACAATACTTCAACAGGGGGGAATAAAAGGGAAAAGAAAATTAACTACACATATCAATGCATTCGCGCACATAGTCTAAGGAGATGCCCCTGACGTTGACCACTCCGTCCAATTTATCACACAGGGGATTTAAATAACATATCTGAATATAGATATATCTGAATATAGATATAACTAAGGACGCTAATGCATACATAAAAACGGGCGTAAATTCAACACTGAGTCAAAACCAGTTTTCCAACAGTGACTAAAAAAGAAAAACAGTGTTAACGTGAAAAAAACCCATTTCAAACAGCAAGTTAAAAAGAATTCTAACGGCGAGTAAAAATCACTTCTGCCGTGAATGAAAGCCAATCTTATCATGAATAAAAAACCATTTCTGACAGTGAATAAAAACCATTTCTAACAGTGAATAAAAACCGTTTCTGGCAGTGAGTAAAAACCGTTCTGGCAGTGAGTAAAAGCTGTTTCTGACATTGATTATAAAAGGGTTTCTAACAGTAAGTAAAACCTGTTTCTGAGTAAAAAAAATTCTTAATAAAAACCATGTCTATCAGTGAGTAAAAGCCGTTTGTGACAGTGAATAAAAAAAATTCTGACAGTGAGTATTGTGACAGTGAGTAAAAACCATTTCTGACAATGAATACGAATTATATATATTTCTAACAGTGAACAAAAACTATTTCTGAGTAAAAACCATTTCTGGAAGTGAGTAAAAAACCATCGCTTTCAGCGAGTAAAAACCTCTTCTAACAGTGAGTAAAAACCATTCCTATCAGTGAGTAAAAACCATTCCTATCAGTGAGTAAAAACCATTTTTCTAACAGTGACGAAATCCGTTACCTTCACGCGCCCGCAACTTTCTTCATCGTCTTGAATAATTCACCCTTCAACAGGGCGCTGGTGGACAGGGTGAGGGAACAAAAGGCTTAGTGGCATGGTGAGAAAACCCTGTTCACGCCAGCATTTTAACAGGCGTGAAACCAGACTGGCAAACAGTGATAGACACTGGACACACACAGGCGTGACCAACTGCAACGATAGACATGGCACACCATCTTCAAGCTGGTAAGTTTGAATATCTGGAAATAGTCGGTCATTTCACCAGACGGCAGATGCACAATAGAAATATCCAGCAGAACTGGCCAAGCTGAACCAGCTTTCAAAAAATGAAAAGCGTTCTTATCAAAACAAAACCGTTCTTATCAAATCAAAAGCGTTCTTATCAAAACAAGAGCGTTCTTATCAAAACAAAAAAGCGTTCTTATCAAAACAAAAGCGTTGCTTTACCAACAATAGTTATATCAAGTGACATCACGAAAGAGTTTTGGTCCTTTTTTTTTTACGAAAGAGTTTTGTTCCTTTTTTTTTCAGTGCTATGTAGAACCGACACTATTGTACGGATGCGAAGCTTGGACAATCAACAAGCAAAGTCAGAACAGGATTGAGGCAGCTGAAATGTGGTTTCTAAGAAGAACGTTAAGAATTCATTCCACGGACATCAAAGAAAACAAACGAGACAGTCTTGAAAGAAGCAAACAAACAAACATTAATGAAGACTAGGTAAAAAGACAAGGAACATCTACAGGACAATTTATGAGCAAGAGAAATTTGAGCCACAACAGGAAAGCTTGGAGAGGGAAACGTGCACGAAGGAGAAAAATATCAAAACACTTTCGCAGAATGGACGGGGACAAAAATGGTACAAGATATATTTGCAGTGACAACAGACAGATTCGTATGGAGGGTTATGATCACCAACGCCATCCGGCAAGGCACATGATGATGATGATGGCGACGCCGATGACGACAAACGAACGACGACGACGATGACACATTTCCACTGCTTGACCCACCTGTCCACGAGGGTTTCTATATGACCCACATTTCACCTGGTGGCTTGAGTCCCAGGAGTTCATGGCTATATTTTTGTTTGGCATCAAAAACTAAATCACAACAGGTTTACTCGTAATATGCTGTCAATTTATTAAGTGTTTGCTGTTTGCTTATTGATTTATTCATTTATTTGTTAGTTATCAGCTAGTTAATCGCTTTGTTTATTGTAATAATATGTTGTCAATCATAAGGTGTTTGTTGTTCGCTTGTTTGTTTATTTGTTAGTAATTAGCTAGTTAATTCTTTTATTTGTTCTTCGGCGTGATCACTGGCAAGTGTATGGCAGAGTTTATACAACAACAGCAACAGCAACAAACATCAGAGGAGGTGATTACTTTCTGTAACAAAGGTAATAATGATATTAATATCATCATCATCATCATCAATATTATTAACAAGATTATTATCATTATCATTATTATTACTGTTTATTATCATTATCATAATTCTTATCATTATTATTGTTATTTCGTTGTTGTTATTATTGCTGTTGTTGTTGTTGATATGCTAATGCCTAGTTGACTGCGCACAGCCACGTAGATTATCATCATCATCATATCAATAGTATTATTATTGTTTATTATTATTGCTATTATTATCTTTATTATCATTATTATCATTATTATCATTATTACCATTATTGTTATTATTATTATCATCATTATTATCTTCCTCCTCCTCATCCTCCTCATTATATATTATTATTGTTATTGTTGTTATTGTTATTGTTGATGATGATGTTGTTGTCTAATGCCCAACCAACTGCGCATAACCATACAGGTGATGACCACAACAACAACAAAAATACAGTAACTGCTTGAAGTACTAAATGACCAATAAGCAATGAGTGAAGGTGATGGGGAGAGGGAGGGGGAAATGGGAAGGTGGGGGGGGGATGTCTTCGTAGTCTGACAGTAGACAGAGAAGAGAGGGGGGAGTGGGGCCCTCACACAGTAAGGGGGATCCGCCGCCCCCCCCCCCCCCCAGCAACTTCCACCACTCCTACACCGTCCCGAGTGCCGCCGTCCGTCCTGTAGACAGAAATCAATACATCACTCACTCCCGGAGTCTGTAAACCTGCAATGGCATCACTGGCTCGGTCGTCACGTGTACCGTGTGATGATGATGATGCAGGAATGGGTTGGGCAGGGACAGGGAAGGTGGGGGTGGGGATGGGGAGGCTGTGGGAAGGGAAGGGTAGGGGTGGGGAGAGACTGGACCACACGGTTACCTGGTCTTTAGGGGGGAGTGGACTCCACCACGTCACTGGGGGTGAAAAGAGTGAACAGCCTGCTGATGTGGTAGGGTGGGTTAGGGTTAGGGAGTCGAAGGGTTAAGGGTTTGGGTTTTTTTGCAGTTGATGGGTAGGGTGTGGGAGTCAAAGGGTTAAAGCCCGGCAGCCTGTTTTTAACCCTTCGACTCCCGTACCCTGTCCACCAGCATCCTGCATTGCCAAGTTTTTGCAGTTGGTGGGTACAGTGCGGGAGTCAAAGGGTTAATTAAAACCCAGCCGACTGCGTAGTGATATCGGGGTTAAAACCGTTTCAAACATACACACAATACCTCAACAGGGAAAAAAAAAAAGGAACAGAAAATTAAGTACACATATCAATGTATTCGCGCACATAAGACTTTGTAAATGGTCAGTCAGATCACTGACGTTACTGACGAAGGGAAACAGCTTTATCTTCTGACGTTATTGAGGAAGCAAAACACCTGATATGTTGGGTCAGTATGTCACTGACGGATTCAACAGCTTTAAGCGGTGGTCCACTAAAGTCAGTGACGTTATAACGACGTGTGTACAGACAAGGAGTGACGTTATAATGACGTATGTAGAAACAAGAAGAGAACACCTCCTGACCATGTTACTGACGCGTCAAGCTCAACAGGAGTTGAAAATTTTAAAGATATCTTCACAGATCTCCAACGATCACCGTTTAACCTTTTGACTCCTGCACCCTATCCACCAGCTGCAAAAACTTAACCCTTTGACTCCGTCACCCTATCCACCAATTGCAAAACCTTAACCCTTTGACACCCGCACCCTATCCACCAATTGCAAAAACTTAACCCTTTGACTCCGTCACCCTATCCACCAACTGCAAAAACTTAACCCTTTGACTCCGTCACCCTATCCACCAGCTTCCCGCAGGAACGTAACATACAGGATACCGTATCGATCGTATCGTATGTATCGTATCGTATACGTATACGTATAGTATAGTAATAGTATAGTATAGTATAGTATAGTATAGTATAGTATAGTATAGTATAGTATAGTATAGTATAGTATAGTATAGTATAGTATATATAGTATATTATAGATAGATAGCATAGCATAGTATAGTATAGTATAGTATAGTATAGTATAGTATAGTATAGTATAGTATAGTATTAGTATTAGTATTAGTATAGTATAGTATAGTATAGTATAGTATAGTATAGTATAGTATAGTATAGTATAGTATAGCATAGCATAGTATAGTATAGTATAGTACTGTATTGTATTGTTGCATTTTTTGTATCGTACCACATCGTATCATATCGTATCGTAATTGTAATCGTATCAATCGTATCGCATCGCATTGTATCGTATCGCATTGTATTGTATTGTATTGTATTGTGCTGTACTGTATTGTATTGTATTGTATCGTACTGTACTGTACTGTACTGTACTGTACTGTACTGTACTGTTATACGCTACTGTCCGTCAGTTTTGTCTAGCTGTACGACAAGTGTACTGGGGAAAACCGAGGAATTAAGTCCCACGTCCCTATCGCCTGTCACAACGGCATTCCAGCTCGCTGTTTTACGTTTCCACCAGGCAAGATATGACTGTTCACCACACACACCACACACACACACACACACACACACACACACACACACAACACACACACACACACACACACACACCAAATACACACACACACACACACACACACACACACACACACACACACACACACACACACACACACACACACACACACACTCAAGCCGCCCATTTATCAAGTTCTGTGCATTTTAACAGGTTAAGCTGATAAGGTCGTGTTGGTTAAGATCTTTCCTGTACAGCGCTATTCTTGGAAACTTATTTGGATTCACTGCGCTTTACACATAGTCAGACATTTTAGTGGAGCTCAGAGAACTCAAGCTGTTAGTGAGCTGACCACACTCCACTGTGTTGTTGCACTATCTCTATCTTTGGTTGACGTATATGCTGGATCCAAAACAAGTGTGACCGCCCGCGTTCAAGCAAACAGGAACCAGAAAAAAACACGAAAAAAGAATCAAAACGCGTATTTAATACAACCAGACAAGACAGGCGCAAATTTTCCATTTCAAACAAACAAACACCAAACACAAAAATTAGGAGAAAAAGACTGAAACTTCCCTGCTGCTTCGTTCAGTGTGATAAAAGGACTAAACTGACATAGAAATACGAAAAAGACAAAACTCATGACATGACTTACAGGGTCTTAAACGTGCCTAATACATATTCTGCATGTGTATGAACACGAGGGGGATTTATTCCTTTTCACACGCTGACGAAGCAGCAAAAAAGTTTCATCTTTTTCTCCTAATTTCTGTATTTCGTGTTTGTTTGTTTGTTTGTTTGTGATCTTACGCTTGACAAAGGCCAGTTGGCCGAAAAATTGCGCCTGTCTTGTTTTGTGCGCGTTCTTATTCTTTTTTCGTGTTTTTTCCTGGTTCCTGTTCAACAATGTTGATGCTGTCAACGAACACTCAAAATTTTATTTTCTTAACCCTCTGACTTTCGCACCCTACCCACCAACTGCAAAAACTTAACCCTTTAGCTCCTCACCCTATCCACCAGCTGGTGGATAGGGTGAGGGAATCAAAGGGTTGTTTTTGCTTTGCTGGCATGGTTGACAATGCTGGATGTTGGTGGACTGGGTGCGGGAGTCGAAAGGGTTAACAACATAATTGAACTTTTTTTGAACTGCCCCCCCCCCCCCCCCATCCTGTCCATCCTTACCTGCCGGCCCTCAGTGCCAGAGAAGGACAGAGGACTTTAAAGGTTAACTTTTTGATTTGCTAGTTATGGTTGACAATGCTGGATGTTGGTGGACAGGGTGCGGGAGTCAAAGGGTTAAGTTTCTGCTTTGCTAGTATGATTGACAATGCAGGATGTTGGTGGACAGGGTGCGGGAGTCAAAGGGTTAAGTTTCTGCTTTGCTAGCATGGTTGACAATGCAGGATGTTGGTGGACAGGGTGCGGGAGTCAAAGGGTTAAGTTTTTGCTTAGCTAGCATGGTCGACAATGTAGGATGCTGGTGGACAGGGTGCGGGAGTCAAGGGGTCAACAACTTGTACTTTTCGGAAGTCCCCCTCGTTTCCATCCTCACCTGCCAACCATCAGAACCAGAAGGACCCAGGACTCTTTGACAGACGTGTACACCTCCCACTATGACGTTGAGGTGAGTGACGTGGGCCTGACGTAAGCCTCTCTACTGGCTGGGGCTCTGGCGGGGTGGGGTGGGGTTAAGTAGCCGGCCTAACGAGTCTCATTGTCACTGCCACCATCTGTCCACCTCCCCAAGTCCACTACTGATGTGCCGTAATATCTGTCTGTCTGTCTCCCTGTCTGCCGCGCTGGCGACAAGTTGGTACTTCAAGAAAGTAGTGGTGTGTGTGTGTGTGTGTGTGTGGTGTTGTGTGTGTGTGTGTGTGTAGAGAGAGAGAGAGAGAGAGAGAGAGAAAGACAGAGTGAGTGAGTGTGTGTGTGTGTGTGAGAGAGAGAGAGAGAGAAAGACAGACAGACAGACAGAGTGAGTTGTGTGTGTGTGTGTGAGAGAGAGAGAGAGAAAGAAGAGACAGACAAACAGAGAGAGTGAGAACAAGAGAGAGAGACAGAGAGAGACAGAGAAAGACAGAAAACAAAAGATATAGAGAGAGAGATCTTATTTTCCACCGGTAAAGACAATGACATAACGGAAAAGCGTTTGGTCAATTTTCTATGTCTGCCACTGCTAACATCTTATTGACAAGGCCAAGGGGAAAGACACAAACCAAGCACTTAGCTACCAAGCTGAGGCGTTTTGAACACAAGAACATGTAGGAATATACTACAACAAAGAAACAGAAATACACCCAAGTCCACATAGTTTTTAAGATCTTTACTTTACCAAACATTAAACATTTCATATAATGATAATTTCAATATAATGTGCACGCACGATACGTAAGTTTAGAGAGACAGAGTTTCAGTTTGTATCAGTTCTTCAAGATAAGTGTCTTCGCTCTCAGAATAAGCTCCATAGGCACTGACGCCAAAGATGCCATGTGATGGGTAAAATCCAAAATGATCATGGCATGAGCCACACACCTGCACATCGCCGTAACCTCTACGCGCGGGAAAGGTCTTGGGTTAAAAAATTTTTTTTTTTTTTTCATGCTGATAACGCAGAATTCGGGGTTCGATCCTATGGTGGATCAGTTTTGTTTGTTTGCTTGCTTGCTTTTGTTTGTTTGTTTGCTAGATGTTGTTGAATGGCCCTCTTCAACAGAGAGAAAGACAGAGACAGACACAGAAAAGAGCGACAGAGAGAAAGAGAGAGAGAGAGCGAGAGAGAGAGAGAGAGAGAGAGAGAGAGAGAGAAACTGTATTGGGGTGGGCAGAAAATCAGTGTTCCATAGACTCAAAATACTATACTTCTTCATAGCTTAAAAAAAGAGGGAGGGACAAACGGCCATTTTCATGGTCAGTGTGGTCTGACTATGTACACGGAGAATGAAAAGAGGAGAAGATGTCTTGACGGCGAACGAAAGAAAAGAAGTTGTCTCATCGTGGACATGGCGTGGGGTATTCATACTCTTGGGGAAACAAATTCCATAAGAACTACGGCCATCAAAACACAACTTATTTCTGTAAAAATATTTCCAGTTTCCAAGCAGCATAAACAATTTAACAATATTAATAATTACAAAAATCACTTGGTCAAAAAGCATGTAATAAACATACAAAACGCGATAGAATACAGACAATACGAAAAAAAAACCCAACAACAATTATAACAACAGTTATTTTATTTAATACTGACAGTACTGGGATATTTAAAACAAAATTCCATCACAGGAAACCAATACAGTGGCAACAGCATAGCAGTAAGGCAGAGGTCTGCCAAACACATTATTGTGCTAACTTCTGGACGGTAAGATGACCCTGACATTAATACAATGGAGCAAGTTACTGCCCGCAACATTATCATTTGTGTTTTCTTTTGTTTGCTTTTTTTTTCTTTTGTCGATTATCAAAACAATTTTTCAATTCAATTTAGTGGGTCCAAGTTGCATGCAGAAGAAGAAACGTTGAACATTATAAAGACTGCACCTGCTATCTCCGGCTTTCAGATTTAATCTCGGCTCGCGGGCCCTTCCCATATGTTTTGTAAATGCTAAGATTTAAACAAGATAAACTTTCCTGCCTATAACTACAGACTGCCTCTTGTTGTGACTACGAATGCCAGAGAAATGCGGGTTTTTTTTTTTTGTTGTTGTTGTTGTTTGTTTCATTTTTTTATAATACCAAAGGAAATAAGAAGGAAGCAGGGAGAATTTTAAATATCAACTAAGTAACATAACTCTTGAAAGTCAAGGAGTTATCTCCCATGTAGAATTTCTCAAACCCAACAGAGTCTGCGCTACCCATTCAGCTAGCATAGACGCAGCCACAAAGCATAAAGTGGTAAGCTCAGAACATTCCTTGTTTTTGGTTTTGGTTTTTGGGTTGGTTTGATTGGTTGGTTTTGTTTTGTTTTGTTCTGTTTTGTTTAACAACTACGCCAAGGAGGACAATGCGTTTTAAGGCGTGAAGTTTGTGACTCATCTGTCCCTACTGGTGGTAGGGTCCTGGTAGTGGTGGCGTTGTCAGTACAACATTGAATAATGTGACACTATATAGTTACTGACTGAAACTGCTGGTGGTGGGACTGTCCGGATGGAGGATGACTCCCGACCACCATCCACGACTCGTGTAAAGAGAAGAAGTCACGTTGACGGGTAAAATCCCAAATGATCATGGTGCAAGCCACACATCTGCGGTGATTGTATCGACCTAATCAAACAGAGTGAATTGACTGATTGATTGATAGATTGATTGGTTGATTGACTGATTGAACGATTAATTGATTGTTTGAGTGAGTGAGTGAGTGAGTGAGTGAGTGAGTGAGTGAGTGGTGAGTGATTTGGTTCAATTTTTACGTCGACACCCATCTGAGGTGATATGGCTTACGGGGGTAACCATCTCAGGGAAGTGGAGGATGAGGGACCTATCTAACCCTACACTGACACCACCAGAACAACGATGGTGTTAAGATGGGACAGTGAGAAGGGCAGTGTTAATGTATCTAATCCTATACTGACACCACCAGAACAACGACGGTGTTAAGATGGGGCAGTGAGAAGGCCAGTGTTAATGTATCTAATCCTATATTGACACCACCAGAACAACGATGATGCTAAGATGGGGCAGTGAGAATGCCAGTGTTAATGTATCTAATCCTATACTGACACCACTAGAACAACGATGATGTTAAGATGGGACAGTGAGAATGCCAGTGTTAATGTATCTAATCCTATACTGACACCACCAGAACAACGATGATATTAAGATGGGACAGTGAGAATGCCAGTGTTAATGTATCTAATCCTATACTGACACCACCAGAACAACGATGATATTAAGATGGGACAGTGAGAATGCCAGTGTTAATGTATCTAATCCTATACTGACACCACCAGAACAACGATGGTGTTAAGATGGGACAGTGAGAATGCCAGTTTTAATGTATCTAATCCTATACTGACACCACCAGAACAACGATGATATTAAGATGGGACAGTGAGAATGCCAGTGTTAATGTATCTAATCCTATACTGACACCACCAGAACAACGATGATGTTGAGATGGGACAGTGAGAAGGCCAGTGTTAATGTTACTTACACCACCAGAACAACGACGATATTAAGATGGGACAGTGAGAATGCCAGTTTTAATGTGGCACACCCCGTGAAATGAAGGGGTTTTCTTTTCTATTTGTTTATTTAATTTTCAACAGAAATGCCGACTGACTGCTGCGGGTTCCACGACAAAAAACTACATGAAACATGAGCATCACCCACATCTGTTAACGTCAGTGGTAGACTGATAAAATACCAGTATAAAATATAAACTAGGTAAAACGTAGTCTAGGAAGGACCTCAGGACCTGACAAGCTCACGGGTTTATGTGCAGGCTTAAGGCACGTGCCATGGTCACCATACACGTGGCATCTGTGACGTTAGTGCGTATGGAATTCGTTCCGAACGCGGAGACGTCATCTTGAGTAACTGAAACTGAAACTGAAACTAACGTCAACTACTCCTGACATTCGTCGTAAGGGAACTGACTCGATACAAATATTTACATGAAAGGACTGCGACTACTAGTAGTGCTATTTTACGTAAATACACATCTGTCTTAATACCGAAGCCAACCACATTCCTGCGCTGCGCTGTTAAATAAAACGAGAGGCCTTCAACTGTCCTCGCCCCTGTGATCAGCTAAATGTCCGTATCTGAAAAATAAGCCGTACTCACAGCCTTCCAACTTCTTGCTTAATCAAGGGAATGTGGGCACTGTCTGCACGGTCCAATGACTAGCAGCCCACAAAATTAATCCTTTCAATGGCCGATAATAAAAGATGGCCGCGACAAGAGAACGGCTTTTGTATCAGTAGTCCTTCCCCGTCTTCATTCGGCCCTGTCCTCACAAGGACTCTTCACGGGACAGTTTTGATTGGATAATGCGCTATTCTGCATTGAACACGAGGCTATTTTCTATGGAGATTAGGCTATTTCGTACTGGATATTAGGCTATTTTCTATCGGATATTAGACCATTTTGTATGCAACATTAGGTCTTTTTTTTTTTTGCGAGGGGGCGCAATATCAGAAAATTGGCGAAACAAATCTTTTTTTTTCTTTTTCTTTTTTTTACATTAGGTCAGAAGCACGATGGCTGTGGCTCTTGTGTCGACCTAATCAAACAGAGTGAAATGAAGGGGTTTTCTTTTCTATCTGTTTATTTCATTTTTTTTAACAGAAGGACGGAGACAAGTCAGCGGCTGCAGTGCACTGCGCAGCTTGGGTCCATTGCTGAGCTAACGAGCGTTGAAATGACGGGGCTGGCCAGGGCCCACACAGAGAACGGCAGGTTGGCTAAAAACACTTTTCTCTGGGAAACGTTTCTGATCCGCTTTCATCAAAGTGCTCGCCAGTCATCTTCACTGACAATAAAGGATTTCTCTTCAAAAGCTGCCCACCCACCCCCACCCCTCCCCGTCGTCCCTCCCCGTTCCCCCCCCCCACCCGCCTGTTTATGGAAATATTCTTTCCATCAAAGCCCTGGTCCCCCGGCTGATGAGAAAGCCGTGTAATTTGCCACGCTCCGCTGGGCGCCGTGGTCGGGGAGGAAGCCAGCGTGGCTCAATGCTGCAGGCTCCGGGATGGGGGGGGGGGATGGGGGGGAGAGGGGAAGGGCCCTACTGCCTGCCTATACTGCTGCTGCTGCTGCTGCTGCTGGCTAGGCTGTGGTTGCTGCTGTGGTTGTCGTAGGCTTTCACGGCCCTGTACTGTGCGGCTTCCCTGCCTTACAATCCAGCAATAACTGAATAAGGCGCACGAGTCTTTCTGTCTGTCTGTACAGACTTGCACCACGCACCGTGTACCACGTGTCATTCTTATCGTGGGATCCACTGACACCACCAGTAAAGTCGCTGGTCCGCCATGCACACCATGGTCCACCTTCTCCAGACACATAATTTCAATGTGAATGTTTTCACTTCTGTATAGATTTCCGTGTGTACATGTTTTCACCTCCGTACAAAAACAGATGTCTATGTGTACACGTTTTCCATCTCTGTACAGATGTCTATGTGTACACGTCTTCATCTCCCCATGCTCTCATCTCTGTACAAATTTCCATCTCTGTACAGATTTCCACATGTAGGCCTACATGTTTTCATCTCCATACAGAAATTCATGTATACAGTGTTCTCATCTCTGTACAGATTTCTATGAGTACATGTTTTTATCTCCCTAAAGATTTACATGTGTACAGTGTTCTCATTTCTGTACAGATTTCTATGTGTACCGTGATTTCACCTTGTACATAAATTATATCTTAACTACAGTATTTTCGCGGACAGATTTCCATGTATGCCGAGTTCTCAGAAGGAAATTATGTTCTGTTCATAACACGGAGACCAGCGGGAGGCTGTGTCACGAAGCCATTAATAACTCCATTACCTTTTAACTGTTATTACTGTTATTTTTGTTTAATTAACCCTTTGACTCCTGCACCCTGTCCACCAGCATCCTCCACTGCCAACCATGCCAGCAAAGCAAAAACTTAACTTTGATTCCCTCACCCTATTCACCAGATTGCAGCAGGAAGACGTTGGGTAGGGTGAGGGAGTCAAACAGTCAAGTTTTTGCAGCTGATGGATAGGGTGAGGAGTCAAACAGTCAAGTTTTTGCAGCTAATGGATAGGGTGTGGGAGTCAAATAGTTAAAGCCGAGCCGAATGCTTAGAGTCGTATCTTGTAACTGCCGGTCGTAAACCTGAGCAACCTTCACCTCCCTTTGTCATAGTGTGGTCTGGTTTCTGGTCTCTCTTATCGTCTGCTGACAACCAACTTTCATCCTCTTGGGCATCTGATACCTGTGTCAGTTCCATTTACCGTCTCGTCAAATGGACTCTTCACAGGAGTCGTATGAGCTATAAACAAACCAAGCACGCAAAAACAGACACATACTGCAACAGACACATAGTACAGTATGCATGCCTATTGCCAAAGACATATTGTAAATTATATCTTAACGATCGTAAAAGACACTCTGAACTATGTACAACTATTATGTGTGTATAACTACTCAATATGCAAAACTGAAAAATGGTGCTTACTCAACTTACTTTGTACAGCATATTATATTCCCGGGCTTTTTGTTCTTTTTGGTGGTTTGTTTCTGTTATGGGTTGTTTTTTTTCCAGAAACCGCCAGTGCGTGGGGTTTTTTGTTTGTTTGTTTGTTTTCTCTCTGTGTGTGTGTGTTTTTTGTTGTTGTTGTTGGTGGTGGTGGTGGTGGTTTTTCTTCGGTGGTGGTTGTTGTTGTTTTATTCTAAAATATGGCTCTCTTTACGATACAACCAGAATGTCCAGCAATCTCTGCCTTTTGAACAAAGCATTAAAATATGTTCACCTTTTTTCTGTCTTGCAGACGAAGCACTGAAACACTGTGTTAGTTTATTTTCTGACTTTAAATTATGTTCAGCAAGAAACTCAAACCTTTTCTCAAAATAACTTGATCATTTTATCAAAATCTAACTGTATTCTTTTAGTTAAGTTCAGCAAGAAACTCAAACCTCTTTTCAAAATAACTTGATCATTTATCAAAATCTAACTGTATTCTTTCAGTTAAGTAAGAAAATCAAGCCTACAATTAAAATAATCTCATTTACATGAAAATCCATTCTTTCAGTTAACATAACGAACTCCAGCCTGAACTTAAAATAATTTCATTAACACAACGATTCGTTCTTCCAGTTCAGTGAGAAACCTTTGCTGACATATTTTATTTAGACACAAACGGCGGGTGGAACTAATTAACCCCTATTTTATTACTGTTATAACCTTTATTTTAAGAAGCTTGATAAAGGGCAACGTGACTCTTACACGCCCGTGTGTTGTTAAGTGGATACAATTCTTAAGTGGACAAAGGTCTTCCACTTTAACAGACGCTGCTGCAGTGTAAGCTCTCAGTATGGCCAACTTTATAGCAACATTTCCGCTCTCTCTCTCTCTCTCTCTCTCTCTCTCTCTCTCTCTCTCTCTCTCTCTCTCTCTCTCTCTCTCCCTTCCATTTTTCTGAAGCGACAGCAAAATTAATGCTGTTCTATTTTAATTTCCTTATGGATCGTCTTCCTGATGTATCGATGATCGATGTTTTGTATTTCCAGCTCATGGATACCTCTACACCACCTTTGCTTGGCGAAATGGGTGTTTGGCATGCTGAGTCGGGGGTCGGGTGGTGACTAACCAGCGGTGAGGTATTGTTGCTCTGGGTCTCACCTAGCACCCTCGGATGTTTCTTGATAACATCTACTTTTAGACAAACATAGCAACGGTAGTTCTGAAAAAAAAATTCTAATAATTTCTACCGTTAGAAAATAAACAATCGTTGCCACTATCATTGTCTCTCTGTCCAGCTAGTTGTGTTGTGATTCAGACTTTTAAAATTATTTATCTATTCACTTTATACATATGTTCCTTTTTTGAAGGTAAGATACACAGAAGTACATTCATTTACATGTCACCAAGATTATTCTAGTGATAGGCTGATAAAGTTCCAGTAAAAAAAATATAGCCTAGGTAAAACACAGTCTAGGTAGGGCCTCAGGACCTGGCCACTCATGGGGTTTATATGCAGGCTTCAGGCTTGTGCCATGATCGCCATACACATGGCACCTCTGATGTTAGTGCATATGAAATTCGTTCCGAGCACGGAGACGTCATCTTGAGAAACTGAAACTGTAAATGTCCACAAATTCGTTCCGAGCGCGGAGACGTCATCTTGAGAAACTGAAAATGAAACTGTACACAAATACCGTGAGTGTTGATGTGAACGGTAGGGGGGTGTGTGTGTGTGTGTGTGTGTGTGTGTGTGTGTGTGTGTGTGTGTGTGTGTGTGTGTGTGTGTGTGTGTGTATGTGTGTGTGTAAGTGTGTGTGTGTGTGTGTGTGTGTGTGTGTGTTGTGTGTGTGTGTGTGTGTGTGTGTGTGTGTGTGTGTGTGTGTGTGTAAGTGTGTGTGTGTGTAAGTGTGTGTGTGTGTGTGTGTGTGTGTGTGTGTGTGTGTGGTCAGTGTTGACCAGACAAGGCCGGTGTGCAGAGTTAGTGCCCGACAGACATGTCCGAGCGTGTGACACCAGCAACTGTTCTACAGCTGATAAGAACTAGCGGGTAGCGGCGGGCGGAGTGTGCTAAAGGCACCCGGTACAATCGTCTTGTGGTTTAATTAAACTTTAAACCTGCACGGCTCCCTGGCCCACCCGACCGTTTACATTCTCTCATCACCCGGGTGACTGGCTTATGTCCTCACGTTGGGATCAACTTGTGCAACACCCCGGCCTGCGTGTCGGGGTGAACCATAGACATGGATAGGGAGATAGCACATAAAACTGTCCGCGGCCTTCGTGATCATATACATACATATCGCACTCTGTAGTGTGGTCATGGACATGGATAGGGAGACAAGAAACTAGCTCTGTCACACTTTGTGATATGATCATAGACATGGATAGGGAGACAGTAAACTAGCTCTGTCACACTCTGTGATATGATCATAGATATGGATAGGGAGACAGGCAACTATCACTGTCACACTAAGATATGATCATAGACATGGATAGGGAGACAAGTAACTAGCTCTGTCACACTCTGTGATATGATCATAGACATGGATAGGGAGACAGACAACTAGCTCTGTCACACTGAGTGATATGATACTCTCGCTGTGCCACAGAAAAAACACACAGATCTGAACACCTTCAGTAATTTGTCTGGTTTCGTTATCTGGAATAACTGTCCACTGTCTCTATAAGGCACACCTCTACGATATCTGTGTTTAAATTCTCACACACACACACACACACACACACACACACACACACACACACACACACACACACACACACACACACACACACACACACACACACACACAAAGAGAGAAAAATATCGACTCATTTATCAAGCGTTTTTATCATTCTCCGCTGATAACCCTTTGACCACTTTTCTAATACTCGCAGTCAGCTTGTCTGCATCAAATCCATATCATAAAAAAAAAGTTCAGACCCATTCGTACTCTCTCCATTAGTTCAAAGGTTGTCTTCCCCCCGCGGTTCTGACTTCTTTGACACAGGAGTTACAGGCTTTATCACTGTTCGTTCCTCAGCTATTCACTTGTTAATTACAGACAGACAGACTGACAATCTGGTTGACAGACACATAGACAGGCAGATAGACATAGGCAGATGATAGATAGATAGATAAACAGACAAATAAACAAATAGGTAGATAGACAAATAGGTAGACAGATAGGTAAATAGACAGACATACATACAGACAGACAGACAGAGACAGACATAGATAGATATATAGATAGACAGACAGACAGATAGATAGATAGATAGACAGACACACACACACACAGACAGATAGGTAGGTAGGCAGGCAGGCAGGCATACATACATATAGCTAATAGATAGATAATACATAGATAGATAGACAGATAGATAGATAGAGAGATAGATAGATAGATAGTAGATAGATAGATAGACAAACAGACAGATAGACAGACAGACAGACAGAAAGATACAGACATACATAGGAGACAGACAGACAGATATAGATTTTTTCAAGCATTCCGACTTTTCTCAGATGCATGAGCGCACGTTGTTATAATCACTGTTCGCAGGCAGTATGTAGCTGCACAGTCTGCATACTCCGTCTTCAGTGATCGTGCTTGTTGGGTGTTTCCGTGTTTCCACAAGCCACCAGATACTGATAAGACTTAAAGGGTAAAACTTCAGCGTACATATCTGAAGTACTTCACGCACTGCACACATGAAGAGTAAAGGAACGGACTGGTAGCTCTGCACACATAGTGACGTAAAAGATCCGAAAAATCTCCACCCTTTACCCACCAGCGACTTGACTGTCACGCCCGTGGGGTGGGGGAGAGAGAGAGAGAGAGAGAGAGAGAGAGAGAGAGAGAGAGAGAGAGAGAGAGAGAGAGAGAGAGAGAGAGAGTGCAGTCTAGATGAAGTATGATACAGTGTGTAGAGAGAGAGAGAGAAAGAGAGGAAGAGAAAGAGAGCGCGCGCAGTCTGGACAAAGTGTGATACAGTGAGAGAGACAGACAGAGGAGACAGAGAGAGAGAGAGAGAGAGAGCACAATATGGACAAAGTGTGATATAGTAAAAGAGAGAGAGGAGAGAGAGAGAGAGAGAGAGAGAGAGAGAGAGAAAGAGAGACAGAGCAGTCTGGACAAAGTATAATATAATGAGCGAGAGACAGAGAGAGAGACAGACAGAGAGAGAAGAAGACAGACAGACAGACAGACAGACAGAGAGAAACAGAGAGAGACAGAGGGAGAGAGAGGGAGATCCAATTTACAAACCCACCTCTTATCCCACGACAAATTCTACAACTATTTTTTCCCCCTCAGTTTGTGTAGTTTTTTTTTAATCATATATTGCAAGGTAGTCTTTCTCTATTGTATGCGTATGCCTGGTGCGTGAGTGTGCTTTCATTTGAATTGTCAAGATTTGGCACCGTCTAAATACTGTAATCATTATTAAATTATTACTAAATACTGTAATTAGAGAGACACAGCGAGCGAGCGAGCGAGCGAGAGAGAGAGAGAGACAGACAGACAGACAGAGAAAGCGAGAGAGAGAGAGAGAGAGAATCAGTCAGTCTTGACAAATTGTGATACAGTAAATTTCAGTCTTTATAAAACTTTTTAATGCAGTAGAACTCAAATATCTCGACACACCATGTTTCCCTCAATACACTTTCGCTTTTAAACCCGTTAACTAGTTTTTCTATATACTCCCAGCAATTTGCCTGAGTAAACTATAAGTAAATTATACTTTTTAAAGTTTTGAGTTGGGTTTTTTTTTTAACCTGTCAACACTACACTTTTTAATGCTTTGGGTTTTTTTTTTCTGTCACTCGATCATTTGCCTGAATACTTTATATTTTTTAAAGCTTTGGGTTATCTTTTTCTTTTCACTTGATCATTTGCCTGGATACACAATACATTTTAAAGCTTTTGGCCGTTTTTCCCCCCTGTCACTCGATCTCTTGCCTGCATATACTATACTTTTTAATGCGTTTTTTTTTTTTTTTTAAATTTTCACTCGTTTACTTGCCTGCATACACTATACTTTTTAATGCGTTGGGTCGTTGTTTTTTCTTTTCCTGTCACTCGATCTCTTTCCTGCATACACTATACTTTCTAAAACTTTGCGCTTTTTCCCCTGTCACTAAATCTCTTGCCTGCATATACTATACTTTGGGTTGCTTTGGGTTGTTTGTTTTTTTTTGTCACTCGATTACCTGCCTGCATACACAATACATTTTAAAGCTTTGGGCTTTTTTTCCTGTCGCTCGATTACTTGCCTGCATACACAATACATTTTAAAGCTTTGGGCTTTTCTTTCCCTGTCACTCGAACTCTTGCCTGCACACGCTATAGCCTACTTTTTAATGCTTTGGGTTGGGGGGTTTTCTGTCAATCGATTTCTTGCCTAGACATTCTATACTTTTTTAAAGCTTTGGGCTGTTCCCTCCACCCCCCCCCCACCACCACCCACCCACCCCCCTTTGTCACTCGATCTCTTGCCTGCAAACACTACACTTTTAATGCTTTGGGTTGGGTTTTTTCCTCTGTCACTCGATCACTTGC
>JAPXFY010000019.1:11769209-11771709 GCA_030674185.1 Monoplex corrugatus
GAACCCAGTGGGAGAATCGCTAGGCCCCCGATTGTGTGTGTGACGGCTACAACAGCATAGAACCCAGTGGGAGAATCGCTAGGCCCCCGATTGTGTGTGAGAGATGTGCGTGACACTACAGTCACACATGGCTACACACACCTCTCTCTCTCTCTCTCACCTGCCCCGGCACACGACCAGCACACGCCTCTTTCAAGCTGTGCGCCGGCCTCCTCGCCCTCTGGGACAAACAGAGTGAGGTAGAGGGGGGTAAGAGACAGAGAGAAGGGAAGGACGTGGGGATGCGGAGAGACAGAGAGACAGACAGACAGAGAAAAACAGAGAAACAGAGATAGACAGAGAGACACAGAGAGAGACAGAGAGTTAATGTAGCGCTGACAGACAGACAGACAGACAGACAGAGAAACAGAGACACAGACAGAGAGACACACAGAGAGACAGAGAGTTAATGTAGTGTTGACAGACAGACAGATAGACAGAGACAGAGAGAGAGGGAGAGAGAGAAACAGAGACAGAAATAGAGACAGACAGACACAAAGAGACAGAGAGACAGACAGACAGACAGAAATAGACACAGAGAGACAGAGACACAAAGAGAGAGAGAGACAGACAGACAGACAGACAGAGACCCACAGACCAAAGAGAGACAGAAAGAGAGTTAATGTAGTGTTGACAGACAGACGGACAGAGACAGAGAGACCGTGAGAGAGAGAGAGAGAGAGAGAGAGAGAGAGAGAGAGAGAGAGAGAAACAGAGACACAGACAGAGAGACACAGACAGACAGACAGAGAGGTTAATATAGTGTTGGCGCAAAAGAAATTCATTCAGAGCTTGAAAACGAAGTTTAAGACAACCGAAACTGAAATATTTTGGATTTGCTTCAAGAGTGGTTCATCGCACTTGGACATTCCATATGCGCTCCACCAAAATCTGCCAGCTATTAGCTAGCAGACTCCCTTACTGCTGGCAACGTCTTGCAATGGGGGACAGAAGGAGGACCTATCAGACACTACGCTGACACCACCAGAATGATGGAAACATTACCATGGGCAGTGAACAGGACAGTGCTTAATGATGCGAGCAGGGAATGAACTTGCGATACCAGATCTCTTATCTACGGCTATATCAAAAGAAACTCCAAACTAAACTACAAACTGATATATATCCAAATGACAATACTGAACTATTTGATCAATTATAGATAATATCATCTATGGTTGCAAGAGAGAGAGAGAAGGACAGAGAGAGAGAGAGAGGGAGAGAGAGGGAGAGAGAGAGAGAGAGCGAGAGATAGCATGAGCGAGATAGACAGACAGACAGACAGACAAAGAGAGAAAGAGCGATAGAGAGACAGAGACTGACTGACCGGCTGATTGATTGATTGATGATTGATTGATTAATTGATTGATTGATTCACTGATTTTAATTTTCCAACCGTAAAGACAATGGCACAACACAACAGCGTTTCGTTAGTTGTCCACGTCTATTTGATAGAACTAAATAAAACAAAATGTAAGAATAATTAATAACAAATATATAACACACAACCATTGGCTTGAGGCATAAAAAAAGAAACTGTCTACAGAAAAATTACACCTCTACACATGATCATTATTAAACAGGAACATGTCATGTAATGATAATGAATTCTGAATAAACAAACGGTACAGGCAGTAAGTAACACTATACAATAATTATTCATCTGTCAATGTTCCAATTTGTCGAGTTTTTTTTTTTCTGCGTGTGTGTGGGGGGGTGGGGGAGGAGGGCGTGAGGCTGGAGGGCGGTGGGGAATGGGGAAGAGGAAGGTGTTAAAGAGAGGGGTAACCAAACGGTCAAGCAACATGGAAGTGGTGGGGAAACCAAAATGCGAACGATTGCTAAGGGTACCGACAACATACTCCGACACTTCTCTCCTCTCTTCTCTCTCTCCTCTCTCTCTCTCTCTCTCTCTCTCTCTCTTCAAATAGGGCTATGGCCTTACTGAACAAATCTCTCTCTCTCTCTCTCTCTCTCTCTCCTCTAAATGGGCTATGCCTTACGAACAAATCTCTCTCTCTCTCCTCTCTCTCCCTCTTCAAATGGGGCTATGGCCTTACTGAACAAATCTCTCTCTCTCTCTCTCTCTCTCTCTCATCTTCCTACTCTCTCTCTCTCTCCTCTCTCTCTCTTCAAATGGGCTATGGCCTTACTGAAAAATCTCTCTCTCCTCTCTCTCCTCTCTCTCCCCTCTCTCCTCTCTCTCTCTCTCTCTCTCTCTCTCCCCCTCTTCAAATAGGGCTATGGCCTTACTGAACACGAATCTCTCTCTCTCTCTCTCTCTCTCTCTCAGACGACACACTGAAGCATGCCTAAGATCAGAAACACGCAGTTCACAACTGTTAATTTTGTACCGAGACTAAACTGTTTAGAACATCGCTCTAACAATGAAACACTATTTGGTTCATCCACTTAATTTTTTCAATAAAATTATTGGTACATACAGTACAATGATTAAACG
>JAPXFY010000019.1:11776709-11781709 GCA_030674185.1 Monoplex corrugatus
TTATTTCACATTGATATATATATATATTCTTTCTGATGAAGAAATGAAAAATAATAATCAATTACTTTATGACGACTCTGTACACTTGTTTAAGTTCTACTTAGAATGATCACTACAAATTTTGTTACACATGTCAAATAAAAACAAAGTAAACAATGAAATTGAATATTCTATAAAAATGATTACCACTATTCTTATTATTATTATTACTATTATTATTATCATTATGATTATAAAAATAATGACAACAATGATATCAATAACAATAATCAGAATAACAATAATATTTCCCAGGCACCAAATCTTGATATCAATGATAATAATATTTTTTAAAAATTGCCAACAAGAAAAACAAAAGAAAGTAAATTAGCAACATATTTTAAATTTAAGGAAGAAAATGTAACAATTAAAACTTAATGGAAAAAGTTAAATTCAATTAAATATTTTCTGTATAACTTACACACATGACCTAAAAAAAAAAGTTTCCCACCAGTATTTCAATCTTGTCTCAGTGATCTGATGCTACGATACAGGGTGATACATGTAATTATCATAACACACTGATGTGTTGGTAAAGTATCCGAAGTAAAATCACCGACTCGATGAAGGCTTGGGTCAAATACTGTAAAATGTACAACTGACAGTAATACCAAAAAAAAATTGTAGTTAAAATGTATATATATTTTTTCTGAAAAAAGTCCTCTTAGTACATATTACAAAAAAACAATACACCGGATTAGAGCTGATACTGCTGTAACTATAAATTATGCAGGTAATAATGATAGCCATAGCAGTGACAGAAAAAATAAAAAAATAAAATGCTACTACTACTACCACTACTACACTACTACTACTAATACTACTAATATAATAATAATAATAATACTGATGACGATGATAATAACAATAAATTAATACTCTATAACTATGCAAGAGAGGGAGTTTCTACAGAGTTCAGTGTAGGAGAATATATATATAAATTCATAGTTATGTGCCTGTACCATTACTGACAGTGAAACTGAAAGCGGCACTGTCACCCTTAATAAATCATATCAACTGACAGACTGAGTGATATGTATTAAAAGCGAGCGATATGTATTAAAAGCAAAAAAACAACAAACAAACAAAAAACAACAGAAAAACTGTGTACCAGACAACTCAGTGACTGCTTAGTTGCGTAACACAGCTGTTGACTTCTTTACATCACAAAGGAGAGAAATTCAATGGCACACACACAGAATGAAGAAGAAAAAAAGAGAAGAGGTGGAAAGAGAGAGAGAGACAGACAGACAGACAGACAGAGAATGTGTTGAGAGAGAGACAAGCAGCGAAAGAGAGAGAAAATGTGTTATATGTGATGAAGGAGAGGGGGGTGAGAGAGAAAGAGAGCTCTCAAGAAAGGGAAAAAAACTGAAAAAGAGAGAGAGACGGACATTAAAATGGTGAGGAAAAAACAAAGACACTGCACAGTCTGTCGCATTTTGAACGATATAGTTTTTTTTTTTCTCAGACGCATAAACTCTACTTGACAAAAACCTTTATGGAGCCACTACCAGGTGATATTATATTTCACGACATAGAATTTTACAATATATAAGAAAAACTCTCTCTCTCACACACACACACACACACACACACACACACACACACACACAACACACACACACACACACACACACACACACACACACACACACACACACACACACACACACACACACACACACACATTGATAAACAACATAAAACACACAGACAGTCTACACATAAGCAAGACTGACAATTTTACACACATACATCTATCACAGCACAACAGTAAATTACTTTCTACAGGAAGAACAGCAGGAAAGAAAAGTCACCTACTGACAAATATCTCATAAAAAGAAAAAGAGATGGGAGAAATCAAACAGACACAAAATAATGATGTCTGAGCGAGAGGCAGGAGAGGGAAAAAGAATATAAACAAACGACACATCAAATGTGACAACAACAAAATGAATGAACAGACACTCAACAGTGATGTCTGAGAGAGACGTAGAAAGAGACTAGCTAAAAATAAAATATACAGACACCACACACCAAATGCGACAACAACAAAATGATTGGGGGAAAGGTCAACAATATTTAATCATTTCTAAAAAATAAAAAAATAAAAACTTGTTAAAAAATTTAAAGTATTAATAAAACGAACAAAATGATTACCTAATAAAAATCTAATAATAATAACAATAATAATAATAATAGCATACCTTTACATAAAAATTACAACAGAACAAAACATAAAAACTGTGTAAAAACTAAACAGCAGGAGAATTTAGTCATATGCACAATAGTAAACTAACTGATAAAACTGATGTTTTCTCTTCAATACATAAGCAAACATAAAATCAATAAATAAAAATAAATAAAGTTCAAAAACCAACAGACACACACTGAAAATGACTAAAAACATTAATTCAACTCCTCTACATCACTTGACAAAAAAAAATGTTTTTTTAACCAGAAACAAAAAAATCATGGGCACTCAAAAACATGTACAAGTGAAATTTGTTTTGATTCTGGTTGTGGATTTTTTTTCTGGATGGTTGGTTTGTTTTGCCTGTTTGTTTATTAATGATAATTTGGTTGTTGATTAAACAGTATTCAAAATAATGCAGAGGGAAAAAATGAAAGCCAACTGCCATAATAAAATTGATTTAATAAAATTTGTGCTTGCTTGTTGGCAAAAACTGAAAAAGGTAATCAGTACTGACAAAAATAATCAATAACCAAAAAAAAATCCAAAACAAAACAAAACAAAAAGAAAAGAAAAAAGAAATCTGGCGGCAAGAACAAAATAAAACTAGTGCCATAGCACCACTGGCTAACCTAGACACCCAAAGAGTGCATCAACTAACTACCTTACTACAAGTAGTTGAAGCCACGTGTGAACGACACCACACCACAGGCCAAATGAAAAACAACAGTGGGGTTTACCTGCCAAACGTAAGGCGGACATTCTCTGAAACTCCGGTTCCTGTAACCACTTCCACATGCGTCTGAACGTTTCACGGCCCGACTTGAGTTTGCTCCAGGGTTTGGGGTTCCGCAACAAGTCCGAGAGGGTTCCCTGACTACGACACAGAACCCTCTGAGCGAACACTGCCTGTGGGATACTGTAGCGCTTCAACTCGGAACTGATTCTCTGGGCCAACTCTTTCGTGTTGATTTCCTCCACTTCCTGTTGCTGCGGTTTCTGAATGTCCAAAGACGTGGAGGGCCGATCTCGCAAGGGACTTTCGCTGTGGTGGTGGGGGGAGGGGGTGGGGGCCGAGTGCACGACACCGTTGATGGGTACCATCATAGGCGTCATGGGGTTCGGAGAATGAAGCGGCGATCCCGGGTGTTCCACAGGTAACCTCATAGGCGACGACCCGTACGAATCGAAAGTGGGAGAGCCCATCTTGTGTTCCGACTTGACGGCCGGTAGTCCGTTCTGGGCGTAGCCGTAGTTGAGTGGACTCTGTTGATAGCCGATGTTGTTTGTGGACATCATTGTCATCGCCGTGGCCCCCAACGTAGGTCCCATGTTCATGCCCATACTCAACTTGTCGTGGTATCGGTGCCCGTACGTTGTCATGTCCATGATACCCCCGCCGCCGTTGTTGACGTTCTGCGGCATCAAAGTGAAACTGCCCGAAACATTGGGAGAGCCCCCGATGTGAGTGCCAAACTTATCGGACACGGTTGAGATGGGAGGAAGAGGCTGTAGCGGCGTTAGAGTGGCGTAGTTGTTGGGACTAGTACAGTAACTGGGACTCATTCTACCGTTCAGTGTGTGGTAGGTCACATCGCCCATTTGAGAGCGGAACTCTCCCGCGTCGATCATACTGCTGATACTAACTGGGATGGCTTCCGCACGGGATATAGTCGGCTCAAGATCCTCGTCGGCACGGCTCGCGTAATCCGGCTCGGCCGGCGACTCTGGGCGCTGACTGGTCGCCGAGGCCGACGAATCGCTGATTTGTTGATCGGCAGGGAGCTCGCTCATGTTTTCCATCGTCATTCCTACAATCAACAACGATCGAACAATAAAGAATGATAAACTGTCACTTCTAGTAACCTTTGCTACAGCCTTGCTGGTTGGTTCGTTCGGCTTAGGGGGCTATTACGTACGCTGAAAGACGGGCAGGCAGCACCCTCGCCAAGCCTCCATGTTTGGACAGCTGTCACCCAACGACCTGCGCACTACCGCGCTGCGCAGCCCACACCACGCACGGCGCATGCGTGCATAATTTACCGCCAAGACGTAAAGTTTACCCTGGCACGAGCCTGCATCTGCTTAGCGCCCCGCGCTTTAGTTTTGCCTTGATTCGCGAAGACCGCACAAGTTATATTTCTGTCGTTCACAGCCACATCTTGACAAGAGCCCAAGTCTTTGACCCTCTCTGTGGGCCACACGACGACAATTGGCTTAAATTTCCTTCCTTTCTCTTTCCCAATAAAATAGCCAACTTTATCGGGAGGTTCCTTCTTTCAAAACTAATAAATATGCATTGCGATTCCCCCAGCATTGATTTCATATCGAACTTTATACCGAGACTTTGACGAGCTTAACAGGTGTGAAAACAGCTGCAATGATTTTCGATTTTGTCAGAAAAGGGTTCGATATGCCACCAGTATAATAAGACTCCACCAGCAGATAGCCACTGCTGTCCCACCGGCGCTAGCCAGTGAATCTCAGGCGCCGGGCACGTCCGTGTCAGTTTCGGGGGTCATTGGGAGTTGGTTTTTGTGATCAAATCTGTGGGGTTTTCCATATTTTAAGGAGATTACCGGTCTTGTTCGTCGTCTTCATGACTTAAACTCTATCCGATTTGTACTAATTAATGGCGACGCATAAGCTAAAGGACTGTTTCACGGCTTTTTGTTTCCGTTTGGATCATTTTGACGCCTTGCACGTGTCACACAGTCCCACCCCCCTGTTTGAAAAACAGTGCTGTGAACTTGAAAAAGTTTTG
>JAPXFY010000019.1:11786709-11789209 GCA_030674185.1 Monoplex corrugatus
TTCTTTCTGTCTTTCTTCTTCTTTCTTTCTTTCTCTTTTCTCTTTCTTCTTCTTTTGTCTGTCTTTCTTCTTTTTTTTCTTTCTTTCTGTCTTTCTTTCTTTCTGTCTTCTTTCTTCTTCTTTCTTTCTTTCTTTTTTTCTTTTCTTTCTTTTCTTTCTTCTTCTTCTCTCTTTCTTTCTTCTTTTTTCTTTTTTCTTTCTTTCTTTCTTCTTTCTCTTATCTCTCTTTTCTTTCTTTCTTTCTTCTTTCTTTCTTTCTGTCTTTCTGTCGTTTTTTCTTTCTTTCTTTCTTTGGTACCTGTCTGATTGTTTTCTGTTGATTAGCAGTAGGTATCTGTTACAGCTGTGGTTGTCACGGTCATTTTCATTGTCATCAACCATTCACCAAACAATGATAGTTTACTGTGGCGTAAACCAACAACATCTCCATCAGCATCTTCTTTTTCTTCTATAAAGTTTACACGAAAACGAAAACAAAAAGATTTGATTGTTTCTGCGTCCATCTCTCTGTCTGTCTGTCTGTCTGTCTGTCTGTCTGTCTGTCTCTCTCTCTGTCCTCTCTCTCTGTCTCTCTCTGTCTGTCTTCTGTCTCTCTCTCTGTCTCTCTCTGTCTCTCTCTCTGTCTATCTTCTCTGTCTCTCTCTGTCTCCTGTCTGTCTGTCTCTCTCTCTCTGTCTCTTTCTCAGTCTCTCTCTCTATCTCTCTCTCTATTATCTCTCTCTCTCTGTCTATCTATCTATCTATTTATCTATCTATCTATCTATCTATCTATCCTCTCTCTACCTCTCTGTCTCTCACTCACTCACTCTCTCTCTCTCTCTTGGGTTTTTTGTTTCCTGTTTTGCATAATGATAATTTTTATTGGAAAAACACGCTGGTTAACACTAACCATCCATTACACATAGAGAGACCCGAGACACAAATGACGGCTTCAATATTGAATCCCAATCATTGTCATTGAGAATGTTCTCACAGAGACAAGCAGCTCACAGTCAGTCAGTCGGTGAGATGGGTGGGGGGGGGGGGGGGGGGGGGGGGGGTTCTTTCTTTCTTTTTTTTTCCTTTTTTATTTTTATTTTTCTATTTCTTTTGTTTGTTTGTTTGTTTGTTTGTTTGTTTGTTTGTTTGTTTGTTTGTTTGTTTGTTTGTTTGTTGTGGATTTTTAAAATATTTTTATTATTATTTTTTTTTACGATTTGGCATGTTAGGATTTTGTTGTTTCTCCTTTCATTTGTTCGTCGTGTTTTTATTTCTGTACTAGAGATCTACACAAATAGCTTACATCAAACAATCAATCGATTGATCGATCAATCAATCAATCACTTGAAGCTGAAGGGGCGAAACATAAGTACTATGCATATATCACTTGTTCTTGTTTAGCGCTATTTTCCAAAACATTTGGACACGGCGCGCCGGAATTACACATTATCAGACATTAAATTTCTTTTCTAGCGGACTTTGTGCTTGTGAGTTTGGATTTTGTTTAAAAGGGATTCATCGCACTCGGACAATTCCTTAAGTGCTCCACCTTAATCTGCCAGTAATTATCCAACAGACTCATCAAGCCTGCGCATAACCCCAATGACGGGGGGGGGGGGGCGAAGAGACAAGAGAACAGGACACACGAAACACTTAGGATTAACACCGTCATTCGTTTTTGGTTGATTGATTTGGTTCATTTTGTACGTCGGCACCAACCTCAGGTGACATGGCCGACGGGGATAACCATCCCAGGGAAGTGGGGGAAGGGGGAACTATCTAACCCTATACTGACACCACCAGAACAACAATGATGTTAAGATAGGACAGTGAGAAGGCCAGTTTTGATGTAGCGTACCCCGGGAATCGAACCCACAGCCATTCGTTCCATTCTGTTGGATTTAACCTTTTGACTCCTGCACCCTGTCCACCAGCATCCTGCATTGTCAACCAAGCCAGCAAAGCAAAAACTTAACCCTTTGACTCCCTCATCCTATCCGCCAGCTGCTACATGGGAAGCTGGTGGATAGAATGAGGAAGTTAAAGGGTTACGTTTTTGCAGTTGCTTGATAGGGTGCGGGAGTCAAAGAGATAAAAGTCCTACCACTCTTAAGAGTGTATCAGGACGAGCCGTAAGAATGTTGCTAAAAGAAGCTTTAACTCTTTGACTCTCTGTCCCCCAGCATCCTGCACTGTCAACCATGCTAGCAAAAAAAAATTAACCTTTGACTGCTGCACCCTGTCCACCAGCATCCTTATTGTCAACCATGTTAGCAAAGCAAAAAATAACGCTTGACTTCGACTTATACCACTTCTTGCAGAAGCTGTAGATGGAGGAAGCTAAAGCGTTAAGTTTTTGCAGTTGCTTGATAGGGTGCGGGAGTCAAAGAGTTAAAATCTTACCATTCTTAAGAGCATATGAGGACGAGCCATAAGAATGTTGCTAAAAAAGAAGCTTTAAACATGTGATGAACTACCGTCTGTCACCATTTAGGATTGACACTTTGACACCACCAGAATG
>JAPXFY010000019.1:11794209-11796709 GCA_030674185.1 Monoplex corrugatus
TATCTATCTTCTCTTCTATCTCTATCTTTCTTTCTTTCTCTCTTCTTTTCTATCTCTATATTTGTCTATCTATCTATCTGTCTATCTATCTACTATCTATCTATCTATCTATCTATCTATCTATATCTATCTATCTATCTATCTATCTATCTATCTATTATGTATATATATATATGTATATTTATTTATTCACACATTTACATACACATATCCACAACCTAATGCGTGTGCTCGAGGACGCGTTTGCACACATGCAGTTCCATGCTGTTTTCTTGCACCTCTTCAGTTTTCCATCAATTTTTTTTAAGTGGGGTGCGTCTTTTTCGTTTTTCTTTCTTGCTTTCTTTTTTGGTTGTTGTTTTTTTTTGTTCATTTTTTGTTTGTTTGTTTGTTTTATTTAACAATCAAACAAATGACACGTGAACAAACAGATGAAAAGTACCTATTAAAACAGTTGAAATCATATAGATGTGGGCCTGCCTATATACCTCTTCATTCACCCACAGCCTCCTACACAGACACACACACACACCCGCGTGGATCTTTCATCGCTGTTTGTCCCCTCTGCATTAATTCACCATTGTTGTGGCCGAATCTGTCATTATCACTAACTTGGGTTTGTCCTCACTCACACTCTCTCCACCTCCCCCTGCTCCCCCTCTCTCTCCCTCCCTTACCTCCCCACACACACACACACAACTCACACACACATACACAAACACATCACACAACTCAGATCACTCGTGACCGGTGTAAAGACATACTAAATGATGGTGTTTGACCTGTTCACACACCTGACCTGTGTATTATCTTCCTGGCAAAATATTACACATAGAAATTTATGTTTATTGACAGGCAACATTTATAGGCCATTTTATGAGGAAGGGGATTTGGAGCACCTGGTCACAACGGGAAAGCTGGAGGGAAAGAGAGCACCAGGTAGACCCAGGGAGAGAATGCTGGACGGACTTGCAGAGTGGCTGGGGATGAAGAGGGTGGGGGAGATGCTGGGGGCAACGAGAGATAGAGATAGTTGGAAGTCCATGGTCGCCAACGCCATGCGGCAGGGCACCTGATGATGATGATGATGATTTGTGTTGGTTCCTGGCTAAAATCAAAGTCTGTTCAGCCACCCGAAACATTTTCTTCTTCGGTGAAACACAAAACCTTCACAGGCGACAGAATCAGATTGATTAGACTGTCGAACTTCTGATGAAAAGGTCAGAATTGGACACTGCCAAGGTGGTATCTGGTGTGTAAGGAGTGGAGATTGTTCTACTATACCCCCCCCCCTTTAGGGACTATACCCCCTTCCCTGCCCCACGGCCACAGCTATGTGCAGAACTGCTAGGGTTTAAAACCCTCCTGTGTGTATACACAAGCACAGACTACGCACGTTAAAGAACTTGTAAGGCATGCCAGTATTGGGTGGCTTTTAATGGAAAGAGGAAAATACTCAACATGCACACACAAGAAAAAAGGGTTATTATTGCCGATATGGCGGGGTACTGCCACATCCCCCTTCACCCTACCCCCACAAAAGAAGAGTATGCAGAGTGTGTAGCAACATAATGCCTGCGCAGAGTGGGCTAAACAACGGAACACACAATTGGCATAAACACGTCAGAAAAACAAACAAACAAGCAACAACAACAAAACATTGCTCTGATTGGAACTTGAAAAACAACAACAACAACAACAACAAACAATCAGATATACCCTTCTTCGAAAAACAACGACAGCAACAAAACAAATATAAAAAAAAAGAAAGAAACAAAAAAAAAATGACCAATTAAACAAAACAAAACAACAAACAAATACAAAAGAACAACAACAACAACAACAAAAGAAACAAAAAGAGAGAAAAAATCGACCAACCAATCAACCAAACCAAAACAAACCAACAAAACAAAAACCAAACCAAACCAAAACAAAACAAAACAAAACAAAACAACAGACAAACAAAATAACAGCCAAACCAAAGAAGACAAGAAAAGCTTTTAGTCAATGAATTCTAATAAGAGATACAAGAGACAGAAGAAGCGCCACAGGCCATCAAGGGCGGAGCATACAGTCATGACTTATCTAAGCCCCGCCCTACAAGGGAGACAATAAATCAATGGGTTATATTCAAGATGTGAAATGAAAAGGACGATAATTGAGAGACTGATCGATGACATGTGCAACAAGCGACCCAATCAAGTGTCTAATGAATGGAAGGCAGGGAACACAAAGCCACGGAATGAAAACAAATACATCGGTACAACGAGGAACAACTTTTTATTTTTTTAAATTTTTTTTTATATAGAATTCCGTGCAGTGAGCAGTGTACAAGAACGTTTTAATATAATGATGATGATGATGATGATGATGATGACAACGACGACGATGATGATGATGATGATGGTGATGCTGATAAAAACGCTTGTGTGTATGTGTGTGTGTGTATGTGTGTGTGTGTGTGTGTGTGTTTGTGTGCGTGCGTGCGTGCGTTTGAGTA
>JAPXFY010000019.1:11804209-11846709 GCA_030674185.1 Monoplex corrugatus
AAATTCAGGCTTCTGTCCCTCGGGTGTAGGGTGTCACCCGTATCTTGTCCTGTCTGTGTTGTGTATGTGTGTATTTCTGTTGACCTACCGTAGAACAAGATGCGACAGAATTTTACCAGAAACAAATCTTTTGTTGCCATTGGATCTTAAACGTGCTTCCTGCGGGAAACTGGTGGATAGAAGGAGGGAATCAAAGAATTACGTTTTTGCTGTTGGTGGATAGTGGATAATCTAACCCTAACTGTACTCCATATTGTCTTTAACCCTTTGACTCCTGTACCTTGTCCACCAGCATCCTGCATTGTCAACCATGCTAGCTAAACAAAAGCTTAAACCCTTTGACTCTCTCACCTATCCACCAGCTTCCTGCAGGAGGCTGGTAGATAGGGTGAGGGAGTCAAACGGTTAAGTTTTTGCAGTAGGTGGATAGGGTGCGGGAGTCAAAGAGTTAAAAGGGCTGATTTCATGCGTTTGTTTCAAAGATAATGATGACACTCATTCCGGTTTTTTTTAACCCTTTGTCTCCTGCACCCTATCCACCAACTGCAAAAACTTAACCTGTTTACTCCCTCACGCTATCCACCAGCTTCCTGCAGGAAGCTGGTGTACAGGGTGAAGAAGTCAAATTGTTAAGTGTTTGCCTTGCTAGCATGGTTGACAATGCAGAATGCTGGTAGATAGGATGCGGGAGCCAAAGGGTTAATGTGCCCATCTCGTCTCCTTCACTTCATAGAGCCGTGGACTCAAGATCTGGTACCTCGAGTTCAATCCCAGCCAGCAACATTAAAAACTGGTCTGTTTGCTTCCCATCTTAATATTTCCATCATTCTGGTGGTGCCAGTTTAGTGTTTCATAGTTCCCTGATCCCCCGCCTACCCATGACAAGACCTTGCCAGCGAATAGGGTTTTTCACAGGCTCAGGGAATCTGTCAGATAACTACTGGCAGATTTGGGTGGAGCGCATATGGAACTGCCCGAGTGCGATGAATCCCTCTTGATCAATCTCCAGTTTCATAGTTCTCAAGCCGTGAACTGTGTCAGGCAATGGTTGTTTCTTCTTCTTCTGTTGTGTGGCCACAATCAACACGCTGATTATTTTGCCACAGAATAGGGGGTTTCCATGAACCGGCTGCCTGACTTTAAAAAAAATTTAAAAAAAAAAAATTTGCTCCTCACATTTACACACTCCCTGCCCACTAACTGGATCAGAGGGGACGAGAAGTGACGGGCAGGCATCCTAGTGATGGCCCCCGGCACACCAGCCGTAGCGGCCTCTCTACCAGCACACCCCCTACCCACTACCTACCTACCTGACCAAGCACTCTCACATTCATACAGGACAGTTTGTGTTTGTGTTTGTTAGAGCTTACTCCTGAAGTTTCGCAGTAGCGAGACTGTCAAGAGTGTCAGCATTGAGGTGGTCAGATATGTATCTGGGGCAAGTGTCCACCTGATGGGTCGTGGTACGTGTGGGGGTGGGTGGGAAGGGTTGGGGGTTGGGGGGTTGGGGTGTTCAGTGGCTGTGGTTTTGTGGCTTTATATCACTGATGTCCATCTCGGCGCGGACATGATGTTAACGTGTCCATGTTGACGGTGGTGGTGTGGTTTTGTTGGGTGCTGGTCGTCAGGTCCACTGTCCTGTGATAGGGATCTTTATGGGTTGAGGGGCTTTTGTCTTGGTCCTGTGGCTCTGTTTTCCTTTAGGACTATGTGTGTGTGTGTGTGTGTTTGTGTGTGTGTGTATTTGTGTGTGTGGTTGTGTGTGTGTGTGTGTGTGTGTTTGTGTGTGTGTGTTTGTGCGTGTGTGGTGTGGTGTGTGTGTGTGTGTGTGTGTGTGTGTGTGTGTGTGTGTGTGTGTGTGTGTGTGTGTGTGTGTGTGTGTGTGTGTGTGCTCGTTCGTTATTTCTTTTAATGTCTATTCACACATCAATGCTTTTAGACAAAGTGAATGTGTACGTGCTGTTCGATGTATGTGTGTGGTATGTTTATGTATGTATGTGTGTGTGTATGTGTGTGTATGTGTGTGTGCGTGTGTGTGTGTGTGTGGTTATGTGTATGTATGTATGTATGTGTGTGTGTGTGATATGTGTATGTATGTGTGTGTGCGTGGTATGTGTATGTGCGTGTGTGTGCTTGTGTGTGTCCCCTGGTGTGTGTGTGTGTGTGTGTGTGTGTGCCCTGGTGTGTGTGTGTGCGTGCGTGTGTGCATGTGTGTGCGTGTGTGTGTGTGTATGTGCGCCGATGTGTGTATCCCGGTGTGTGTGTGTCCCACTGTGTGTGTGGTGCGCGCGCGCGCGGTGTGTGTGTGAGAGAGAGAGAGAGACAGGCAGACAGACAGACAGACAGACAGACAGAGAGAGAGAGAGGTGTGTGTGTGTGTGTGTGTACGTGCGTGCGTGTGTCCCGGCGTGTGTGTGTCCTTGTGTGTATGTGCGTACCGGAGTGTGAACTGGTGTGTGTGTGTGTGTGTGTGTGTGTGTGCATGTGCATGTGCATGTGTGTGTATATATATGTATGTATACATGTGTAAGTGCATATATGTGAGTGTGTGTATGTGCATGTGTGTGTATGTGCTGTGTGTATGTGTGCATATGCGAGCGTATATATATTTACATGTAACTTTGGGCAGGGGGGGGGGAGGGGGGGGAGATGGAGTGGCACTGGCCGTAGCCAAGCCTCCAACCATATTCAGACATTGTCCTACCAGCAACAACAGCAGTGAGCAATGTTCCAAATCCTCACAACAGCGCAATCTTCGGCAATCTCCCCAAACTACGTCAAAACCATCAGCAGAATGATGTTGGCCGTATGAAGGAAGAAGAAGAAGAAGGACCACCTTACAACTCAAATGACCAATACCAGCAGCCATACACTGGTCACAGACCATGCCGTCCTGTATTAAACTGGTCATCACAACTGTCTGTATATGTCGTCCGAGTTTTTATAGTGGCTATTACAACAGTCTGTATACACCGTTCTGTTTTTTTTACAGTCGCAACACAGTAGCCTCTATATGTAGTCCTAGTTTTTATAGTGGTCATCACAATAGTCGTTATATGTCGTCCTATTTTTTTTTATAGCGGCCACCAGTATAGTCGTTATATGTCGTCCTATTTTTTTCATAGCGGCCACCACAATAGCTTGTATACATCGTCCTATTTTTTGACAGTGGCCACCACAATAGTTTGTATATGTTGTCCTTTTTTTTTTTTTTACAGTGGCCATCACAGTTATATCGTCCCATTTGTGTAGTGGCCACACGACAGTATGTATATGTCGTCATATTTTTTTGACAGTGTCCGTCACAATAGTCTGTATATGTCGTCCTGTATTTTTACAGTGGCCACCACAATAATCTGTATATGTCGTCCTGTTTTTTACAGTGGCCACCTTAATAGTCGTTATGTATATCGTCATATTTTTGTAGTGGCCACACAATAGTCTGTATATACCGTTCTGTTTTTACAGTAGATAGTACAATAGTCTGTATACATAGTCCTATTTTTCGACAGTGGTCACCACAATAGTCTGTATGTGCTGTCCTACTTTTTTATGGCCACAACTGTAGTCTGTATACATAGTCCTATTTTTTGACAGTGGCCACAACTGTAGTCTGTATACATAGTCCTATTTTTTGACAGTGGCCACAACTGTAGTCTGTATACATAGTCCTATTTTTTGACAGTGGCCACAACTGTAGTCTGTATACATAGTCCTATTTTTTGACAGTGGCCACAACTGTAGTCTGTATACATAGTCCTATTTTTTGACAGTGGCCACAACAATAGTCTGTATACATAGTCCTATTTTTCGACACTGGTCACCACAGTAGTCTGTATATACTGTCCTACTTTTTTTTAGTGGCCACAACTGTAGTCTGTATATGTCGTCCTATCTTTACAGTGGCCACACAATAGTCTGTATATGTGGTCCTAGGTTTTACAGTGGCCATCTCAATAGTCTGTTATGTCATCCTTTTTTTTATACATTGGCCACCACAATAGTCTGTATATATCATCCTGTCTTTTGTGTGTGTGTGTGTGTGTTGTGTGTGTGTGTGTGTGTGTGTGTGTGTGTGTGTGTGTGTGTGTGTGTGTGTGTGTGTGTGTGTGTGTGTGTGTGTGTGTGTGTGTGTGTGTGTGTGTTTACAGTGGCCACCACAACAGTCTGTATATGTCGTCCTATTTTTTACAGTGACACCACCATAGTCTGTATATACTATCCTGTTTTTAAGAATGGCCACGATAGGAGTCTGTACATGTATACGTCGTCCTTTTATCATCATTGTAATCTGTATATGCCGTCCTGTTCCCAACCCTAAACACTAAAAAGTCCTCCTTTAACTCAATCCTGTATCATCACATGCACGTCAGAAATAGCCAGCAGAATCGGCCAAGCCAAAACAGCATTCAAGAAGATGACAAGCATTCTTACCAACAAATGCCTGTCAATTAACATCAGGAAGAGAGTTCTTGAATGTTATATAGAACCAATACTATTGTACGGATGCAAGCGTGGACAGTCAACAAACAAAGCCAGAACAAGATTGAGGCAGCCGAGATGTGGTTTCTCAGAAGAATGTTGAGAGTTCCATGGACAGCAAAGAAAACAAACGAGACAGTCTTGACGGAGGCAGATGCAAGTAGATCACTCATAAGGAAGATTAGGAAAAGACAGGCAACATTTATAGGCCATTTTATGAGGAAGGGGGATTTGGAGCACCTGGTCACAACGGGAAAGCTGGAGGGAAAGAGAGCACCGGGTAGACCCAGGGAGAAAATGCTGGACGGACTTGCAGAGTGGCTGGGGACGAGGAGGGTGGGGGAGATGTTAGGGGCAACGAGAGATAGAGACAGATGGAAGACCATGATCACCAACGCCATGCGGCAGGGCACCTGATGATGATGATGATGTATCACCACCCGAACCCTGACCACAACCTAAGTGCATGTAGACCGTGCCAATAGCCACAACCACAGTCTTTGTGTACTGTCTAAATATACAAAGTGCAACAGCACAATAGGTACGTATAGACAAGTGGACATAACAAGTCCACAATAGCCCTACATCTTTGTGTACTGTCTTTATTATACACACGGCACACAGAGGAAGCCGTGATAATAACGTGTACAGGTAACCGTGACAATAGCCAACAACAACAATCTTTGTGTACTGTCTTGGTATGTATACACACGGCACACAGAGGAAGCCGTGATAATAACGTGTACAGGTAACCGTGACAATAGCCAACAACAACAATCTTTGTGTACTGTCTTGGTATGTATACACACGGCACACAGAGGAAGCCGTGATAATAACGTGTACAGGTAACCGTGACAATAGCCAACAACAACAATCTTTGTGTACTGTCTTGGTATGTATACACACGGCACACAGAGGAAGCCGTGATAATAACGTGTACAGGTAACCGTGACAATAGCCAACAACAACAATCTTTGTGTACTGTCTTGGTATGTATACACACGGCACACAGAGGAAGCCATGATAATAACGTGTACAGCTAGCCGTGACAATAACCACAACAGCAATCTTTGTGTACTGTCTTGGTATGTATACACACGGCACACAGAGGAAGCCGTGATAATAACGATGTACAGGTAGCCGTGACAATAACCACAACAGCAATCTTTGTGTACTGTCTTGGTATGTATACACACGGCACACAGAGGAAGCCGTGATAATAACGTGTACAGCTAGCCGTGACAAAAACCACAACAGCATCTTTGTGTACTGTCTTGGTATGTATACACACGGCACACAGAGGTAGCCGTGATAATAACATGTACAGGTAGCCGTGACAATAGCCACAACAGCAATCTTTGTGTACTGTCTTGGTATGTATACACACGGCACACAGAGGTAGCCGTGATAATAACGTGTACAGGTAGCCGTGACAATAGCCACAACAGCAATCTTTGTGTACTGTCTTGGTATGTATACACACGGCACACAGAGGTAGCCGTGATAATAACGTGTACGGGTAGCCGTGACAATAGCCACAACAGCATCTTTGTGTACTGTCTTGGTATGTATACACACGGCACACAGAGGTAAGCCGTGATAATAACGTGTACAGGTAGCCGTGACAATAGTCACAACAACAGCCTCCTTCCCCCCTCACCCCCCTCCCTCCTCGTTCATCCGTTCTTTCTTTTTCGTTTCTCTTGAAGTCGTAGACCCGCACACGGCACACAGAGGCTGCCGTGACAATAATGGAGCGGGCAGGGCCCTATACAGAAGCCGTGACAATAATCACAACGCCAGTCTTTTCCAAGTGCTATTCGGGCAAAGACTGTATGTGCCTCCGTCAAGAAGGCAACAGCTGGCCCCATGCTTATCTGCCCTTGTACTTCGCTACCTGGCTGGCTTGCTTGTTTGCTAGCTTGGACCTCGTGGCAGCTACTTGACAGCCAGATGTGCAACATTATTAAGATATTAGCCCCTACCCCCTTCCCCACCTCCACCCACCCCCGTTCCCCGCCCACACCCACTCTGTTATCTGGCTGCAATGACACGCGCACGGCACGCGCCCAGAGGCCTGTGTGAATATTGATATTGAAATGGGACACGAACACGCTGAGAACGACGATTGTAGTGTTCAACCTATTTTATACGTCTTTGTCTCCGACACAGACAAGACCTACGACCATTGGGGAGGTGTGTGTGTTTGTTGTGTGTGTGTGTGTGTGTGTGTGTGTGTGTGGGAGGGGGATAGGGCGACGGTCCCATGACGTATAAGACACTTCTTTTTTAAAGTCAATGGTGGCGGTGTAGGAGAGGGAGGGGGAGGGGGGAGGAGCTGACATCTGTCACAATTAAACAGGCGACATATTTTGTTGTTGTCAGTTTTAACGACATGTCCAAAGAAACGTATGTTATCGTCCATCCATTGTTAAACATATATGTGTAAATTATAATAAGATTGTGCCTATTATAATTTCACAAAACAATGGTCATTGTTAAACAGCAAACAAACAAACAAATACCCCCATTCATTGTAAAAACACAACAATGATGATGAGATTTTAAACAAGTGATGATCATGATAAGATGACTCATATGTTTAATCTACATCGAATCTGACAGCACATTTTCTGAGTCACGGCGAAAAGTTAACAGCAAATTTTCTGTGTCACGGTGAAAAGTTAACAGCACATTTTCTGTGTCACGGTGAAAAGTTAACAGCACATTTTCCTGGTCACGGGAAAAGTTAACAGCACAATTTTCTGTGTCACGGTGAAAAGTTAACAGCACATTTTCCTGTGTCACGGTGAAAAGTTAACAGCACATTTTCCTGTGTCACGTGGTGGAGTGAAAAGTTAACAGCACACTTTTCTGTGTCACGGCGAAAAGTTAACAGCACAATTTTCTTGTGTCACGGCGAAAAGTTAACAGCACATTTTCCTGTGTAGGTGAAAAGTTAACAGCACATTTTCTGGTCACGGCGAAAAGTTAACAGCACAATTTCTGTGTCACGGTGAAAAGTTAACAGCACATTTTCTGAGTCACGGTGAACAGTTAACAGCAAATTTTCTGTGTCACGGTGAAAAGTTAACAACATGAGTAGGTGAAAAGTAAAGACATTTTCCTGATGTACGGTGGAAAAGTAACAGACACGGAGCGTTAACAGCACAATTTCTTTCCGTGAAGTTCCCTTTTCTGTGTTCACGGAAAAGTTAACAGCACATTTGTGTCACGGTGAGTTAAGCCATTTTCCCGTGTCCGGTAAAAGTTAACAGCACATTTTTCTTTTGTCCTAGTTAAGCACATTTCTGTGTCAGGTGAAGTTAACGCACTTTTTTGTGCGGGAAAGTTAAAATTTTTCACGTGTGAAAGTTAAACACTACTGAGTCACTGTGACGGTCCCGTGCAGGCTTTAACCAACGATCGAGTACGTGAGATGCTACAACAGAGAGAGAGAGAGAGAGAGAGAGAGAGAGAGAGAGAGAGAGAGAGAGGAGGAGAGAGAGAGAGAGAGAGAGAGAGAAAGAACACATCACCTTTTTTTATCTTATTAATGGTCTGTGATTCTCACGTAAATTCAGCTCTAAAGAACACAAGTAGGTTTTTACGTGTAGGCCATTGTTTAAACTTGCCATTAAGACATCATACTTCGTTTTTTGTTTGTTTGTTTGTTTTCTGGTTTTGTTTGTTGATGCTTTTTTTTTTTTGGGGGGGGGGGGGGAGGGATATATACTGGTTGTTTTGTATGTTTTTATAAACCACCGTACGCTGTCATAGCTTCCAGGATCTTTAACGTATGTATTTGATGTTTTACGTGCGCACGCACATGAAGGGGATTCAGGCAGTCGCAGGTCGGCAAGTAAGTTGACCTGGGAGATCAGAAAAATCCCCACTGTTTACCCAGCAGCCCGTGGCAGGGGAGACTCGAACTTAGACCTTACGGTTGGACGACCTGTAAAGTAATCACTCGACAACAGTCGCTGCCACCAGCATTATAAAAAGATAATGTACAATCATCATCATCATCATGTCCCTTGCCGCATGGCGTTGGCGATCATGGCCCTCTATACGAATCTATCCCTTGTCGCTGTAAGTATATCTCCTATCCTTTCTGTCCTCATGCGTCCGGCAAATCGGTCCATTATTTTATCCCTGGGTCTACCTGGTGCTCTTTTCCCCTCCAGCTTTCCAGTCGTGATTGGGTGTTCAAATTTCTCTTGTCTTATAAAAAGTCCTATAAATGTTGCTGATCTTTTCCTAATCATCTTCGTTAATGCTTTTTTTCGTCTTCGCCTCTTTCTAGAAGGTCTCGTTTGTTTTCTTTGCTGTCCATAGAACTGTTAACGTTGTTCTTAGAAACCACATTTCAGCTGCCTCAATCGTGTTCCGACTTTGCTTGTCGACTGTCCACGCTTCACATCCGTACAACTGTTGTAGGTGTGCGAATGTACAATATCCAAGACATTTTCTCCTAACAAGACAACAGGGAAGTTTGGTTATTTTTCAGAGTTTTTGTGCTTAATTGTTTGTTATTTGTCATTTGTTGTCATGCGTTTATGCTTGATAAGGGTCAGTTGGCCGAATATTTGCGCCTGTCTTGTCTTGTTTTGTTGAATATGCATTCTGGTTCTATTTTCGTGTTTATCTGGTTTCCGGTTAAATGTACAGTATGAACAGGAAGATGCAGATGTTAACATCAATACAAAACAATAAAAACAAAATAATAACGATAATGTAATGTGAGTGACAGTGTCTTCAGCTGGCTGTTTGTTGTCGACAGGTCATATTGACGTAAGTGTCAATATCCGGTGATAACGAGCCGATGTTAAAATAGAATACAATGAATGGAAGGCGGCACATTTCTTCCACAATTACATAACCAGCCCTGATATAATACTTTTTAAATCATAGGTTAG
Organism: Monoplex corrugatus; assembly: GCA_030674185.1. Classification (NCBI taxonomy): domain Eukaryota; kingdom Metazoa; phylum Mollusca; class Gastropoda; order Littorinimorpha; family Ranellidae; genus Monoplex; species Monoplex corrugatus. Next base: position 11,813,611 of record JAPXFY010000019.1, read on the forward strand.
TGGTGTTTGAAGATCACTTGAAAGTCACATCGACTCTCTGCTTCAAGTTTAGAGTTCGGAGTTTGTTCAAGAGGAAATAATCGCACCCGGGCAATTCCGTCTGCGCTCCACCCAAAGCTGCCAGCAGTTATATAGCAGATTCCTTGAACCTGCACAAAACACCATGAAATGATGGGGGGGGGGGGGGGGGGGGGGGGGCTGAGAATGGACTTCTGAAATACTGATACCACCGGTATGATGGCAACATTTTAACATCCAAGTTCGTATTGCGTATAGCCCAGCCGACTACTCGAGCCGTATCAGGGCTAGCATTTTAACATGGGGAGCAAAGATATCGGAGTCCATGGCTCCATCAAAAGAACCACTAGGTTGCTTCAAGACTAATTCATCTCAACTGTGAACTCGACAGAACACTGAAAAATATGCAACACGCATACATACAACTTTGCTCCTTTCTACAAGACTGGCCATCCAGCATGCACGGGACACTAGTGTGCGCCCCATGGCTGTCCAGACTGTTAAACTGTATTGAAGGGTTAAAACTGAAAAGACAGGAATCGAGATTTGTGACATGTCTTGACTATCTTACTCTAACTCGCCGTGTATGTACAGTACATATGTATTTCCCTGGAAATGAATATGCATGTGTGTTTAGATGTATGAGTGGAGGGAAGGTAAAACACTAAAGAATGAAAAACAAAGGTAGCCACATGTATAGCAAATAAATGTTACCGTAACTTCTAACCGTAAAAACGGAAACAACATTAGTAACATAACGATAATAACAGTAACCAGAAGAAACAAAAAACACGAAAAAAGAATTAAGAACGCGTATTTAATACAACCAGACAAGACAAGCGTGATTGCCCGCATTCAAGCAAACAGGAACCAAAAAAAAAAAAAACCGAAAAAAAGAATAAGAACACGTATTTATTGTATTAAATACGCGTTCTTATTCTTTTTTTGTGTTTTTTGCTGGTATTAAATACGTGTTCTTATTCTATTGCTATTTCAAATATACGGTAAAGTAACCCTCTTCTGTTTTTCCTGGTTCCTGTTTGCTTGAACGCGGGCAATCACTCTTGTTTCGGATTTAATAATAATAGTAGTAGCAATTGCATATTCAATAATCTTACACTTGACAAAGGCCAGTTGGCCGAAAATTTGCGCCTGTCTTGTCTTGTTGTATTAAATATGCGTTCGTATTCTTCTTTCGTGTTTTTTTTCTGGTTCCTGTTTACAGCCATAGAATCAAAGGAAAAGAAGAAAATAAATAAAACATTAAGAACAAACAAGGGAAGGGAGGGGGAGACATGTCGGCTGATGCTATAACGAAACCAGATGAACCATAAACACAAGCAACGTCAAAGAAGTTAGAAAAACCAATTCTAACAAAACGTCGACTTCATTCGATCAAGTGCATGGGAGAGAGAGAGCGCGCGAGAGAGCGAGAGAGAAGGAGAGGGAGGGGAGAGAAAAAGAGAGAGATTGCGAGAGAGAGAGAGAGAGAGAGAGAAAGACAGAGAAAGACAGAGAGAGGAAGAGAGGAAGAAGAGAGAGAGAGGAGAGAGAGAGAGAGAGAGAGAGAGAAAGACAGAAAAAGACAGAGAGAGAGAGGAAGAGAAGAAGAGAGAGCGAGAGAGCGAGAGAGAAGGGGAAGGAGGGGAGAGAGAAAGAGAGAGAGAGAGAGAACAAGAGAGAGAAAGAGAGAGGGAGAGAGAGAGACAGAGAGACAGAGAGAGAGAGAGAGAGAGACAAAGAGAGAGAGAGAGAAAGACAGAAAGAGAGAGAGAGAGGAAGACAGGAAGAGAGAGAGAGAGAGGGGAGAGAAACAGACAGAGAGAGAGAGAGAGAGAGACAGAAAAACAAGAGAGAGAGAGACAAGGGAGAGAGAGATGAGAGAGAGAGAGAGAGAGAGAAAGAGAGAGAGAAAGAGAGAGAGAGAGAAAGAGAGAGAGAAGATTCGTAATGCAAATGCATGTCAGCCCATAACAAAAAGAATAATGAAAATAGCAACGAAACAAACATAACAATAAATGATCATAATAATAGTAGTCGTACGGTTAGTGGTGGTAGTAGTAGTAGTAGCAGCAGCAAAAGTAACACTAGTGTTAGTATTAGGAATAGTAGTAACGATTTTTAAACAATGATAATAACAATAATGTAAACAGCCATTATATATAAATCTGTCTATTTGTCTGTCTGTCTTTCTTTCTATCTGTCTGTCTAATTATCATTCTGTTTGTTTGTCTGTCTTATCTATCCATCCATCCATCCATCCATCCATCTACCCATCCATCCATCTGTCCGTCTGTCTGTCTGTCTGTCTGTCCGTCTGTCTATCAATCAATCTATCATTCATTCATTCAGTCAATCAATTCAGTCTGTCAGTCAGTCAGCCAGCCAGCCAGCCAGCCAGTCAGTCAGTCAGTCAGCCAGTCAGCCAGTCAGCCAGCCAGTCAGTCAGTCAGTCAGTCAGTCATTCAGTCAGTTAACCAATCAATCAAACTGGAGAAGAAGAAACATTACGAGGACATATTATGTCATTACTGAATTTTTGGGTCGCCATCACAGCACATCCACTTTCTAATCTGTCACCTCCACATGACTCAAGATGTAAAATGATTTGTTTAGCACAATGACTCTAGATTATTAAAGCAATTTGTTTCGCATATTTATTTCTTCTTAAGGGGGTTTCCAATGTGTCGACCCAAACAGATATTTGTAGTATAATAGTGTTTTCATGATAAAATACCGTTTGTTTTTCAAACACAATAGACTATAAGTAACACAATAGACTATAAGTAACACAATAGACTATAAGTAACTTCAAACTTCAAACGTCAAAAGACTTGACATTGTTATTCAGGGATAGCAGCGTCATAAGACAGTGTTGCACACGTTGGCTTCGACAAGACAAGACAAAGTAAAACAAACAAAACAACAACAAAAGAAAACTCAGCGCTTAGATTTGATTTTGTCAAGATTTTGCGCTATATAAATAAAATATATTATTATTATTATTATTATAAAACAAAAACAACGACAAAACAAAACAACAAAAAACATGCAACCCCCAAACCAAACCAAACCAGCCAACCAACCAACCAACCAACCAAACCAACCAACCAACCAACCAACCAACAACCCACCCACCCACCCACCCAACCAACCAACCATTCCCCCTCCCCCGGCAAAATCGTCTTTCTAAATAAGAAAACTCGATCAGTGGTGATGACATCGTGGAGAATTAAACATTTTTTTTATCTCGTCATTATTATTATTGTTGTTATTATTATTATTATTATTGCTGTTGTTGTAAAATAAAACAAAATTAAAATTTTAATTCTTCTCTGTTCTTGTTGGCGACCCCCGATACTGGTCAGTCCTTTGTTTAGTAGACCTTTATACATCGTTTGAACAACCCTCTTCGTACGTTCATCCTGTCTTCTCTTGTCACCAAGAAGCAACTTCAGAAGCCATCACGCTCGCTTTCTTACAGACATAATTATTTAATTGACTTGGTCAGTTCAACCGACGGTTGAAACTGACTTGTTTTGGGTGGTGTTAATACCACCTAATTTTCTACAGCTGTGTCTGCCTGTGCCCAGTGTTAGGTGGAGACAAGTATTGCACTGCGAGAGACGCTCAGTATATCCTCAGTGCAGCCTTTATTTTATTTTAGTTTACTTACTTATCTTTTTGTTCTGATTTTGTTTTGTTTTTCTCTGAAGACTGACAGTGTGTATACCTGTAGTCAGTCTTGGCTGAACTGTCAAGAAAAAAAACAGACTCTGCACTGTTACATTTTGTTTTCATCAGTGTATAATATCATTGTTCACACTTTGTATTAGGGGTAGACCAATTTTTTTTTTCTACCCTCTCTTCATATATTTCACTTCAGCGTGCAGACGCAGTGTTGAAATCACCAATGACCACATTCACTCGAAAAAAAACAGGATCTGCGTGTTGGTCATGTTAATGTCTATCATCTCCAAAACAAAGTATCAGACCTGTGCGTGTTCCTACACAAACAAAATTATTACCATTTGTACGGTGTGACCGAGACACGACTAGCATCTCATATTACAGATGAAGCTATAGCAATCCCAGACTATTCTGTAATCAGGCGAGATCCCTCATGCCATGGAGAAACTGGAGTTGCGCTTTACATCCACCGAGATATTCAACAAATAACCAACAGACGTTATGACTTAGAAACCAAAGAAGTTGAATGTATCTGGGTGGAGCTAAAGCCTTCTGCAACAACTCCACCTTTACTTATCGGTATTTTATATAGAAATCCCAGGAGCACATACGAATGGCATGACCACTTTCTAAAGATGATGGACAAATTGTGTCAACGACATACAGACATTCTAATGTTAGGTGACTTTAATTTTGACCTACTCACTCCACAACCCGCATGGCAGTCAACGACCACCCTGGTTGGCCTAAAACAATTAATCAAAGATCCAACAAGAATCACAGCAACATCAGAAACACTCTTAGATCATATCTATACAAACAAACCAGAGGCAATAATTAATGCAGCTGTAGATGATTTAAGCATAAGTGATCATCAACCTGTAAACTGCACCTGGTCAGCCAAAGTTCAAAAAATAAAAAAGAATAATCATACATGTATAACATATAGATCATTCAAACACTTTGATGAGGATGCATTCCTCTCTGATCTTGGTAGAGTAGAGTTCAGTAGTGTGTTTAGTACTAGTAATCCTAACGAAGCCCTAGACATTTGGTACAACTTGTTCACGACTGTCCTAAATAAACATGCCCCACTACGACGGAAAAGAGTAAAGCATCCAACAATGCCCCCATGGCTGTCAACAGACATTATCAATGCGATGTCATTACGAGATAAACTCAAGAAAGAAAAACGCTTCATTGAATACAAAACGATGCGTAATAAGGTAAAATCAATGGTCCGTCAAGCCAAGAAGTCTCTCTTTGATCGACTGGTAAAAAACAATAAAGATGTATCATCACTATGGAGAGCAATGAACTTAGTTATTAAGGGAAGTGGGAAAAAGCTCCCAGGCACGCCTCTCAGTTTCACAGCAAACAAATTCAATGATCATTTTCTGTCAGTATCAGAACTACTAACCCGTCCTATTTCTAACTGTGATCAATATGTCCCCTCTGAAAATCTGATTAACTTTTGCAAAGAGAGGACCAATAATACAAGTTCATTTAGTATTCCCAGTATAGCAGTCCATGAAACTGGAATGTATATAAATAAAATGAATAATAAAAAATCATCAGGACCAGATGAAATCAGTCCCAAAATACTAAAACTGTGTCTGCCCTACATCACGGAACCACTTACATAAAAAAAATTATATTTACAACATCAGCATAAAAAACAACGTATTCCCCAGAGCTCTAAAACAGGCCAAAGTTGTACCCTTACCAAAAACAAAAGATCTTTCACAAATAAATAATTACAGGCCAATTTCTCTTCTCTCTGTCCTGTCAAAGCCTTTAGAAAAACATATCCATAAACATCTTTCAGACTACCTGGAAACCAAAAGTATTCTTCACCCACTGCAATCTGGTTTCCGTCAGAACCACTCTTGTCATACAGCCCTAACACGGCTTGCTGACACCTGGTTATTAGCCATGAATGACTGCAAATTAACTGGAGCAGTATTTCTAGACTTTAAAAAGGCTTTTGATCTCGTTGATCATGATATCTTACTAGCTAAATTACGAACGTACCTTGCCAACGACTCAACAGTTTCATTTTTCAATTCCTACTTTCATGAACGCAAACAAAAAGTACATCTTAATGGATCATATTCATCCGAGGGTCATGTGAAATGTGGCGTTCCTCAAGGATCAATCTTAGGACCCATTCTGTTTTCTGTATTCATAAATGACTTACCACTTCATATATCTGATCCCACAGTTCACTGTGATATGTTCGCTGATGACGGAACAATCCATACACAAGACACAAGCATAGCGACTGTAAACACACGTTTACAAAAGAGCCTAAATGAAATTTCTGATTGGTGTGCTAAAAACGCCATGGCTTTGAACCCTACGAAAACTGAATGTATGGTTATATGCACACGCCAAAAACGGCAGCTTGGCCCTCTGTCACTCAATCTGTCTTTGAGAGGTAATTCTATTGCACAAATACCTGAACACCGTCTACTGGGAGTTCTCATTGATCATAATCTTACCTGGCAAAACCACATTGATTATTTATGCAGGATTATCTCCAAGAACTTATTTATTCTGTCCAAATTAAGATATCTAACAGATACAAACACACGCCAATTATTTTATAATGCTCATATTAAATCGCACATAGATTATGCCTCTACACTGTGGGATAGCTCATGTGAAGTTCATCTAAAAAAATTGAACACCTTACATAGGAGGGCAGCAAAACTTATCATGCCAGATCCCACTTTAACAACAGATGAAAAACTTAAACAGTTAGGAATCCTCCCTCTAAAGTCACACTTAATGTTCAATAAAGGTATCACAATGTTTAAAGTATCAAAAAGGAATGTTCCGCAATATCTTCTCAATTTGTTTAATCAGAATGTGCGATCATACTCAAACTCAAGACAAAATCAATTCAAAATTATCCGTCCAAGAATTGACATATATAAAAATAGTTTATCGTTTTCTGGTGCACAACTATGGAACACCCTCCCCCCAAATATCACAAACACTCAATCACTCTCTTCCTTCAAAGTTACTTTATTTAAATACCTTACGTCAGTATCGTAGATTACCTCAGTTAGCAACAATAACGTCAGCTGCCTTTCAACCTATGACATCTAATCTAGTCAATGTGTGTGTGTGTGTGTGTGTGTGTGTGTGGTGTGTGTGTGTGTGTGTGTGTGTGTGTGTGTGTGTGTGTGTGTGTGTATGCACAATGATAATTCGTGTTTTTTTTTTTGTTTTTTTTCTTTTTTTTCTCTCTTTAACATTATTGATATTTTAACAGTTCAAACTGCCAACCAGTATTTATTTCTGTATTATATACGATGATTTGTTGATGACTCTATGACGTGTTTGATTCTGTCTTGCTTCTTCTTTATTTCTCATTGCCTTTGTTCATTTTGTTTGTTTGTTTGTTTTTTGCTTTGCTTGCTTGCCCATCTTATCTGTTAGCCATATTGTCTGTTTGTTTGGTTGGCTCTTATCTGCTGTCTGTATTTGTCACTTTTCTCCAACTGTTATCCGTATCATGCTTGTATCTCTCTTCTCCTATCAAGAAAAACGGCGCTTGATTATGGTTACTATTCTTGATTTATTTATGTCTTATTACATGAATTATTGATTTGTTTACACATGTATGATATTTCTATTATAGCCTACATATGAGTTTATCATTACTGTAATTTCCTATTGTCGAAAGTAACATTTACTTTATTTATCTATCTATACATTTGTCTATTTGACTTCATATCATCTGTTGATTTTCTGTCTCCTGTAGAATTTTATGTGTTTATGCCTTCAATCGACCCAATGTTTGCTACCCCCCCCCCCCTTTTTTTTTTTTTTTTTTTTTTTTTTTTTCCCTCTAATCATCCTTCTGAACTGCTCTTTTTTCTACCTCCATTTATTATCTTTGGGTTTAGTAGCAGTAGTAGTAGTAGTAGTAGTGGTAGTAGTGGTAATTGTTGTTTGTAACAGTGTTAATATTTTTTGTGTGTAATCAGAAAATTGATTTCATCTTCTTTGATTTAATTGTAAGAACATTAGTCTATTTGACGCTTGATTTATCTTCTATAAATTTGTCACATGTAATGTTTCTTCTCCCTCTATTTCATTTTATTTTGTTTTATCTTATTACTATTTTGTTTACTGTGTTTTCCTCTCCTCCTCCTCCTCTTCCTTCTTCTTCTTCCTCTTCTTCGTCTTATTTTTATTAATATCACTATCAACATTATCTTTCTTTCTTTATTTACTTATCATTATCTACCTGCTCATCTGTCTATCTATCTGTCTATACTATCTACCTCTCTCTCTCTATCTCTCTATCTATCTATCTATCTATCTATCTATCTATCTATCTATCTATCTACCTATCTCTAAGTGGTGACTGTACGTTTGTTGATTTCATTGTATCTTAATTTTAGTATTCAACATGTATTTTCCTTAAGCTGTATTTGTTACTGTAAACAAATGTCATGTGTATAGAATAGCAACGGCAAGTTTGAAAAATGGCTTCTAGCCAATAGCTTTTACCGTTGAAAAATAAAGCATCATTGTCATTGTCATTGTCATTGTCCTTCCCTGTTCTCATTGTCACCCCAGCATTTCCCATCCCCCCTCCCCAGTTCAGCCTGAAGGTAGAGGCCCGATCCTAGCGAGTACAGAGAGAGAGGGCCATGTTGTTCATCTTTTCAGTCTCTCAGGTCTCCGCTACCTTTGTTATCGGGGACTGGGAACGAGCCATTCAAACTATGCTGTCGACCATGACAATCGGCCCTAGCAGACGACATTGGAGTGCGCGTGGCACGGCGAAATGAACACAGACAGGACTAATCGATAAGCTCGCCCCTTCCTCCAATCACAAATTGCGTTACATGCCCGGACCGCCCCTAACACTTAAAACATAAACAATTGATTACAAATCTCTTTTGCCGAGATCAAAAAAATCTATCTGTATAATTTATCTTGATGTTAAAAATTTTGATACGTCTCTATACTCCAATTGATCCAAATGATGTTATAAACATGTTTGTTTACAGTGCTAATGTTGTAACTGGCCCAACATGTTTCAAGATGGCGGCGATGAGGGCGAACAACGGCGTGCTTGCGTTTACAAGCGGCAATTCTATTGCTATTTCAAATATACGGTAAAGTAACCCTCTTCTGTTTGTCCTGAATTTGGTGTTTAATCAAAAGGACTCAGACTGAACCGCTGCATTTATGTGCCAAAGCGAGAGAAATGGAAAATCGCAAAGCGAAAGCTGCGAACCCTCATACCACGTGAAATTGAGGAGAGAGGTGGCGCGATGTTCGTATTGATTGTGGGCGGTCTCAGCCTGGCTGTTAAAGAGCATTGATCAGGCGGCTGATCAATATGCTTTATCAATGGAGACACACGCTGGCTATGGCGCTGTGTAGGAATTTACTACAGAATACGCAAGATTTCGATTTTGTGTCCCCAGAGGGTCATTTGTCGAGAGTGTCTCTTGTCAGTCCATTATTTGATTATTGAAGAGCTCTGTGCTGATGCCACCCACGCCAGGCAGTAACCCGTGCTGCTCTAGCACTGAGGCCGCTGACACTGACTCATTGTTCACCATTATCGGCATGGCTATTGGATCTGTTATGATTCGAAAATGAGAAATAATGTTTAGTTGACAGTGTCAGAAAAGGTACAAACACAGAAATGTAACAAAACAGCCAACAATAAACCAAAAATTACCCAAACAATGCTGTATTGTATGAATCCAGAAATAACCTGAAAGAATTCATAATAGCCTAGGTCCTGAATGTGCTTATACATGTGTGTGAGACAGTTTAGTCAGATATATATGTATATGTACATAAACACTGACATTGAGACATACACCCAGTCTATCTCTGTCTCTCTCTGTCTGTCTCTGTCTCTGTCTCTGTCTCTCTCACATACACATACACACACTTGTGTAAAAACATATGCAAGTAGATGTTTAAAAAATATCAAAGGCACTGACACACACATTCTCTTGTTTAAAAACACACACATATATGTCATATGTGTGTAGATGTTGAAAGAAGTAATACACACACACACACACACACACACACACACACACACACAACACACACACACACACACACACACACACACACACACACACCACACACTGTTCATACATACTGCTTAACTTGACCCACCCACATACACAGGCATGTACACACATTTCTCTTCTGTTATCTCATATTCAGTTTAAACCTAAATCATGTGTCTGATACTAGCCAGTTATGATTGTCATTGTAAGGTTCCTCTTTGAGTTGACGTGACAAAAAAATGAGTTTGAGCCTGAATGTCATTCTTAGTATCAGTCTTGAGTCACACACACACACACACACACACACACACACACACATACACACATGTCATATGCAATCTTAATGGCTTTGAATTATATGATAAATTTTCCTAGGACACTTCCCAAGATACTCTTTTGCGTTGATTCAAAATCTGTACTTGAAGCTCTTGAATTATCAAAATTACAAACAAGATCTGAAATGATATTGGAAATTACTCACTTGATTAATAGTTTATCCTTAAGAGGCATTGATATTACTTTCTGCTGGATACCATCTCATAGTTCTTTTCATTATAACGATATGGTTGAGAGGGCTGCCAAACGGGGGGCAAAGAGCTCCCCAGATTCAATTATTGTACAACTTTCCCTCTCATTGCATGAGTGTTATACCATAGTGGACTCCTATGTATGGAAGCAGTTTCAAGATAAACAGAAAAAGTATGAAAACTGTTATATGAACTTTGAAATTAGCAAAACTCTTAAGCAGTTTCCTGCCAGCAGAAGTATACAATCCCTTATGTATAGGTGGAAACTTGATGCATTTAAAACAAAATACACCAGGAATATAGTATGTCTGTGTGGAAAAAAGATAACACATAGTCATATTCTTTCATGCGTTCAGGTGAAAAGACATATTCCTGCACTATCTAAGACAGTTTCTGATGTATTTGCCTCACCATCCTTAACATATGAATTTTTTGTTGGCCTGTCAAAAAGTCCTATAGCAAATTATCTTTAACACGCCGTTATTTCACATGTTCAATGTTATGGTTAACCAATTTTATTGTTTCAATCGTTAATTATGATAACGTCTTGTGATTTTGTTCCTTCTCGTCTTCGGCACAGTTGTTTTCTGGTTCATTTCTTTTTCCTCAAGATTAACCATTTCCAAGTATACTCTTCACTCCTCATGATTTTGTGTGTGTGTGTGTGTGTGTGTGTGTGTGTGTGTGTGTGTGTGTGTGTGTGTGTGTGTGTGTGTGTGTGTGTGTCTAAAATCACTTAAGTGAATAGACATTAAATGAAAGACCACCACACACACACACGCGCGCGCTCACACACTTCTATATAATGTTAGGGGAACAATGATCAGTTTGTTCATGTCACACTTTTTTGAAGCACTTAGGGGTCTTATGAGAAGAGGTGCTGTACAAATAGTCAGTATATTATTCTTTAGACTTGCAGGGTATGCACAACTGTCTGTCTAAAGCTCTGTCACAGTCATTGAGGCATCTATACTCTCATGAATATGTACATGCGCACATTTACACATGCACTCGCACACATACACTGACATACTCACTTAAGTTATACACTTACACTCTGCACACAAGATGTGATTCATTTATTATCATATTAAATCTGGTAATCATAGTCACATATACACACACTATATGATTCATTTATTATTATGAGCAGGATAAACAAAATAAATGAGTGAGTAGACATATGATAGACAGATACATAGATATTTTGAAAAAAAAGAATAATGAAAGAGGGAGATCAAAACAAGATAGGATGATCCAAGGCTTTGATCTTTTCGTATGTTTTTGTTTTCACAAGTTTCCATAAATTTGTGAAGTGAATGCAAAAAAAGTTGAAGACTCATGACTAACTCATATTTAGTTGAAACCACTTTCAACTGAATTTCTTGATTTATGGAATCTGCAGGTTCACCCTCCTTCTACCCCCATTACGATGCCATGATTATGGGATGATAATTACGTTTTTACGCTTATGATAGATTGGTTGTATACATCTAGACTATTAATTTGACAGTGGTGTATAACTTATAAGAATTAAGATCTACTGAATAGGTCATCCAAGTAAGCAGTGTCCTTTACAGGCTTGATATGCCCCCTGCTCCCCCGCCTTAGAGAAATTGTGTGTGTGTGCGCGCGCGCGTGTGTGTGTGTGTGTATGCGTGTGTGCGTGTGTGTGTGTGTGTGTGTGTGTGTGTGTGTGTGTGTGTGTGTGTGTGTGTGTTTCACTGTGAGCATGTTTGTGATATAAATTTTCCCACTTCTTTACCCAACAATGACTTCTACAACTACTTCTTTCCCTCAGTTTGTGTAGATTTTTTATAATTTAAATATTGCAGTTTTTGTTGAGTGTATGCATATGCCTGTTGCGTGAGTGCGCTTTGATTTGAATTGTTTAGATTTGGCGCTGTATGAATGTTGTAACTGTTATTATTATTATAAATTATGTAATTAATGAATAGATCTTTGTATTGTACAGAAAACTTACACAGGGATATCGGCTTACACGTATGTTTATTTGTAGTGGTGAAGTGCGTGCATGTTTTTTTCCCCATAGCATTCTGATTTTCTCTGTTGCATAAAATATAGGCATGTTGTTTTGCCTACACTGTGCAAGTGGTGTGTTGCTGCTGCACAGTCTGCATATTCCGTCTTTGGTGGGCAGGCATGCTGAGTGTTTTCATTATAAGTCATGGGACTGACATGACTTTCATGATCTTCAGTGTGCATATTTGATGTTGTGAGTGCACTATACATGAAAAGGGTTTAGGCACTAAGAGGTCTGTGGTATGTTGACCTGGGAGATGGGAAACATCTCTCTCCTTTATCCACCAGATGGGACAATACCCAGACAGGATCGAACCCAAGACTTTCTTATTGGAAGTCCATCCTCTTACCTGCTTGATTGTGATACCTACTTGTTTTATTCATGAATACATTTGAAGGGTGTGATGCCCTTCAAATGCATGTATAAACTAAGTATGTACATGTAGATATGGATGTGATGTACTTGTGTTTGTATACGTACATGTATGCATGTAATGATGCATGTATACATGTTGTGTTTTTTGTTTAAAACTTGTGATCAGGTCATCATATTCAGACCATTTCAGACATTTGTGAACTTACTCATTTGAACTTACTCTCTTCCTGAGTCTCAGTGTGTTAGATTCATTTATGATTAGAAAATGTTTAAAACCCATGATTGGCAGAAGATGAACTGAATATGGATACAGTTGAAATCAAGTTTTCTTGTAAGATTTATGCTGTATGCATCAGTTATTATAATTACAGTATTAGGACCACCCATTAAGAAGTTATTAGGACAACCGTTAATATTAGGACACCCAGTAAGAAGTTATTAGGACAACCCATTGAAGTTATAGGAACCATGAGAAGTATCGATGACTTGAAGAAGCATGGCACGTATACACACACACAACACACACACACATGCATGCAGGCAGGCATGCAACCGCCTGCATGCACACATGAATGCATGTGCATATGTGCACCACCACACACACACACACACACGCACACCACGCACGCACCACCACACACACCACCACCACACACACACACACACACACACACACACACACACACACACACACACAGATGCACGTATAGTAGACCATGTGTGTGTCTGTAGATTTGATATAACATTGAAAAAGGGAGATGGGCAGATAAAACAGAAAGCTAGGAATGGTTTGTATAGCATAGTTAGTTGATCAATGAAATTGAAGCAAAGGTTCGCCCCCCCCCCCCCCTCCCCTCTTTAGAAACATTAAATGAATGGGGGGAAAGTGTACATAAAAAGATAAAATAAACTGGAAAAAGTGTATAGTATAGTTTAGTATAGTACATTATAGTACAGTATAGTATAGTATAGTATAGTATAGTATAGTATAGTATAGTATAGTATAGTATAGTATAGTATAGTATGGCATAACATAGTGTAGCAGCGCAGTGCATGTATGCAGTGTAGTGTAGTGTAGTGTAGTGTAGTGTAGTGTAGTGTAGTGTAGTGTAGTGTAGTGTAGTGTAGAGTATGTAGTGTAGTTAGTGTATTAGTATAGTATAGTATATATAATATAGTATAGTGTAATACACAAATTAGTAAGTATATTTAATGAAATTAAAACAAAAGCTTTCTTGCCTTAGAAACATAAAATGAACTAGAAAAATGTATGATCTATTATAATTAATGGCATTAAAGCAAAACTCCTGTTTATTTAGCTTAGAAAAAAAGAACTGAAAAAAAAGTGTTTACAGTATATAATTTGAACTGAAATCTTCAGGTGAAGAGCATAATTCTGAAATAAATTTGTGGCATCTACATGCTTATACACATACCTTGTACCAGTATTGCTCCAGTTTGGAATCTAGAATTTGTTCAAGGGGATTCTCACATTTGGACAATTCCATATGTGCTCCACCTAGATCTGCCGGCAATCATCTAGCAAACTCCCTGAGCCTGTGCAAAGGCCTGTATGCTGGCAATGCCTTGAAATGGGGAGGGGGGAAAAGGGGCCTATAAAACACTAATCTAACACACCAGAATGAAAGAAACATTAAGATAGGCAACCAACAGGCCAGTTTTTAACACAAGCTAGGATTGAGCTCAAGATAAGCAGATCTTCATTCAAGTTGAGACTAATTAATCCAATGCAAGCAGTTTTTATTACATAGAAGATGATGTGATTGTGGTTTGGAGGAGATAGTGGATGGAGCGGCATATCCCAGCATGGTCACTGAGGCAGGTAATGTCAGTGGAAATTGTATTTCAGATGTGTTTAGTGTACAGTACATTGTTTTTTTCACTTTTTGTGGTTTCTAGAAAGGGTTTGGTCATTAAAGATACAGCAGAAAAAAACAGCAAACAAAGCAAAACAAAATTGAATAATACTGAAGAGAATGAGTATTTGATGAATTGCCGTAGTGGGTATATTGACTTAAAATGAATGTTCTGGTTATTAGATATGTGATGGTGGTGGAGGTATCGACTATGTTGAAATGAGTGTTTTGTTTATCAGCTCCTACAGCTGTTGTTAATATGAAGGATTCAGGGAGCATGTGGCAGGCTGGTCAGCCCCGTTTTAAATTAATAGCAGCATGGACTGAGTGAAGATCTAATATGTTTTGTTCACCGACAGCTACTTAAAAGTTGACTTGCTTGCTGCCAGGCTTAATAACCATAAATATGCAATTTGACCTGCTGTTGTTTGAATTATTAATTCATACTTAGGCCCTGTTTTTTTTGTTATCCATGTAAGACCTTGTAAACACATGTGGTGGCCTGTAGGTTAAAATCACCTGTGTAACCCTGCCAAAACCTAATGACTTGGTAGCATTGGTGGTGGTCTAGTTGTACAATATTCACCTGCCACGGGAGTGACCGGGGTTCAGTTCCCTGTTGATACACATGGACATTTTGTCAGTGGCTAACATCATCATCATCATGTGCCTCTCCACATGGTGTTGGCGATCATGGCCCTCCACATGAATCAATTCCCTGTCGCTGCAAGTACATCTCCCACCCTCTCTGCAAGTTCATCCATATTTTCTCCCTCGGTCTACCTAGTGTTCAGTTTCCTTCCAGCTTTCCTGTTGTGACCAGGTGTTCCCCTTTCTTCATAAAATGTCCTATGCATGTTGCTTGCTTTTCCTAATCTTCTTTATTAATGATCTTGTGTCTGCCTCCTTCAAGACTGTCTTGTTTATTTTCTTTGTTGTCCATGGAAATGTCAACATTCTTCTTAGTAACCACATTTCAGTTGCCTCAATTTTGTTCTGACTTTGTATGTTGACTGTCATGCCTCAAAACCATACAACAGTATCAGTTCTTTTTAGCATTCAAGAACTCTCTTTCTGATGTTAATTGATGGGCATCTGTTGGTAAGAACGCTGTTCATCTTATTGAATGCTGTTTTGGCTGGCTGATTCTGCTGCTGTTTCTGATGTGTATCTACCGTATGGTGAGATGACCGTTCCCAGATATTTAAACTTGTCAGCCTGTCTCAGAGTTGTGCCGTTTGCTGTTATTTTGCATGAGGGGATTTCTTGTATTTTACTGCTTACCATGATTTCAGTCTTCTTGCTGTTTAACTCCAGCCCTTCGTTTTTGCTTTCTATTTTCCTGTTATATTCAGAAGGTTGTAGGTCTTTTTCATTTTCTGCAGTTAGCATGTGTCATATGCGTAACGAAAGTTGTTTATCATTTTTCCTCCAAACTTTATCCCAGGGCATTCAGTGGCCATATCATTTTACAAAACCGAGTTTTGTCTGTCACCAAAGTGAAGCAACATCAGGCCAGGTTAAAACTTGGATGGTTGACCGACCTCCTTGGTACACCAGGTGCTGTCGGCACATTTTTTACACAAAATGGCTAACACTTTTGATAAGTTTCGATAAACCCTGAACTAAAGATCTCATGTCTTGAGATCAGTTATAGCCCGCAACATGAAAGTTTGCTTGTTCACTGCCTGTCTTAGGCTAATGCTCCTACCATTCCGGTGTTATCCGTGTTTGATCGCGATGGTTATTGCCCGACCACCATCCCTCCTCTTCTCCCTGTCTTTAAGATTTTGCGCAGGATCAAGGAGTTTCCCAGAATTTTGCTGACAGGTCTGGGTGGAGGGATATGGCATTGTCCAAGTGTGATGAATCATTCTTAACAAACACCATGAAAGACCGGTGTTGTTATACACACATATGGTGGCCTAGGCTAGAGATTGAAAGTGCTACCCACAACACTAAAAATCCAAAGTTCTAATCACAGTTTCGACATGAATTTTCTCTCTATCAGTTACATCATGTGTAGTGATCTTGAAGCCAGTCTTTCTGATGAAATGATAAAAACAGGGGTTCAAGGCACACAAACGCTAAATGCATAATACAATATTACAAGAAAGTTCTGATCAAAAGTTGTTTCACTTGCGACTAGATCGGAAACCGAACCGGCAACTGATTGGTTGATATCCTCAACATTAACCAATCAGCTGCCAACCGAGACTTCAGCGCAGACACCGATCGTCTGCTGCAATTCTTTTGGTGACAGAGAGAGAGGAAAAAAAAAAGTCAGTGATGGCCTTTGAATGTAACTGGATAAGAACAAGAGTCAATTTGTGTCATCATATATTCAACAGATTTAAGTCGACACAGTGTCATCCAGGTTGGTTAGTTGGTTTATGGTCACGGTAGTCTCATCTATCTTCCCAGCTCTACTCTGTTGTAGTGTGTGTCTTCTGCAAGCAGCCTAGTTCTGTTAAAAACACAAACAAACAAACAAACAACAAACAACCAAAACAAAACAAAACAAAAAACAAACAACTTGTTAGAACTACCGAGAAGCTCAATGACTGACATAGTGTATGGTGAAGTGGGGTTATACCAAATTCAGTGCTGATGATTTCTAAACTAAATTATTTTTGGTGTAGCCTACTTTGTCATTTGACAGTCGCAGAGAAATAGATTTAGTCTACTCTGTAAAATTTAGATATAAAAAAAGTCACCATGACTTATATGTAAATAGGATATGTTGTTTAGACTGGATAGAATATATTCAGAAAACATTCATTGATTATACTGGGAATCTCAAGAGTTTTAGAAACAATACACATTTTGTGAAAATGTTACTGACACGCTCCAGGCGAATTATTGGCAAATGTGGAAATATATTTTAAAAGACAGTAGTAAATGCAGATTGTATTGAAATTTCAAAGGCAAATTTTGAATAGGGAAATTTATTACACAGACGCCAGATAGTAATGTTTTTACCTTGATTAAATTTGAATGCACCTGTCACAAGCTTGAGATTGAACTAGGTAGAAGCAAAGGAGTAGGTGTCAGTTTTGTGATAACAATGCCTTAGGTGATGAGTTTCATTGTATTTTTGGGTGAACTAAATTCCATGATGACTGAGTGAAGTTTATTCCACAAAAATATGTGCAAGTTAAATCACAGTGTTGTCATTGTCAGTGTTGAGTATTGTGAAACAGTTTCAGATGTACTTTTTTTCCTGTTGGACTGTTCATTCTGTTTCATGTTGTACGTTAATCCTATTGGATTTTCATGTAGTTGCTGCTATTCTGAATGCCCCAATTAGAGTTAAAGGATCTGTTTAAGCACAGAGCATTCAACACTGAACATGTGCTATGTGGGTACTTATCTTACTTGTGTTGACTGTTATGTATGTGTGTACCGTACATGTGTGTATAATTCAGCATAGACTGATCCAAGCTGTCATTCTCTCACAAGCACAATAGATCCACAGAAGATTATATATATATATATAAACAACACACAACACATACATACATACATACATATATATACATATATGTATTCAGCTGTTGTGTAAAAAAGATCAGCAATCGGATATCAATCAGTTAGCTGCCAGCTTGGTGTGAGATGTATTTGCATGGTATAATTCTACAGAAAAATCCGCTTTTGTACTGTAGATACATAAAAACTGCCGGTTGACAGGGGGGGGGGGGGGGGGGGGAGACGAGAGAGAGAGAGAGAGAGAGAGAGAGAGAGAGAGAGAGAGAACTGGGACTGTTTTAATGTACAATGGCTTTAGGGACAATACATAAAATGTGTGTTGGGGGGGGAGGGGGGCATGGAGTTGAGAGGTGGAGAGAGGGGTGCTTTGAGTTCCATCATGTTCGACAAGAAATTCAAAGCTCACATTGCTTTGTCGGTTTATACACATACAGAATACACTTCATAATATCATACTCAGTTTGAAACCTGTACAGCCATATTTTGATGTCGAAAAACTGTGATGTTGTAGTGTGTTAATTTATTAAGAGATGTGATGTTCTGTACAAACATGTTTTCATTTAAAATTTTTTTTTTAATATGTTTATGAACTGAAAACAAACCTGACACATTGTTCCTGTGGTTAACATTTGGTGTAATTCTATAGAGAAACTCATTTTTATAGATAAACAAAAATACTGGTAGACAGAGAGAGAGAGAGAGAGAGGGGGGGGAAAGAGATAGATAGATAGAGAGAGAGAGAGAGAGAGAGAGGGGAGAGAAGAGAGAGAGAGAGAGAGAGAGAGAAATGAATCTTTATTTTTCAAAGTAAAGATATTAGCAAGTACGCCACCTACATATCTGCTGTTGTTATCTACTTTTGATTAACTAATTTAAAATTTGTAGTTTAAACATGCACACATATATCTACATTCAGATATGAAAGAGAGAGACTTCAAAAAACTTCAGAATATTTGATTACTCAGGGACAGTAACATATGTCCCATTGGACCTGTCTTAGTCCTTGTAACTCTACAGATGTAAGCATATTAACAGATGAACCATAGTACTTACAATGTGAAAGAAGTTAAAAAATGAATTGTATTAAGATATTGACTAATATATGTACTATATGTCAATAGCTCAGGCGCTTAAAAAAAAACCAATGAGATACATATAAAGCAGATATGAATGTACATGTCACCTTCAAGCAGCAACAGCAAACATACAAAAATGAGATGACAACAGTATATTAGTAATGACAATGTATTCATTTTTGTTCATGAAATGATAATAATAAAATGTGAATTACATAGAATCAAAGGAAAAGAAGAAAGTAAAAGAAGCATATAGAACAAACAAGGGGAGTGGGGGAGAGACATGTCAACTAATGCTGTGATAAAGTAGATGAAAAATATGCATGCAATGACAAAGAAGGTTAAAAATGACTTTTAATGAAATGTTGACTTCCATATATGTCAGTTGATCAAGTACATTTCAAAAGCATGAGAGATGAAAACAGTAACACATAAAGCAAATGCATGTCAACCGCTGACAGCAATACAAGATAGCAACAACTCCGACCAATAATATCAATAGTAGCAGTTGTGTCGTAGCAGTTGTAGTAGTAATGTTTTAGAAAATATCACATCATGGCAATGAAAATAGCAGTAGTATGTCTGTACTATCTAACCATTTCTCTTCCCTGTGTCTACTGTCTGTCTGTCGTCTGCCCATCCATCCGTCCATCCATGCATCCATCTGTCTGTATAACTACATCCATATGTACACATGTATCCATATAGATACATAATATATATATTAATCTGTGCAGTTGAGAGTGAATGGTGTTATACTCTAAAGAGGAGAGAGAAGAGAGGAGAGAGAGAAGAGAGAGAGAGAGAGGAGAGAGGAGAGAGAGGACGGGGAGGTGGCATTGCACTGTGACAGGACTGTTCATGGAATTGGATTTCATGCAGTTAATGCATTGTGCCTTATCAAGGATTTTGTCATGTATTACTTGCATATATTTGAATTGTGCACATAAATCGAATTGCCCAGTAATGATAAACCCCTTTGAACAAATCTGAATTTTACGTTGTGTGTGTGTGTGTGTGTGTGTGTGTGTGTGTGTGTGTTGTGTGTGTGTGTTGTGTGTGTGTGTGTGTGTGTGTGTGTGTGTGTGTGTGTGTGTGTTGTGTGTGTGTGTGTGTGTGTGTGTAAAAACTATGATTTTTCTAATAAATGTGTTTATGTATAATGTTTTTTCTTTGGAAACTTTTCAAAAACAAAAAAGCAAAACAAACAAACAAACAAAAACAGAAAAAAGAAAGAAAGAGAAGAAAAATGAAATAATTCATAAAGTTTAATTTTAAATACAAAAAACGGAGTAATAGAATAAGTATGCATTTCGATAGCCATATCTTTCTTTTTTACTTGCACATGTGTTCACTTATATATTCATATATTCAAATGTATGCATGCATACAGTATACATGCATGTGTATTATTTAGTGATTTCTTGTGTATTAATGTCTTTTCTGTTTCTTTTTCTTTCAGAAATCCAGGTGCATTTGACATCATCAACCTGCCGTCAGCAGTTGAGATAAAGCAGGCAAGAAAGATGAAGAGGATGGGTGAGTGAATTGCTGAGTGTGGACTGTTTGTGTTCTCGCATGTGTTGATACAGTCTTATACTCTGTGTGTAGTCTGTCGTCTGTTCTTGTGACACTATGTTTGTTTGTCAGTTTTTGCCCACTTTTATGAATTTTTTTCTTTGAAATCAACAAAAGCTTTGTTGCAGAAGCAATCATTATAACACAGAGATAATCGTAAACATTAGTTTATCTGGAAATTTAACAGTGATAAATATGCACTACATTAAATATGTAGCTCTGCCACTAAACTACAGACAAGATTAACATTTTTTTTAATTAAAATTTTTTTTTTTAGGATCATCGCAGCTCTTGGTGCTCACCTTTTTTTTTCCCGTCCCATTTTCTATGCCACCTTAATGGCCACAGAAGCTGGGACAGTTTTTAGAGTGCAATAACCATGATGTCAATGATGATGATAATCATGCTGCTAAGGAGTTCCATCTAGGATTGAGACTGCATGGCAGGGCTGTACTCTACGCTTACTGTCATATGTCCTGGTGTCAACCAGGTCTGAGAGACACAGACACCTGTGGTGCTGGTCAGAAGATTTTAGCAACACCCTCAATGACACATCCATGAAGTGGATGAGACTTGACTGTGTGGTCCCAGTCTTCCTAGTGAGCCCATAGCACACCCAACTCTGGGTAGGAGCTGGTTAGAGCTGAAAAATCCCGCAATGAAGGGACTGATGGGGATTCAAATCCACAATCTTCCAGTTGGTAGTCCGTTGGGTTAACATTTTTTAACACAATTTATAAAGGCACTCTCTATCTCTGCTGTCTGTTTGTCTGTCTTTTTGTCTCTGTTTCACTGTCTGTCTCTGTCTCTCAGTGTCTGTCTCTGTCTCTCTGTCTGTCTGTCTGTCTCTCAGTGTCTGTCTGTCTCTGTCTCTCTGTGTCTGTCTGTCTCTGTCTCTATGATCTATCTGTCTCTCTGTCTCTCTCTGTGTCTCTGTCTCTGTCTGTCTGTCTGTCTGTCTTCTCTCTCTCTCTCGTGAGTTTGCTCTGTTATTTTCCCTTTGTCAGACAACTACAAGCAATACAATATTGCGTGCTCGCATACACACATGTACACACGGAGAAACAGACACACAGATATAAACACACACAGACACACAGACACACAGATACAGACACAGACACACACACACAACACACACACACACACACACACACACAACACACACACACACACACACACACACACACACACACACACACACACACACACATACACACTCATGTTGGACTCGCATATGCTGTGTGAAGTTTTCTGTGGAATACCAGATGAGGTGCTACTCATTTGTCAGTTTGTAAACTACAAAGACAAAGAAAATAATTTAGCTCCAGCATTGATAGTTGTGCATAGAAATACTGACATGAAGTTAAACATCAATCAGATAGTATATGGCAGCCTCTTTTCAGAACTGATGATCTTGCTGTGTATTTGACTTCAAGTATTTTCTTGATTTTATGGAAATTTGATAGTGTGTTTCAATATTGTTTAATAGGTGTTGACTTCTGGAGCTGAGAGTTTTGTTACTGTTTTGAAAACTGATCTGTCACACTTTCTGTCCCTCAGCATAATAGCTGTGTGGTTTTTAATTATTCTTATTCAGTACTTTTGTTTAAATTTAGCTTCATCATATAGATTTTAGCAGTAGTAGACATGGAGAATTGATCAAATACTGTTGTGTTATGTCTTTGTCTTTACTCTCAGAAAATAAATATCATTCACCCACACTCCTCACTGACTGACTGACTGACTGACTGACTGACTCACTCACTCACTCAGTCTTTGTTCTCTCATTGTATTTTGTCTGTTCTCGTCTTTGCCATTGTCAGTTTGTCTTTGTTTCTGTCTATTCCATCTTTGTTTATTTGTTCTGTCTTTGTTTTTTGACCGTATACTCTTTGTTTTTCCCTGTTCTGTCATTGTTTTTCTCTGTTCTGCCTTTGTTTTTCCTTTGTTCTGCATTTGTTTCTGTTCGTTCGTTCTTTGATTTAACGTCTTTTCACTATAAGTGATATTAGACGGGGGAGGGGAGGGGGGAGGGAATAAAAAATGAATAAATAAAATAAAATGTAGAACGATTGTTGTTTCTGTCTGTTCTGTTGTTGTGCCGTATTTTGTCTTCGTATGGAATGTCTAACAAAAATGCTGATGCGTAGGCCTAAAATGTTTGTGAAGTCATTTTCAGATATATATAGAAGTGTTGTAGTCTAATTCTAACTATTCATAATTATATCTCGAACCTTTCTTCCTTGGATTTGGCTTAGTATAGGCCAGACAGAATAGTGCTTATAAACTAACTGATGTCATTGTGAAGCACATTTGTTTGTCTGAAAACTACAAGTTGATGCGACCTCACCCATATTCCCTCCCAAAAAAGACAACAGTAACAACACACACAAAACAGAAAAAAGAAACAAACACGAAAAACAAACAACAGCAACATCCAACAAGAAAACAACCCCCCCCCCCCCCAAAAAAAAAAAAAAAAAAAAAAGTCATGTGGATGCAAAAAGACGTGAGAATCCGTCTTGATTAAAAAAAGTGCATCCATTCTGTTCTTGCAGGTAGAAATGGCCACAGATATATGGAAAAAAGGATCAAAAACAGGTAGAAAGGGTCACAGACAGGTAGATATGACCACAGACAGGTAGAAAGGATCAAAAACAGGTAGAAAGGGTCACAAACAGGTAGATATGACCACAGACAGGTAGAAAGGATCAAAAACAGGTAGAAAGGGTCACAGACAGGTAGATATGACCACAGACAGGTAGAAAGGACCAAAAACAGGTAGAAAGGGTCACAAACAGGTAGATAATTATGGCCACAGACAGGTAGTAACAGTATAGGTTGCTATGTTTTCCCAACCACAGGCTGGTCACAGTTTCTTGCAGGCTTCCAGTAGCCACTGGTTTTCTTTCCTTTTCTGTTTTTCATTTTTTTCCCTTTGTTTTCTTCGTCTTTTAAAAAATTTTTTTTTTTTTTTTTATTATCTTTGAATGTGTTGTCGTCCTTTGGTGTGACAGGAGTTGATGTTACAAACAAACGGCCGTCAGGAACGTAATGACGTTCCTATGACAACCCTCCATTTTCCCCAAAGGGAAAAAACGGCACGCCTCCTGTCAGACGATTATGGCTCTTTCTGGTTTTTCTGTGCTGTTTAGGGGTAGAGTGGGTTTTTGTTTTGTTTTGTTTTGTTTTGTTTTTGAAGGAGTCAGTCATAGCTTGTCAGCACCCAGCGAGAGAGAGAGAGAGAGAAAGAGAGAGAGAGAGAGAGAGAGAGAGAGGAGTGCGTGCGTGCGTGCTTGCGTGTGTGTGTGCGTGCGTGGGGGTGTGCGTTGTGTGTGTGTGTGTGCGTGCGTGCGTGGTGCGTGCGTGTGTGTGTGTGTGTGTGTGTGTGTGTGAACTCGGGAACTCATTTATATGTCATAAGAAGTCAAAATAGTGCTGTAAGATGCAGACTGGTTGTGATAGTTGGTGTAAAGATTCATTGTAAATGATTTCACGTATCATGTTACCATCGTCAACATAATGACAATAGAGAAATACGTGAGTGAATAAGAATCTTACAGTGTTTCCCAAAGCAGTTTGTCATAGACAGATTGTGCAATAAGTACTTACAAAGTCTGTTATGTAGGCATTTTACTTTGTTTTCTTTTCCATCTTTCTCTCTTTGCTTCATGAAGAGTCATGAAGGTACCACGTAATGAACTGTTCATCAGAATCCTCCAGCTCACTCAATCCCTCTGCAGCCTGTCTCCATCGGAGGGGAATCACATTGCATATATAATTGTATATATATGCTCTCTATAATTTTCCATTGTTTTTATTCTCCCATTTATAGCCGTGTGTGTGTGTGTGTGTGTGTGTGTGTGTGTGTGTGTGTGTGTGTGTGTGTGTGTGTGGTGTGTGTGTGTGTGTGTGTGTGTGTGCGTGGGTGCGTGTGTGTGCGTGCGTGCGTGCGTGTGTGTGCGTGTGTTTCAGCGCTTAGATTTGATTTTATCAAGATTTTGCGCTATATAAATATTGTAATTATTATTATTATTAGCTGTGTCGACTGTGTGTCAAAGCCTGGGTCTCAGAGAATGGTTTTCCTGTCCATTCCGCCATGATGTTTGTCCATACTTTTTTTTTTTCTTTTTCGTTTCCTTCTCTGTTCTCGAACACGTCCTTGGCGGATTTGGCTTAGCAAGGCCACTAGATCTTGTTATACGGCCATTCCA
The DNA here is from genome assembly GCA_030674185.1 of Monoplex corrugatus. Lineage (NCBI taxonomy): Eukaryota > Metazoa > Mollusca > Gastropoda > Littorinimorpha > Ranellidae > Monoplex > Monoplex corrugatus. The sequence goes on from JAPXFY010000019.1 coordinate 11,838,570, forward strand.
ATGTATTTTTCTTGTCTTAACTGATGTCAGCAGTTCTTCATATGGTCCAGCGTGCTGCTCGATGTTCGGCACGCTTGTTTATTGGTGATATGATTACTGTTGAGAGTTCCATGGACAGCAAGGAGGGCAGGCGAGACAGTTTTGATGGAGGCAGACACGGGGGGATCATTCATGGGGAAGATTGGGAAAAGACGGGCAACATTTGTGGTCCGTTTTGTGGGGAGGGGGCAGTTGGAGCGCCTGGTCACAGCGGGAGGGCTGGAGGGAGGGAGGGCGCCAGGTGGACTCAGGGAGAGGGTGCTGGACGGACTTGCGGGGTGGCTGGGGGCAGGGAGGGTGGGGAGGTGCTTGAGGCAACAAGAGATAGAGACAGATGGAAGTCTATGATCGCCAACGCCATGCGGCAAGGCACTGATGATGATGATGATGATGATGATGAATGATTTACTGTATCCAATGATTAGTATCTTGTGATAATGTCCTTTGCTTGGCTTGATTTGTCTTACCAATCTGCTGTGGGGGTCTATGATATGCATACAGGAAAATGAGAGTCCTTGGCCTTATCTCACATGCATACGGGTCAGAGGCTGGCCTCCGCTATTGGTAACCACGTAACCCAATAGTACGTGCAACATGTGGGGAGTGAACAAAAAAAAACAAAAAATATTGAAAGAATATAGATTCTAGTTTTCTTGGATTTTTTTTTTATCAGGGCATATCTTGTTCCTAATTTTTTTTATTTATCAGTTTCTGCGTATATGGTCAAAGTACCTCGGAAATGAAGTTCTTCAGTGTATGTATGGTGTGTGTGTATGTGTGTGTGTGTGTGTGTGTGTGTGTGTGTGTGTGTGAAGTCCCACGTCAGTCATCCTATTTTCTTGGCATCGTAAGAGAGTGGACGTAACTGTCCACGAGCATACGCGTATCTACACCAAGATCGTCCAGTTGTTAAAGAATCAATCGTAATTAGAGTCCGATGTAGCCAGAGTGGCTGAGCATAAGACAGTTTAGTTCCTCCAGGCATCCGTCCTGACTGTATGTTGCCCTCTATGTCTTCAAGGCCAGAAATAATCTCACTAGTGATGAGCCACTCGAAGCATCACTCGTTCATTACAGTAACTACTTCTGAGGCGCTTTGGTATAAATTATCAGCCAAATCAAGCAGCTAACCAACCAATCAACCAGCCAGCCAGCCACCCACCACCACCCAACAGCCAGCCAAACCCAAACCAACCATTCGACCAACTAACCTTTCGAAGGCTGTGTTCACATGTCTTCTGGTCTTGTTTATTATCTTAATTTTATGTCTGTGAGTGCTGAGTGAGTACAGTCACCATTATTTCAGTTTAACGTCTCCTTGCCGGCGTGCACTGCTCAACGATAATAAGCAGGAGTTACTTGGCGTGTGCCAGACCCACCCTTAACCGACCCGCCCTTTAACACAGGGAAAATGCCCGAGGGTTGAACGTGGGGCGGTAAGACTGTTTTGTTTGTCACGTGGAAAACGGCTGGTTTGTCAGAACTGCTTTGTCATGGCTGTAACACTTCAGATCGGATTTGATCTCCACCGTCATCTGTAGACACTTTTCCGCACAACTCCGTCTGTTTGCCTGTGGATTTGCCCAATAAACATAGAAGCATGTCTGATGTCTTTCCCCTTCAGTTGCTCATAGACTTAACTAGGTTTTTTTTTTCTTCGTCTTACCCCCCGTGGGGATGCCAAGGGCTCTTTTGGTACAAATAGTATCTCCACTTTCTGGAAATTCCGTGCTAGAAATGTCCTCTTTTCTGTCATTCTCTTTGTTTATGCCTTGTTCCCTTGCTTTCTGTCATTTCTTCCTGTTATTTTCTGCCTTGCTGGTCCATTCACCTGCATGTGTTTGATAAAGTCTAACGTACTGAGGATTGATAATTGGGCGCATAAGTATATTGACATATGCGGAAGCGATTTTATGTAATTTAGGCCCGTTTTTATATGTTTCAGTGTCCTTAGTTATGTTAAATTTGTATTCAGATATCTTTTTCAATCCCCTGTGTGATAAATTGACGGAGTAGTCAACGCCAGGGGCGTCTCGTTAGATTATGTGCGCGAATGCATCGATACGTGTACTTATGTACTTAATTTTCTTTCTCTTTTTTCCCTGTTGGCTGGGCTTTAAACAGAAAGAACAGTAACAGTAACAGCAATGACAATAACACTTCTTCGTCTTACTCAGGCTAAAGCTTCTGCGGGCACTCCCTACCTAAGCATAATACAAACAATGTAAAATCGTAATATGAATTCATACAAACCTACTTACCTAGCTGAGAGGGAGCGGCTTTTTGCGTGTATGACCGTTCTTTATCCCGCCTCACAGGCAGTAATATTCCCATCTTAAGGAGCTAACGAGAGAATCTGGAGGAAATACAGGTGAACGATCTTAAGGTAAAAAATAAGAAAGAGGCTTGTGAGGAAAAGAGAGCATGACAGGAAGGTGGAACCCTAAGTACCTAAAAACAGACCAGAGGGTTGTGTGGTTCCAAAACTGGAGGTGACCCTCATTTCTGCTTCCGCAGTACTGTTTTGCGGGTGACTTGACCAGTAAGCACAGAGATACATCAAGTCTTTTGTCCATTAAGGTCAGTACGGGGACAAAGGATTGGGCAAAACGTGATTCAGTTTCATGGTGGGTGAAACGTGATGAACCAGATGTCATAGTGTACTTACCGTTATGCAACTAGACTGTCTGTTGCCTTCCGTTACCTGGAATGAAACGGCCATAGATAACAAGTTTCTTTGAACCTTTGACTCTCTCGCCCTGTCTTCCTAGAAGCCCCTATGGGGATGCCTGGGACTCTTTCAGTATAAATAGTATCCCCACCTTCTGGAAATTCTGTGCTAGAAATTTCCTCATTTCTGTCACTCTCTTTGTTTCTTTCTTCCTCCTTTCCTTTCTGCTATTTCTTCCTATCATTTTCTGCCTTGTTGGTCCATTCACCTGTGTGTGTGTTCAGCACAGACTTACGCTGTATTGGGTGCATGTTTGGCTCTAGGGAAATGATATATGCGAAAGCAATTTTGGGTAATTAGGCCTGTTTTTATATATGTTTTAGAGTCCTTAGTTATGTTTAAACTTGTATTCAGGTCTGTATTTTAAATCCCATGTGTGACAAATTGGACAGAGTGATCATCACAAGGGTATCTCCTTAGACCGCATTGATATATTAATTGTCTTTTCCTTTTTTCCTGTTGAAGTATTGCGTGTGTATTGAATGATAGAAGCCCTGATATGGCTCTGTGCATTCGGCTGGGCTTTAAACAAAAAAGAGACAAACAAGACCAGCACACACACACACAGAGGCACGCACACATGCACGCACACGCACGAACGCACGAACGCACGCACGCACGCACGCATGCACGCACGCACGCACGCACGCACGCATGCACGCACGCACGCACGCACACACATTCTCTCTCTTAACAAAAAACAACCAACCAACTCAACCACAGAAATATAACACTTTCTTCCCCGAACTGTCACGAGCCGGTAGTGTTTTTTTCCCCCCACTTTCGTCTTTGTTTTTTTTTTTTTTCATTTCATTCCTCCTTTTATTCCTCATCCCCCTCCCCTCTTCTTATTTAGTTAATTGTGTCGTCCTGTGGTGTGACAGAAGAAGATGTTACAGACCAACCCTTACAACGGTTCTAATGACGTTCCTATGACAACCCTCCATTTTCTCCTGGAGAAAAAGGGCCACGCCTTCTGTCTGACGATTAAAACTCGTTTGTGTTTGTTGCTGTTTGGGGGGTGGGTGGGTGGGGTGGGAAGGAAGGACGGTTTGAGAATCGGTCACAGCTTGTCACCAGACCTTTGTGTGTGTGTGTGTGTGTGTGTGTGTGTGTGTGTGTGTGGTGCGGCGTGCGTGCGGTGTGTGTGTATGTGGTGTGTGTTGTTTTATTTTGTTTTGTTTTAAACAAAGTCGAACATGGCTAGACCGTCAGTTCTTTCTGTTGTTTTGTGTTTGTTTAAACATAGTCCGACTTGCCCACCTTTTTCTTTTGTATGCTTTTTCTGTCTTCTTTTTTTTTTAAAGATGTAAAGTCCAACGTGCCGAGATTTTTTATGCTTATTTTAAGTTGCCCCCCAACCTTTTTTCATGCATAATCTGACTTGCCTGGATTCTTTCTGTTTGTTTTGTGTCTTTTTTCTGTCACCTTTAGACCTAGTCCGACTTGCATACCCAGAGTGGAAGCAGCGTAGGCCACTTGAATGCCATTCGCCCTATTTCCCTCCTGTCTCCGATTTACCTAGTATTGTGATATACCATGCGCCTTGTATTGCAACATATGTTGCGTCATTCGCATCACCAGCTGTGCTGAGGAGCAGTTTTCGCGTATGCGAGATCTGCACTTTTGTATAAACCATTCAATCGATAAACGAAAATCAACCAACCAACCAATCAACCGACCAAGAAAGGAACAGAGAAACTCAACCAACTGAGGTTAGCTCAGTAGTTAAGTGAGTAATGGTCAGACATCCAGTTAGAAGGTCCTGAAAGCCCTGATATGGCTCTAGTAGTCGGCTGGGCTATAAGCAATATGAACTGACAGACGGTCCTGGGTTTGATCTGCTCAGACACTTCCACCGTGTGGACAAAGGGTGGAGATTTTTCCCATCTCCCAGGTCAACATGTGTGCTGACCCGCCAGTGCCTAAAACCCCATTGTGTGTATATGCATGCAGAATATCATATATGGACATTAGAGAAGGTGTAGGTTATATCATTGGCTGGTGGCTTATGGAGCATGATAGCACCCAGCATGTACGCTCACTGAAAGACGGGGTATGCAGGCTGTGCAGCAACATACTGCCTACGCATTGTGACTAAACCAACGCGCGTATACGCGTATGAGGAAAATCAGAACGCTTAAAAGCAAGCAAGCAAGCAAGCAAGCAAAAAAAAAAAAAAAAACGCGCGCGCGTGCGCACACGCACACAGACACTCACACACGAACGAACACACAAGCAAGCAAGCAAGCACGCACGCACGCACGCACACACACGCGCGCGCCGCGCGCACACACACACACACAACAAGCAAGCAAGCAACACACACACACACACACATACACAAACAAACACACAAACAAGCAAGCAAGCAAGCAAGCAAGCAAGCAAGCAAGCGAGCAAGCGAGCAAGCAAGAACAAGCAAACAAAAACAACCCCCACCTGGAAACTACTTTATTGGCTGATGGCTTTGTGTTGTGGTGTAATCGTGGCCTGTCAGTACGATCGGCGTCTCTTGAGTCAGTATGAGCCAGTGTCCTACCTACCTACCTTTGGATTGCTTAATACCTCATTTTGCACTGCAGTCAGTCATTGTTGTAAAACACCCGGGGGCTGATTTGGCGTGTGCCATCACTGCAACACATCTGTTATGCAGATAAAAGAAAATGCCCCGGGGGTTGAGTGAGTGTAGGATGTTAATGGTAGTCAGTCAGGTTGGGAAGTGCTGGTTTGTGAAGATCGCTTTGTGATGCTGTAGTGTGTAAAGTGTACTTAACTCCAGTAGGTTATAGAAAATGAGAACACCCACCATGCACGCCCACGGAAGGCAGAGTATGCGGACTGCGCAGTTGCATACCACTTGCATAGTGTAGGCAAAAACGAACATACACGCAATTTAGAAAACTCCGTACGCTAATAGCAGCAGCAGAGTAGCAGCAACAGTAGCAACAACACAACAAACAACAGCAGCAACAACAACAACAACAACAACATGTACTCCGAATAATATGTGTATTGTATAAACATGAAAAGGTTTCGTTAAAAACAAACAGACAAAATATCTCTAGAACCAACAGAGAGAGTAGAAAGTGACAGGCAGTCAAGACGGTAATCTCACAGATAGTGATGTTTCAGAAAAAAATCAACCATTCAACCAGCCATCAAACTTACTAACCAGCCAGGGAATCAACCATCCAGCCAACAACCTACCAATCAATCAACCAACCAACCAGCCAGCCAACCGACCGACTGACCGACCGACCAACCTACCAACCAATCAACCAACCAACCAGCCAGCCAGCCAAACCAACCAACCAACCAACCAACCAACCAACCAACCAACCACATTAACCAACCAACCAACCAACCAACCAACCAACCAACCAACCAACCAACCAACCAACCAGCCAACAAACAAACAAACCAAACCTTCTACAACCAATACAAAGAGAGTAGAAAATGATAAACAGTAGAGACAGTAATCCCACAGAAAGTAGAGTCATTCATACCCAAGGTTTCCCCATCATTAGTGAAAGATTTGGATGGAGCACGTATGGAATTGCCCGAATCAAAGACTACAGTCTTGAACTAATTTCAGATTGCGCTGTCCAGCCCCCTCTGCCAGGCTGTCCTTTGGCTCCACGTAATTGGTGGTTTTCAGTGGATCCACGAGAAGCATTAAAATCACTATTGTGCACAGATCTGTTTGTTTTGTTTTTCCCCTTGTCGTCACACATTTCCTTTGATTTAAACAGAAAGCCAGGACATTGATTGAGATCAACCCACTGTGTGTGTGTGTATGTGTGTGTGTGTGTGTGTGTGTGTGTGTGTGTGTGTGTGTGTGTGTGTGTGTGTGTGTGTTGTGTGTGTGTGTGTGTGTGTGTGTGTGTGTGTGTGTGTGTGTGTGTGAGTGAGAATTAATGTATATCAACCCTTTGTGTGTGTACGTGTGTGTGTTCGTGTGTGTCAGAGTATTTGTACAGAAAGGATATAAGCAATAAGTTGCTACTGTTTTTAGACGGGTTTTTACTAAGGGTGTGTTAAAGACTGGGCACAGGAAGAAACTGTGAATGAACAACAGTGCTTTCAACTTCATTGAAATAAAACCTCTACTCGTGTTGCTGGAGAAATGTAAAGAACCAGATTTGACGTGGACCAGTTTCCAGTCAGTGCCCAGGGAATTATGGTCCATGATATCTTCCTCTTCTGTCCATAAAGATGTGGGCCATGACATGATCCTCTGCTGTCTGTAAAGATGTGGGTCATGGTATTTTCCTCTGTTGTCCATAAAGATGTGGGTCATGGTATTTTCCTCTGCTGTCCATAAAGATGTGGGTCATGGTATTTTCCTCTGCTGTCCATAAAGATGTGGGTCATGACTTTTTCCTCTGTTGTCCATAAAGATATGGGTCATAACACTTTCCTCTGCTGTCCATAAAGATATGGGTCATGACAATTCCTCTGTTGTCCATAAAGAATGTGGGTCATGACACATTCCTCTGTTGTCCATAAAGATGTGGGTCATGACACATTCCTCTGTTGTCCATAAAGATGTGGGTTATGACACATTCCTCTTGTCCATAAAGATGTGGGTCATAACACATTCCTATGTTGTCCATAAAGATGTGGGTCATGACACATTCCTCTGTTGTCCATAATGATGTGGGTCATGACACAGTGCTGTCATAAAGATATGGGTCATGACACAGTGCTGTCATAAAGGTATGGGTCATGACACATTCCTCTGTTGTCCATAATGATGGGGTCATGACACAGTGCTGTCATAAAGATATGGGTCATGACACAGTGCTGTCATAAAGATATGGGTCATGACACAGTGCTGTCATAAAGATATGGGTCATGACACAGTGCTGTCATAAAGATATGGGTCATGACACAGTGCTGTCATAAAGATATGGGTCATGACGTATTCCTCTGCTGTCCATAAAGATGTGGGTCATGACACATCCCTCTGCTGTTCATAAAGATGTGGGTCATGACACATTCCTCTACTGTCCATAAAGATGTGGGTCATGACACATTCCTCTACTGTCCATAAAGATGTGGGTCATGACACATCCCTCTGCTGTCCATAAAGATATGGGTCATGACACATTCCTCTACTGTCCATAAAGATGTGGGTCATGACACATCCCTCTGCTGTCCATAAGGATATGGGTCATGACAGTGCTGTCATAAAGATGTGGGACATGACATTCCTCTACTGTCCATAAAGATGTGGGTCATGACACATCCCTCTGCTGTCCATAAAGATGTGGGTCATGACACATTCCTCTGCTGTCCATAAAGATGTGGGTCATGACACATTCCTCTACTGTCCATAATGATGTGGGACATGACATATTCTCT
>JAPXFY010000019.1:11854209-11856709 GCA_030674185.1 Monoplex corrugatus
GGGCCCAGACAACAGCTGAGGACACAAGACGTGACGGTGCTGCAGGAATTTTCCGTGTGGCACGTGCACGTTACTGACATCACTGGGCTCCTTGATGAAATTATCATCATGTACTGTCTGCGTCAACTTTGGAGGTACCAGTGTACAGCATGGCAGCAAAGTTTGAACCCTCGCTCCTTAGGTTTAGCACGATGCGAAGTGGTTGGCAAATAGGTGGTTGACAAGTTTGTAGCCTGTCTTGAACTGGTGGCCTAGTCCACCCCGCTGTCAGTGGGTATCTGTCCTTCTTTAGGGATGGAAAACAGAGAAGTGGGCAGCGTCGTCATGATGTTGACCTCGAGAACAGTTAAGGTCTTTACTACCTCACTCTCCTACGACGTTGACTTTATTGCTAAGAAGTGGCTGTATGAAAAACATGTTCTGTGTGATAAGGAAGGATGGGACGTGATACAGGCATTGCTGGTTTGATGCCGGTTTATGTCGGTTGTCTTAAAATTTAGAGCGTGGGATAAAAGAGAGACAGAATTAGTGTATGTCATGGTAGATGAAATCAGTGTCTGTGCTGGAAGGAAATCAAATCAGGCGAAGTGGTGCACCTGTCAGGGCTGTGCATCAGGGCTGTGGTCAGTCCCCAGTCACATTGTTGGTTACAGGAGGACGAGGAGCTAGTTAGGGCTGTGCACAGAACAGACATTCTTTAATTATGGTTTGTGTCTTTGTTTTAGCCTCGAAATATTGCACGCTTGAACGTACCCTAGTTCATAAACACTCCAGATTGAATACGGTGAAATAAATTTGTACGTACGCTTGGCTTTAATAAGGTAAAGGAAATGTAGAGGTAGCACAACTGGTTTTTCTTCTTCTTGTACACAAGGGAAACAGGTCAGGCGACATCTGGTGATAAATGTGGCCAGTTTTTTTTTTCTCCACAGTTCTTGCCGGCTGCGATAGAGCTTGGTGGTCTCTGGAGTTGTAGTCGGCCATGTCTGTCGTTCTATTTGACAGAAGTGACATCGCTGCAGTACGAGGGTTATCCAATATATCACGAGAATACGTCTATAGAAATGTAAAAAAAGAAAAAAATCAAACGACAAACACAAACAAACAAACAAACAAACAAACAAACAAACAAACAAACAAACAAACAAACAAACAGCAAGAACAAAAACAACAACAGCAACAACCACTACCAGTATAATGATCAGTACCTTTCTGTGTTTCTTCGATGTAACGTCCCTTCCATCAAATGACCGATTTCATTTTGTTGGGAAGATCCGAAATGCCTGTTGCTTGGCAGCTAGAGTTATGTTGTACCTGCTTGACCACCTCCTTTTCCAAGTCGTGGAAATCGCAGAAATGTGCTCCACGAAGTGTTCTTTTCAGCTTGGGGAATGGAGCAAAGTTTGGGAGACTTTATTATATGGACAATAGGAGGGCTGTGGCAAAGCCCCCTTGATATGACGTCATAGGTGACGTGACCACCCCCTTGATATATGCGTCATAGGTGATTTAACTATCTCTCTTATGTGTAGTGGAATAAAAAGCACGTATTAGTGAAGTGACAGAATCAGAATCAGTTTGTACCCCCGTGGGGATGCCGGGGGCTTTTTCAGTATAAATATTATCCCCCATCATCATCATCATCATCAGGTGCCCTGCCGCATGGCGTTGGCGACCATGGACTTCCATCCATCTCTATCTCTCGTTGCCCCTAGCATCTCCCCCACCCTCCTCGTCCCCAGCCACTCTGCAAGTCCGTCCAGCATTCTCTCCCTGGGTCTACCTGGTGCTCTCTTTCCCTCCAGCTTTCCCGTTGTGACCAGGTGCTCCAAATCCCCCTTCCTCATAAAATGGCCTATAAATGTTGCCTGGCTTTTCCTAATCTTCCTTATGAGTGATATACTTGTGTCTGCCTCCATCAAGACTGTCTCGTTTGTTTTCTTTGCTGTCCATGGAACTCTCAACATTCTTCTGAGAAACCACATCTCGGCTGCCTCAATCTTGCTCCCACATTCCACATTCTGGAAATTCTGTGCTAGAAATTTCCTCTTTTCTGTCACTCTCTTTGTTTTTGCCTTGTTCCTTTACTTTCTGTCATTTCTACCTATCATTTTCTGCCTTAATGGTACATTCACGTGTATGTGTTCGATAAAGTCTTACGTACTTTTTCTTAGGATTGATAATTGGGTACATGCATTAAATGCATTTCTGGGTGTAGGGAGGTGAGATATGCGAAAGCAATTTTAGGTAATTCATGCTTCTTTTTATGTTTTGTGGTGTCCTTAGGTATGCTTATATTTGTATTCAAGTGTTTTTTAACTCCCCTGTGCGATAAATTGGATGGAGTGGTCAGCGCCAGGGGCATGTCCTTAGATTATGTGCGCGAATGCATTGATATGTGTATTTAATTTTCTTTTCTTTTTTTTTTCTTGTTGAAGTTTTGAATGTTTTTAAGCGGTTACAGCCCTGATATGGCTCTATGCAATCGGCTGGGCTTCAA
>JAPXFY010000019.1:11861709-11886709 GCA_030674185.1 Monoplex corrugatus
AGCATTGCACTGTCGAATCGATCATTTGATGTTCAGCATTGCACATGTCCAATCGAGTTATTTGATGTTCAGCATGCACATGTCCAATCGAGTTTTATGTTCAGCATTGCACATGTCCAATCGAGTCATTTGATGTTCAGCATTGCACATGTCGAATCGAGTCATTTGATGTTCAGCATTGCACATGTCGAGTCGAGTCATTTGTGTTCAGCATTGCACATGTCGAATCGAGTCATTTGTTCAGCTTGCACGTGTCGAATCGAGTCATTGATGTTCAGCATTGCACATGTCGAATCGAGTCATTTGATGTTCAGCATTGCACATTGTCGATCGAGATCATTTGATGTTCAGCATTGCACATGTCAAGTCGAGTCATTTTGATGTTCAGCATTGCACAGTGTCCGAATCGAGTCATTTGATGTTCAGCATTGCACAGTGTCGAATCGAGTCATTTGATGTTCAGTATTGCCAGTGTCGAATCGAGTCATTTGATGTTCAGCATTGCACATGTCGAATCGAGTCATTTGATGTTCAGCATGCACATGTCGAATCGAGTCATTTGATGTTCAGATTCACAGTCAATCGAGTCATTTGATGTTCAGCATTGCTCACTGTCGAATCGAGTCATTTGATGTTCAGTATTGCACATATCGAATTGAGTCATTTGATGTTCAGCATTGCACAGTGTCGAATCGAATGATTTGATGTTCAGCATTGCACAGTGTCGAATCGAGTCATTTGATGTTCTGCATTGCACAGTGTCGAATCAAAGTCATTTGATGTTCAGCATTGCACAGTGTCGAGTCAAGTCGTTTGATGTTCAACATTGCACACTGTCTGATTATTTTGTACTCTCCACCCGTGGGGAAGCCAAGGGCTCTTTCTGTACGAGCGTATCCCCACTGTCCAGAAATTTTGTGTTTGAACGTTCCTCTCTTTTGCCACTCTCTTTGTTTTTGCCTTGCTCCTTTGCTCTGTCATCTCTTTCTTTCTCATTTTCTGCCTGGCTGGTCTATTCACTTTTATGTTTTCCGCAAAGATTTGCACACTTTCAGTCTATTGGGATTGAAGACTGGGTACACACATGAATTGCATTTTTAGCTCTAAGCAAATATGAATTGTTTGGTGGCAAGTTTTGGTGTTATAGGCCTGTTTTATTTTTTTGTAACAACAACAGCAACACCACCACCACTACTACTACTACAACTAACAACTACTACTACTACTACTACTACTATTACTATCTACTACTACTACTATTAAAAATATGAATAAGAATAAGAAGAAAATAACGATGATAATGATGATTACGACGACGACGACGACGACGACCAGCAACAACAACAACAACGATGACGACGACGACGACGATGATGATGATATTATTAACCCTCCACCCCCATCCTCAATTCCCTCTTGTGAATGCGTCCATCAGCCTGTATCACATTCAACTTCCATCTGTCGTTCTGTCGTGGTCTGTCTGTTTTTCTCTATATATGTCTGTCTTTGTTGAAATATATTTGACCCCACATATAGTTGGTTTTGTGACAGGAGGTGGCGGGTTTGATTTGATTTTGATTGATGTGAACATCTCTGTTCCTTTCTCCCCCCGTTCCGTGCCCCCCTGTTGTATTTCGAAGAGAATGTTAACGGAAGTTGTATATCGAAAACCAACGCAAACGAGGAAGGAAGGTTAAGGTAAAAGCTTGCCCTATCACCCTGAGGTCGAAGGTGAGCTAGACGGTTCAGGCTTGAACTTTTCTCGGGGGCAGCATTATGAGGGTGGTGTCTATCTCTCTGCTTTACTGCTTTACCTTCCACAACCCTGAAGAGGGACGGGTACCCATGCACAGTAGAATGAACTGGAGATGACCCGTACCAAATTTGTGTCGGGCCCCGTGCAAACCAGTGCAGACAGATTGGAAGGCGGCAGTTTATGTACCTCTGAGCTACCCGGCTGGCGGATTTCCTCCTTTAACCCTGGTTCTGTCCTTCTTCATCTTCCCTATGAAACAGCTGTACAAGAGCTAGCGGCCACCCTTAATGAACAGACATAAACACACACAAACAAAACAAACAAACGAACAAAGAAACCGGCAAACAAACGACAAACATATAAAAATATAACATCCAAGCAGACAAACAAGTACAGATGCAAGCAAGTAAGCAAACTACAAGCAAGCAAACTAGCAAGCAAGCAAGCAAGCAAGCAAGCAAGCAAGCAAAACAACAACAACAACAAACAAGTAAACCAAGAACACAAAGAAACAAGCAAGCAAGCGAACAAACAAACAAAAAAACAACAACAAAAAAACAAAACAAAGAAGGACACAGACGGAGAAGCAAAGGAATCATCGTCATCAACAACGAAATCCATCCTTAACATGCAAACAAACGAGCGGACAGGAAAAGAAACGGACGAACAAAACAAAACAAAACAAAACAAAAAACAAAACATAGTAAAACAAATGAAATAGAAACAGGCCAGCAAACAAAAAGAACAAAATAAAACGAAGAAGGAAACAGACAAACATACGAACGAAACAAATAAAGGAAAGGAAAACCAAGCAGAAAACCCAAACAAGCAAGCAAAAAAAGCAAGTAAAGAAACAAAACAAACAAAGAAGCAAACAAGAAAACAGACGGAGAAACAAACGAACAAAAGCAACAGACAGACAGATAGACAGCAGACAGACAGACACATTAAAAAACCCATAACAAGCCAACATAGGAAGAAACCAACATTTTAGCAAGCAAGAGTATAATTATAGTCACAGACCCCACATAAGATTATTAAAATGTCACACCAAGTGATTTAATCAAGTTTAAGACACCGTGCGCTAGCGCGCGCACACACACACACCACGCACGCACGCACGCACGCACGCACACACGCACACACACACACATGCACACACACACAACACACACATGCACACACACTCACACACACACACACACATGCACACGCACTCACAACACACACACACACACACACACACCACACGCACACACACTCACCACACACACTACACACACACACACACACACACACACATACACACACAACACACACACAGAGGGAAAAGAATCGGTAAGCAACTCAAGCAATCAAGCGGTAAAGGGTGCGGAGTGAGACACCGACCAAGTTTAATTAAATTCCATCTTTACATGGGAGGGAAGCTGAAGAAACAAGGCAGAGAGAAGGAGGGGCTCAATGGACTGGAGAGAGAGAGAGAGAGAGAGAGAGAGAGAGAGAGAGAGAGAGAGAGAGAGAGAGCATCATTATTCACTTAACCCTCTGTGTGTGTGTTTGTGTGCGCACGCGCGTGCGTCGGTGTATGCATACAGTAGTGGTGGTGGTGGTGATGTGTGTGGCGCGCGTGTGTGTTGTTTGTGCGTGTGTGTGTTTGTATACGTGTATATGAGTGTGTTTGTGTGTGTGTGCGCGCGTGTGTATGTGTGTGTGCGTGCGTGGTGTGTGTGTGCGCGCGCGCATGTGTGTGTGTTTGCTCAGAAGGGGATCAGGTCTCCATTAAGGGCTGTGCCGTGTCCCTGAGACAAAGACCCACCCTCTACCTCCTCCCTCCCTTTGGTCTTGTTTGAGTTTCATTTAGGATTTGGCTCCCCGTTGATTGTCATGTAGGATTTGTCCCCCCATGGAATCCCAACAGCCTGTCATGATCACTGTGCAATATGCAGCATCGTGTCGGAGCTGGGAGCAGGCCCATATGAACATGTTGGAGGATTGGGATTCGTGTGTGTGTGTGTGAGACAGTAGAGGGAAGGAGGGGGTTAGGGGGATAAAAGGGGCTGAAGAGAGAGAGGGGAGAGAGAGAGGGAGAGAGAGAGAGGAGAGAGAGAGAGAGAGAGAGAGAGAGAGAGAGAGAGAGAGAGAGAGAGAGAGAGAGAGCGAGAGCATGACATTTAATTCAAAATAAGGCAATCGCCTGATTTGAAGGGGTGCGAAAATTATACAGTACAACTTTATTACAACACATTGTTAAGCACTGAGGTATTTTCATATTCCAGACCGATTTTCTGGATACATGAATTGTTATCGTTATCAAACAAAACATGAAACAGTCTTACCAATATATTCATCATCACTGTTCAACATTTTACTAGTGATACCACCCGGACCCACTACTTTGCTGTTTTTCAGTTTACTGACAGCATGAACTACTTTTTCCTTTGAAATCCGGTTTATATAGATAAACATTGCTGTTAACTGTGTCATCATCCCTGTGTTCTTCCATTGACATTTTGGAAATGGTGAAACTATTCATCTGATTTCATGTAATTTCGAGATTGGGGTTTTGTTTTACCAAGGTTTTTTTTTCATTCGTATTTCCCCAAATGGCTTTTGGTCTGAAACCGCTTTTATTAGATTTTATCGTGTTCTGGTTAAACTGTTTTTTTTCTCGTTTTTTTGTTTGTTGTTTTTTGTTATCGTTAAGAAAGTATATGATGTATTCTCTTCAATTTCTGCAGGAGGTTATCCTATCAAGATTGTCTTTAGCTTTACGAAATTTTGAGTATGATCTCTTTATACGGTATAATATTGTCGTATATTGTCTGGTAGCCCTATACCTGTCGTCGAACCAGTCAATTGTTTTCTTGAATGTATTCAGTTACATTTTCTTTTTAGGTATTCAACCCTTTCTTTCACCAATCATTGAAAAAAACAAAAACTTTATGGCTTCGTTTATATCAGTATCCAGTAAGCTTGAAGCAAAGGTCAGTCTGAACTTTTTTGGATTTTATAGAGTTTATGAACTGTATACCATCGCCCTATTTCCAAGCAAACTTTTCAGCATACACTTTCTCGTCCATTACAGCACTCTCTTTTGTTTATATGTTTATCAAAATGCCGACTGTAGGCTAATTGGACATGGTTTGAATCGGTTCTGTCACACACACATAGATAACAGTTTTCATGAATAAGAACGAACAGTTCTGTAGACAAAAGAAAACAGTCACTCGACGCTGTTGCCTATTTTTGAAACGAGTGTGTAACAGCTTTGTTGGTCGCCATTACAAAACTCCATTTTGAATGCAGAAACTGTGTTCGACGCAGGAATTCAGAATCACTTTTTTTTTAATCAAAGAAATTCAGTACTGCATGTCCAGAGCACATTGTAATGGATGAAACTCTATAAGCCACATTAAACCAATACACAACTGGAATATTATGTATACACACACACACACACACACACACACACACACACACACACCACACACACACACACACACACACACACACACCAAAACACACACACACACACACCACACACACACACACACACACAACACACACACACATATATATATATATGTGTATATATTTATGTGTGTGTTTGTGTATTATACAGAGAGAGAGAGAGAGAGAGAGAGAGAGAGAGAGAGAGAGAGAGAGAGAGAGAGAGAGAAGAGTAGGTAGGTCATTCTGACAGTCGGCACAGACTAACAGTAGAATTACTTTTAAAACGTCGACCCCTTTCAGTTGTAGACAGTTTTATGTGTACCACACTGAGTGCCCTGTGTCACGTCTGTCTTCTGCTAAATCCACAGTGTGGATTCCTAGGTGCATACAGTCGGTCGTCATTGTAGCCATCATTAACCTCCATATCGGGTGTAGTGCTGACGTGCACGTGCAACTATAGATGCTCCAGGGACCGACCCATATGACATGGCTTTCTTTATGTGAACACGAGATCGTCAAGCCATTCTAACAGTTCCCGTTTAAAAAGAAACGTTACACCGAAATTCCAGATTCTGTACTTCTCAAGGTAACCGTGACCTTGAAGAAGTTTACTTTGAAACGGATTTAGAGATACACCAAGAAGAACTGTAGTCTGTCAGAACAGTGAAAACAGGATTGCGGTATTGTCGTAAGTTCCTGCGAAAGTGCTGTTCACATACATTTCTTAAAAAATTGTTGATTTTAGGATTTTTGTATTGTTTGATGTGTGACCTTGAACTTTACACCTTATCCTCTAAGCTTATGCATTGGCAACTCCTAAATAGTTGATACCATTGACCAAAAATTGGTAAAGATCTGTCCAGAAACAGCGTAGAAAATCACGCAGACTATTATGATACAGACACGCACGCACACACACACACATGCACGCACACGTGTACACAGACACACACACGTACACAGACACAGACACAGACACACAGACAGACAGACAGACAGACACACACACACACACACACGCACACACACACACACGGACACACACACACAGAGACACACATATACACAGACACACATACATGCGCACATGGACATCTACAAAGAAACATCCTTCTTGGATGATATAAGCTAATCTTTCACCTTTGTTTAAAATGCAGATTTAAAAGAAAAAGTGTACTGGCGGAGGCTAGGTGGACTAGGTAGCGTGTTTCTTGTGTACTGTCTGTTGTCTGGAACCGCCCGTCCGTTCCCTGCCGTTTTATTTTCTCTGCTACACCATCTTTCCAGTCTGGCTTCCGGAACATTATCTTCTTTACACCTCATTACTTCATTGAGTCATTAAGTCATGGAATCATTAAGCCGTGTATAACGTTTCCATGTTGGGGAAGGGTGGTGGTGTGATAAATCGTAGTCGTTTGATTAACCCCGGCTCCTGACGGCACAGTCGAGCGTGGTTGCTAGATGGCTGGGTGAACAGGATCCCCAGCTGGCTTGAACACACCACCCTTTTGCATCCGGCTGGAAGTGGAAATCACAACCCCTCCCCCTCGCTCTCTTTTTTTTTAGGGGGTACGGGGAAGGTAAAGCAGCGAGGTAGAGGAGATGGACGCTATCTTCATCATGCTGTCTCTGAGAGACGTGGAGCTCTGCCCTATGACTGCTCAGTGTATGGGAAGCCCTTCGTCTGTGTGCTGTAGTGTGTATTGTGTCTTCATTATGAACTCGTGTGTACGCTGTGCCCTATGATTGTTCAGTTTATGGGAAGTCCATTGTCTGTGTGCTGTAGTGTGTATTGTGTCTTCATTATGAACTCGTGTGTACGCTGTGCCCTATGATTGTTCAGTTTATGGGAAGTCCATTGTCTGTGTGCTGTAGTGTGTATTGTGTCTTCATTATGAACTCGTGTGTACGCTGTGCCCTATGATTGTTCAGTTTATGGGAAGTCCATTGTCTGTGTGCTGTAGTGTGTATTGTGTCTTCATTATGAACTCGTGTGTACGCTGTGCCCTATGACTGCTCAGTGTATGGGAAGTCCATTGTCTGTGTGCTGTTGTGTGTATTGTGTCTTCATTATGAACTCGTGTGTACGCTGTGCCCTATGACTGCTCAGTGTATGGGAAGTCCATTGTCTGTGTGCTGTTGTGTGTATTGTGTCTTCATTATGAACTCGTGTGTACGCTGTGCCCTATGACTGCTCAGTGTATGGGAAGCCCTTCGTCTGTGTGCTGTAGTGTGTATTGTGTCTTCATTATGAACTCGTGTGTACGCTGTGCCCTATGATTGTTCAGTTTATGGGAAGTCCATTGTCTGTGTGCTGTTGTGTGTATTGTGTCTTCATTATGAACTCGTGTGTACGCTGTGCCCTATGATTGTTCAGTTTATGGGAAGTCCATTGTCTGTGTGCTGTTGTGTGTATTTTGTCTTCGTCATGGACTCGTGTGTACGTCCGTGTGACAGATGTGTTGAGATCATTAAGTCATGTGTATGCCCTTTTGCTGACGTCATTAAGTCGTGTACGTCCGTGCGGTGACGTCATTTTCTCATGTGCATGACCATGCAGTGACGTCAGTAAGTCACGTGACGTCCCTCTGAGGACGTCATTAAGCCATGTCTATCACACGTGTGTTGTCATGTCATCAATTTATGTGTAGATGTGCCCGTTTGACGACGTTGTGTTAACGTCATAACTTGTGTATTTGCGGCTGTGATAACTGTGAGCGTGTCATCAGATCATGTGTGTGTTCGATGACAACCGTTTTTTAACGTTATGAAGTCATGGATATCTCCTTATGACAAGTACGTGGTGACGTTTTTAGGACAGGTGTGTCCTTATGACAGGAGTGTGGTGACGTTATTAGGACAGATGTGCCCTTTCGACAGGTATATGATGACGTTATTAGGACCGGTGTGTCCTTTTAACAGGTGAACGGTGACGTTGTTAGGACAGATGTGTCCTTTTGACAGGTCTGTGCTAACGTTATTAATAATAATAATAATAATTACAATATTTATATAGCGCAAAATCTCGATAAAAATCAAATCTAAGCGCTGAACATACACTACGCACGCGCGCACACACACGCACACACACACTTACACATGGCTATAAATGGGGAAAAAGAATAAAAGCAATGGAAAATTATAGAGAGCATATTATATACAAATATATATTACAATGTGATTCCCCTCCGAGTGGAGACAGGCTACAGAGGGGTGATGAGTGAGGTCAGGATTTTATGCAGAGGAGAAAAGGTGAGTTTTGAGAGCGGACTTGAAGGAGACAAAAGTAGGTTGCTGACGGACAGAGAGAGGAAGTTTGTTCCAGGAAAGTGGACCAGAAACAGAGAAGGCTCGTGGACCATAGGTATTGAGCTTGGTGCGTGGAAAGCGAAAAGTCAGAGGATCGGAGGCAGAGCGGAGGGTACGTGAGGGAACATAGATCTCAAGTAGGCTTGACAGGTAATGGGGGTCTGCGTTATTGAGGCTTTTGTAGCACATGGTGTCTAGTTTGTACTGTATGCGCTTTGATACAGGGAGCCAGTGAAGTTGTGCCAGGAGAGGAGATATGTGGTCAGCTTTTTTCTTTTTGAGTACAAGGCGTGCAGCATTGTTTTGAATGCGCTGTAGGATGTGAATGGTGGAGGCAGGAAGACCAGACAGGAGTGAATTGCAATAGTCAATGCGAGACATTATGAAGGAGAGAACGAGTTTTGCAGTTGTTTCGACAGAGAGATACTTCCTGATCAAGCTTATACGATGGAGGTGATAGTAGCAAGATCTGGCAGTTTGAGAAACAAAGTTGTTCATGGAGAGGGTAGAGTCAATGCAGACACCAAGGTTTTTAGCTGAATCAGAAATTGGGACTGATGTGTTACATAATGGGAGAGAAAGAGGAGGCAGCTGAGAAAGTTTCTGACGGGTACCAATGAGGATAGCTTCTGTCTTGTCGTCATTAAGCTGAAGTTTGTTGAACGTCATCCAGTTCTTAATGTCCGAGTAACACTCAGTGGTGCGAGTCAAGAGGCGCTGTCTATTGTCTGGTGTGTCACTGTCTAGAAGTTGGGTGTCATCAGCATAGAAGTGGTGTTTTATAGAGTGGGAGTTGATGATGGTGGACAGGGGGGAGGTGTAAAGAGTGAAAAGAACAGGGCCAAGGACAGATCCTTGTGGAACACCACAGGTCAGGCATGCAGGTTGAGAGTAAGTGCCATTAATGAGAACAGTTTGTTTTCTGTTTTCTATTAGGACAGGTGCGTTTTTTGACAGGTGTGGGGTGACGTTATAGAACAGGTGTGTTCGATGTTAGTAGGACACGTATGTCCTTTTGACAGGTGTGTGGTGGTGTTCTTAAGTCAGGTGCGTCCTCGTGATAAGTGTGTGGTGATGTTATTAAGACACGTGTAGGTCTGTTGAGAGACAACTGAATGTTGACGTCATTAATCCTTTCAGTCCTTTGCCTTCTTCATCAGCTTCCTGTCGAGACAGGGAAATTGTTAAATCATTTGTAGGTGTGATAGCTTGTGTCGCATAACACCAGACACTGTCTATAGCATCAGCAGACAGTGTCCGTAACACCAGTAGACACTGTCCATACCACAACACCAGTAGACACTGTCCATATCACAACACCAGTAGACACTGTCCATATCACAACACCAGTAGACACTGTCCATACCACAACACCAGTAGACACTGTCCATACCACAACACCAGTAGACACTGTCCATAACACAACACCAGTAGACACTGTCCATACCACAACACCAGTAGACACTGTCCATACCACAACACCAGTAGACACTGTCCATACCACAACACCAGTAGGCACTGTCCATACCACAACACCAGTAGGCACTGTCCATACCACAACACCAGTAGGCACTGTCCATACCACAACACCAGTAGACACTGTCCATATCACAACACCAGTAGACACTGTCCATACCACAACACCAGTAGACACTGTCCATACCACAACACCAGTAGGCACTGTCCATACCACAACACCAGTAGACAGTGTCCGTAACACCAGTAGACAGTGTCCGTAACACCAGTAGACAGTGTCCGTAACACTAATAGACACTATACGTATCACCAGTAGGCACTGTCCATACCAGTAGACAGTGTCCATAACACCAGTAGACACTGTCCATACCACAACACCAGTAGACACTATACGTATCACCAGTAGACACTGTCCATAGCACATAACACATAGCACTAGTAAACATTGCCAATAACACCAGTAGACACTGTCCATAGCACCATTAGACACTTTCAACAACAGCAGCAGACACTGTCAATAAAACCATTGGACACTTTCCATAACACCAATAGACTCTGTCAATAACACCACTAAACACTGTCCGTAGCACCAGCAGAAAGTTAGTCACAGGATATCATCTAGCATCAGTATTTACATTCCACTCCAGCCTTCATCAACTCTATTGTCGGCTTTTGATCACAACACCTGCCTCACCCCCTTCCCACTACCCTCCTCTTTTTCTCATTCCCACCTGTGCCATTGTTTGTCTCTGCAAAACGTGAATAGGACCATTTTACTGGAAAAACTGCATTGTCCAGATTAGAAGGATTTGAAATGCCAGATCCATTTCTTTTTATTCTCTGACTCCGTAGGACATGTGTTGTATCATGTTAACTAACCTTGTAGGACTGTATTGTGCCAGTCAGTAGTGTTTGACAGATCATACCCAACTGCTCCATTCGTGTCTGCTGCACATAATGTAGGACTACAATGATACTAGCATGACGCTATTGTCTCCGTTAGAAGTGTTTGACAGACCATCCACAACTGCCCCATTCCCTGTTGCACAGAACGTGGGACCACAGTTGTATCTGCAGGGCTGTTGTTCAGGTTTGAGGGAATTGAAATGCCACTGCCATCTGTTCTTTCCTGTGTCTCCCACCACAAGATGCAGGCTGTGTGACTTGATCTGTTGGATCGTATTTGTCCACGTTGTCCATGTGAAGACTGGAAGTACCATCCCCCATCCCTTGACTGGACAGGACGCTGGCGGTATCAGTTGACCACAGAAGTGTAGTGTCCCAGTCAGCGGGAATTGACATAACACCTTCAAATCTTTCATTGAGTGGATCTGTTCTGTGTGTCAGTTATTTGCACTTGCAGGACTGTACTGGTCGTTTTAGAGGGATTTGAACTGCTCCGTCTGTGTCTCCACTGGGCGTAAGCAGTAGCTTACTGTGTCACCTACTATGTTACTATTACCTTTAGGACCGTAGTAATGTCCACTATTTACATTTAGGACCGTAGTAATGTCCAAGTTTAGCATGGATTGAAACGCCATCTCCAACTATGCAGTTCTCTTTCGATATCACACGAACAATACTATCTGACCACATGACTGAATTTGAAATAACATTCCCTGCTGATCTTCCTGTGTTTGAAAATGGCGAAAAAAGAGTGATACTACGCACAGGATCGTATTGTACAAGTGTTACGAGTTAAAATACCATCCCCAACTGTTGTAGTGTTTGTGTGAAGAGAGAGAGAGAGAGAGAGAGAGAGAGAGAGAGAGAGAGAGAGAGAGAGAGAGAGAGAGAGAGAGAGAGAGCACTAGTTAAATTATCACCTCCAACTGTTCTAGTCTGTCATTTTACACACACACACACACACACACACACACACACACACACACACACACACACACACACACACACACACACACACACACACACACACACACACGCAGGACGGTACTAGTTTATATTCTGTCTCTTTACAGAGAAAAAAAGACTGCTAGGAAAAATATCACCCCAGCTGTTCTATTCTTAGTCTGTGAAAAACAAAACAAACAAAACGAAAGAAAACAAAACAAAACAAAACCCTCCGGACATTCCCAGTTTACCCACTATTGTCTGAATTAGAAGGATCTGAAGTATCGTGGCCAACCGTGTCCCCATTGTGTGTCCCGGCAGGACGTGCGCAATGATTTCCCTTGCATGACTGTATTGATAGTTGTTCAAGTGTGCCATGGATGAAGTGCCACTCCAACCACTCTATTGTCTGTCTGCACAGGATGACAGCAGTGCCGTTTGTGTATTTTACCCGCAGCTCGGTATTGTGCAGTTTAACAGGGTTTTGAAATACCACCACCACCTGTACCATAAAATTCCACGCCCACCTGTACCGTGAAATACCGCCCCACCTGCACCATAAAATACCACCCTCACTTGTATCATGAAATACCACTCCACCTGTATTATAAAATACCACTTCACCTGTACCATAAACTACCGCTCCCACTTGTACCATAGTACCATAAACTACCGCTCCCACTTGTACCATAAACTCCCACTTCCACTTGTACCATAAAATACCTCACCTGTACCATAAACTACCACTCCCACTTGCACCATAAAATACCACTTTATCTGTACCATAAAATACCACTCCCACTTGCACAATAAACTACCACTTCATCTGTTCCATAAACTACCACTCCCACTTGTACCATAAAATACCACTCTTCATTTGTGCCATAAAATACCACTTTTCATTTGTACCATGAAATACCGCTCCTCACTTGTACCATGAAATACCATCCCCTCTTGTATTATTTTCTTTTCTTTACACATGATACAAGTAGAGTCAGTTTGACTGGTTGAACTGTGTTGTCCAAATTAGAGCAAGTTGAAATGTGTCAGTGTGATGGGCGGATAGCAGATCTGATATCTATGTTTCCATCGGACAAAGACCTTCGGACAAAAGCCATGATTGTTGGTTGTGACCATGGATCACACAAACTGACAAAGATCATTTTTATGTTTGTTAAGACTCTGGACTATACACTGACATTAACCGGTTATGTTTGCCGCGACAATGGATTATAAACTGACAAAGACTATGTGTATGTTTAC
Organism: Monoplex corrugatus; assembly: GCA_030674185.1. Classification (NCBI taxonomy): domain Eukaryota; kingdom Metazoa; phylum Mollusca; class Gastropoda; order Littorinimorpha; family Ranellidae; genus Monoplex; species Monoplex corrugatus. The sequence continues at coordinate 11,874,818 of JAPXFY010000019.1, forward strand.
GACAGTTGGCCGTAAAGTGACACAGACCATGTTTATGTTTGTCGTGACAGTGGACCATAAACTGATAAAGACGATGTTTATATTTGCTACGACATTAAATCATAAACTGACGAAGACCATGACTCTTTGGAGGTGGGGTGGTGGTGGTGGGGTTGGCAAAGGGAGGGGGAATATAGCAATAAAGCAGTGAAGTGACGAAGGGTCGCCAACACATGAGACCATTGTCTTCTCCTGTCCCCTTCTTGGCGGTGCCAGCGTTGGCTAAACACGTCTTCCAATCCACCTTGGCTGTCTGTGAAAAAACGGTGGTTTGTGTATGTGGTACTTCTTTGGCTTGCAGACCTCCCCTCCCCCTCCCCTTCCCTTCCGCACAAAACACACACACGCATGCATGCACGCACGCGCACACACGCGCACACACACACACACATACATACACACTCGCACACAAACACACACACACATACACACACACACACACACACACACACACACACACACCACACAACACACAACACAACACACACACACACACACACACACACACACACACACACACACACACACACACAACACACCACACAAACACCCCACACACACACACACAACAAACACACACACACACACACACAGACACACACACACACACACACCACAACACAACACACACACACACACACACACACACACACACAACACACACAACACACACCAACACACCAAAACACCAACACACACACACACACACACAACACACAACACACACACCACACACAACACAACACCACACACACACACCCCCCCCCCCCCCTTTTTCCTGTTTGTTCTTTGTGTAGCACATTTCTTCGGTAGTGTATGTTACGCAGTGTTGAAGAGAGTGTGTCGGAGTGTGTGTGTGTGAGAGGTGGACATAGTCTGATGTTCACTTGTGGGACGGCAGTTCTCGGCTCATCGACTTTTTCAACTTGGTTTTTCTGAAAGCAAATAGAAGGCTCTACAGTGTAGTTTGTACAGCCATGCAAACATAAAACATCGACTTTTCAACTTTTTATTTTCTGAGGGCAAATAGAAGCCGGCTTGTTGTGTTCTATCCATGTCCACACGAAACATGCACTTGTCAACATGGCTCACAAGAGTCAGTGCTAATAAAATGCTGCACGGTTGACTTTATGCAGCCTTAAATAGTTCAATTCACAGATTTCTGAAATAGTGGAGTTTATATCGCCCTTAAACAGTTGAGTTCTTACAGTCCTTAGTCAGTTCGTACAGCCCTTAAACAGATCAGTTCATATAAGCTTTCTGAACGGTTCAGTTCATACAGCCCTTAGACAGTTCAGTTCATACACGCTTCCTGAAGAGTTCAGTCCATACAGCCCTTAACAGTTCTGTTGATACAATCCATAAACAGTGGAGTTCATAAAGCCCATAAACATTTTTCATAGAAGCCCTTAAACAGTAGTGTTCATACAGCCCTTAAACAGTTGTGTTCATACAGCCCTTAAACAGTTGTGTTCATACAAACCCTTAAACAGTTGTGTTCATACAGCCCTTAAACAGTTGTGTTCACACAGCCCTTAAACAGTTGTGTTCATACAGCCCTTAAACAGTTGTGTTCATATAGCCCTTAAATAGTTGTGTTCATACAAGCCCTCAAACAGTTGTGTTCATATAGCCCTTAAATAGTTGTGTTCATACAGCCCTTAAATAGTTGTGTTCATACAAGCCCTCAAACAGTTGTGTTCATACAAGCCCTTAAACAGTTGTGTTCATACAAACCCTTAAACAGTTGTGTTCATACAAGCCTTTAAACAGTTGTGTTCATAGAAGCCCTTAAACAGTTGTGTTCATACAAGCCCTTAAACAGTTGTGTTCATACAAGCCCTTAAACAGTTGTGTTCATACAGCCCTTAAACAGTTGTGTTCATACAGCCCTTAAACAGTTGTGTTCATACAAGTCCTTAAACAGTTGTGTTCACACAGCCCTTAAACAGTTGTGTTCACACAGCCCTTAAACAGTTGTGTTCACACAGCCCTTAAACAGTTGTGTTCATACAAACCCTTAAACAGTTGTGTTCATACAGGCCTTAAACAGTTGTGTTCATACAGCCCTTAAACAGTTGTGTTCATACAGCCCTTAAACAGTTGTGTTCATACAGCCCTTAAACAGTTGTGTTCATACAGCCCTTAAAGAGTTGTGTTCATACAGCCCTTAAACAGTTGTGTTCATACAGCCCTTAAACAGTTATGTTCATACAGCCCTTAAACAGTTGTGTTCAATACAAACCCTTAAACAGTTGTGTTCATACAGCCCTTAAACAGTTGTGTTCATACAGCCCTTAAACAGTTGTGTTCATACAAACCCTTAAACAGTTGTGTTCATACAGCCCTTAAACAGTTGTGTTCATACAGCCCTTAAACAGTTGTGTTCATACAGCCCTTAAACAGTTGTGTTCATACAGCCCTTAAACAGTTGTGTTCATACAGCCCTTAAACAGTTATGTTCATACAAAACCTTAAACAGTTGTGTTCATACAGCCCTTAAACAGTTGTGTTCATACAGCCCTTAAACAGTTGTGTTCATACAGCCCTTAAACAGTTGTGTTCATACAAAACCTTAAACAGTTGTGTTCATACAGCCCTTAAACAGTTGTGTTCATACAGCCCTTAAACAGTTGTGTTCATACAGCCCTTAAACAGTTGTGTTCATACAGCCCTTAAACAGTTGTGTTCACACAGCCCTTAAACAGTTGTGTTCATACAAAACCTTAAACAGTTGTGTTCATACAAAACCTTAAACAGTTGTGTTCATACAGCCCTTAAACAGTTATGTTCATACAGCCCTTAAACAGTTGTGTTCATACAGCCCTTAAACAGTTGTGTTCATACAGCCCTTAAACAGTTGTGTTCATACAGCCCTTAAACAGTTGTGTTCATACAAAACCTTAAACAGTTGTGTTCATACAAAACCTTAAACAGTTGTGTTCATACAAAACCTTAAACAGTTGTGTTCATACAAAACCTTAAACAGTTGTGTTCATACAGCCCTTAAACAGTTGTGTTCATACAAAACCTTAAACAGTTGTGTTCATACAAAACCTTAAACAGTTGTGTTCATACAGCCCTTAAACAGTTATGTTCATACAGCCCTTAAACAGTTATGTTCATACAAAACCTTAAACAGTTGTGTTCATACAGCCCTTAAACAGTTGTGTTCATACAAGCCCTTAAACAGTTGTGTTCATACAAAACCTTAAACAGTTGTGTTCATACAGCCCTTAAGGGGGCAGACCTACCCAGATTGTGATGTTCAATGTTTCAGTTCTAATTAACCAACCATTATGATATTTGGCAAGAAGATTCCTCAGACAGTATTCTTTGGATTGAATATCTTTGTTGGGATCTGTGAGTTATGAAAAGTTGACCAAACTTAATTAATTAATTAATTGCGAGTTTTCGCGAGATTGTATACATCAGACATAATATGTTCAACAGTTTTCATCCAATTTTCTTGATATATGGCAAACATATAGCAGGGACAGGTACCTATAGCCGGTAGTAAAATCTTGCAGTTCTGCTTGAAAGCAACATTTTTATCAAAAGTTGTATTACATTTTTTTGGTTAAAATTATTCTAAAAATTGGTGTGATGATTGTACAGAAAATAATTATAGTAGAGCTAAGATTTTACTACATGCCATACATGCTATACAGATGTGTTTGCTCACAAAATATCAAATTCCTAACATGAATATATGTGTAGTTATAAATGTCACAGTATGTACTAATTTTTTTTCATTTTCGCGTGAACATTTTTTAATTAATTACTTTTTGTCAACTTTTCATAACTTACAGACCCCAACAAAGATATTCAATCCAAAGAATACTGTCTGAGGTGATTGGTTAACTAGAACTGAAACACTGAACATCACAATCTTGGTACCCAAATCTGGGTAGGTCTGCCCCCTTAAACAGTTGTGTTCATACAAAACCTTAAAAAGTTGTGTTCGTACAAGCCCTTAAGCAGTTGTGTTCATACAAGCCCTTAAACAGTTGTGTTCACACATCCCTTAAACAGTTGTGTTCATACAGCCCTTAAACAGTTGTGTTCACACATCCCTTAAACAGTTGTGTTCATACAGCCCTTAAACAGTTGTGTTCATACAGCCCTTAAACAGTTGTGTTCATACAGCCCTTAAACAGTTGTGTTCATACAGCCCTTAAACAGTTGTGTTCATACAGCCCTTAAACAGTTGTGTTCATACAGCCCTTAAACAGTTGTGTTCATACAGCCCTTAAACAGTTGTGTTCACACATCCCTTAAACAGTTGTGTTCATACAGCCCTTAAACAGTTGTGTTCATACAGCCCTTAAACAGTTGTGTTCATACAGCCCTTAAACAGTTGTGTTCATACAGCCCTTAAAGAGGTAAGTTCATACAGCTCTTAAACAATTGAATGCATATAGCTGTTAAACAGTTGAGTTTACACAGCCCTTAAACATCAAGGGTCCATTTGTTCACTTGGCTGAAGGCTGGACATTCAAATTCCTGGCCTTATAGAAGCCAGATTAGCACAAAGGTAAAGCCTCCAGTTTGCAGTCGGAATGCATGGGTTCTGGTAAAGACAGTTTGTGCTTGCGGCATCCAGTTCACCCAGATACTTGGCATAGTTTACAATAAGGGAAGGAAACGCACTATGAGATGGATGAGTTGTGCCCTCCTGATCGGCAGTTGTTTACTGGTTCCAGTACGACCTCAGGATATGGGGCAACCTTTAACCTTTGTGTGACTTAACCTATGTCTCAATGATCATGAAACATCGACTCTTTGACCATTCTATACGAAAATAGGAAGTTTGTCGGTTGAGTTGATATGGTCGTGTAAACACAAACCATGGTCTTGTAAACACAAAGCATGGTCTTGTGAACAAAAACCATGGTTTTGTAAACATGAATCGTGGTCTTGTAAACACAAATCGTGGTCTTGTAAACACAAATCGTGGTCTTGTAAACACAAATCGTGCTCTTGTAGACACAAACCATGGTATCGTAAACACAAACTATGGTCTTGCAAACATAAACCGTGCTTTGTAAACACAAACAGTGGTGTTGTAAATACAACTATAGTCTAATCAATATAACAAGCGTCCTTTTGAGCCTCTTGCAGACAGTGGATGTCACTGTGGCCTTGACATTTACTCACAGACGGCTACGATCAACATTGTTGTATGGACAAAGATCACCAGACAGGAACTCCGTCGGTAAATGAGAGAATGCTTGTAGAAATACACATTCATACATTGCATCTCCAGTGCTACGACGTATTCTGAAATCTGTCATGATGGATTCGTCGCACTCGGACAGTTCCATATGCGGCCCACTTAAACGTGGAACCAGCGCAAAACTCAGTGCTAGAAAAATCTGGCCCTTCTGACCACAACCCCTTCGTTATCAGTGGCAGTTATTAACACACTGAGCTTACAGGTATATGCATTATGATGCAGGACCTTTGGCAAGAGTGAACACTGGTACGCACACGTCTATTTGGAACAGTATTTATTCATTTTGTTTGTTGGTTTCTTTATTCTCCTATTTATTTACTTGTTTCGTTTAAGCTTTTAGAAACAAAAATCAACAAATATGGAAGCAAGAGATGGGAAAAGGAGTCCATTGATTAATAGATTGATTAATGGACATTTCTTATCTCTATACCAGTGGCTGTTTAGATGAAATGATCAGGAAAAGAATTTATTCATTCACTGATTTATTTTTAATATCCTCATGCCTAGAAAAAGTATTTATTTGTTAACCCTTTCGTTCCCGTCCTTATCCTCCAACTCCAAAAACTTAACCCTTTAACTTCTTCACCCTATCCACCAGCTTAATGCAGGAAGCTGGTGGAAAGGGTGAAAATCAAAGGATTAAGTTTTTGATTTGCTAGCATGGTTGGCAGTGCAGGATACTGGTGGACAAGATGCGGGAGTCAAAGGGTTAATCTGTATTTCGTCAGAGTAGTCTGTTTCCAACAGAGAGATGTCTTTGCACTGTCAGGCTCTTCATCACCAGTTTAGGTCCATTCTTCCATCAGTCAGAGAGTGCAAAGAGTATGCAGCAGCTATTACTATTGAATCGACACCAGACTACCGAACAGAGGAGACTGTGCCCTACTTTTGTGTCAATTTGGTTAAAGTCTAGAGGCGCATATTGTGATATGACAATACGCGGGGGTACTGTTTAAGTGTCTTCTGCTAGCCACAGTCGTCTGGTCGTGGAGTCATGTTGTGACATTGTGGTCCCATTCTTTTCAACAGAGTGATGTCCACAGGATGGACTTGTTTAGACGTTGTGGCCCCAAATATCCTAATACTAGTAATAGAGAGACGCCCACATAGTGGACTAATTTCGACATTGTGGGCCCAGTCTTAGAGTTGTGATCCCAGACATTCCAATAGAGAAACGTCTACAGGATGGTCTAGTTTCCATATTGTGGTCCCTGACATTCCAATAGAGAGTCGCCCACAGGATCGTCTAGTTTCGACATTGTGGTCCCCGTCTTATCAATAGAAAAACGCCTGTAAGGTGGACTGTTTTTGACATGATGGTCCCGATCTTTCCAATAAAGAGATACCCACAAGGTAGTCCAGTTTCGACATTGTGGTCCCAGTCTTCCCAATAGACAGACGCCCACGTAGTGGTCTAGTTTCGTTATTGTGGCCCCAGTCTTTTCAGTTGAGAAACGCTTTCATGGTGGTCTAGTTTCGACATTGTGGTCCCAGTCTTTTCAGTAGAGAAACGCTTGCATGGTGGTCTGGTTTCGACATGGTGGTCCTAGTCTTTCCAACAGGGAGACGCCTACAGGGTAGATAGGCTTGACTGTGTGGTCCCAGTTTTTCCAGTAGAGCTAATAACACGCAAGGAGCCGGTTGGGGCACAAAGCTGACATGGCGATTATCTGGGACTTGGAGAAATGAACCCTGACCTCCTTCTGATCCATAATCATTGCATCATTATCTCGTGGATTCCTTTTTTGTTTGTTTATTGATCTGTTATCTTTGAGTTATTCGTGTTTTGTGTGTGTGTGTGTTATTGGTGTGTTACCTGTGTGTCATTGAGGTTTTATATATGTTATTGATTTGTAATCTGTTATTGATGTGTTATCTGTGTCATTGATGTTTTGTGTGTGTTATTGATGTGTAATCTTTGTGCTCTTAATGTATTAACGGTCTGTCATTGGTATATTATGTATGTGTTATTGGTATGTTATGTGTTAATGACGTTTTATATGTGTATTGTTGAGCTGTTGTTGTTATTGAGGTGTTATCTGTGCGTTATTGATGTGTTATTTGTGTGTTCTTAATGTTCTCGTGTGTTATTGCTGTTTTATGTATATGCTAGTGTGTGTGTGTTATTGATGTGTTGTGTGTGTGTTATGGCGTATTATTTATGTGTTATAGATTTGTTACGTGTTGATGCGTTATGTGTGTACTGTTATGTGTTATGTATGTCACTGTGTGTGATTGATGTGTTATATTTGTGTTGATAGGTTATCTTTATATTATTGATGTATTATGTCTGTGCTATTGATATATTATCTGTATGAGTGATGTGTTATATGTGTGTTGTTGATGTATTACCTATGTGTTATTGATGCGTTATATATTGTATTATTGGTATTCTTTGTGTTATTGTTGTGTTATGTGTGTTACTGATATTTTATGGGTGTATTTGATGTTTTGTCTTGTGGACGAAGAAGAGATGAGCTGAAGGAGTGGCAGACAAGACATGCTGAATGTCATTTCTGTTCAGCGATCTGATCGGACATTAGCCAATCTTCATCAATCATAGCGCCAGAGAGAGAGAGAGAGAGAGAGAGAGAGAGAGAGAGAGAGAGAGAGAGAGAGAGAGAGAGAGAGAGAGAGAGAGGAGAGAGAGAGGAGAGAGAGAGAGAATTTTTTTCTGGCGGTAGAAATTATTAGCTAAAAGTGTGTCCTTTTTTTTAAAAATCAGACTTGACATTGCTTGCATGCTAGAGAGAGAGAGAGAGAGAGAGAGAGAGAGAGAGAGAGAGAGAGAGAGAGAGAGAGAGAGAGAGAGAGAGAGAGAGAGAGAGAGAAGAGAGAGAGAGAGAGAGAGCAAATGACAATCAAAATCATCACGCTATACTGACAGTCTTCCTGTTTGCTCTGCGCATCTCGTTAGCTACGTTTCACTCTTCAGTTATTTCCGTGGATCGTTTTAGCAGTGATCTTTCCCTGTATGGCATCTGACATTCTGCTTCAGTAGGATTTAAATCATTTCGTTTAACCAAGATTGAAAACGTTTAACCAAGAATAGAAGCCATTGTCAAAGACAGAAGCCATTTAGTCAAAATAGATTTTATTTGAATTTATCAACCAAATAGAAAAGCTCAGTGTTGATGGAAAGGATCCAAGAATGATAAGGAATATGTATTCGGAACAAACAGCAGCAATGAGAGTAGAAAATGTTATAAGCTCTTTGCAAAACATCAAAAGAGGGGTTAGGCAGGGATGTGTTCTGTTAACAGATGTTTTCACTTTACAGCGAAACCGTCGTGAGAAAACTAGAAAAACGCCCTGGGATAATAAAGGTTGGAAGAAAAATGATAATCTTCGCTACGCAAATGACACCGTTCTAATTGCAAAATATAAAAAAAGACTAACAAAAATCTTTTGAATATAATAGAAATATAATAGAAATACAAAGCAGAAATATAGGAGTGGAGCAAATAACAAGAAGACTGAAGTAATGGTAATCAGTAAAAAATAAATAAAATAAATTGTTATTTTGGCATTCATAACTTCAGACACTCTGTTCTGGTAAGATAAAAACTGGTTCTTCTAGCCAATACAGAGCTCCTACATTTTTTGTTTTGGCATTCGAAGCATATCTGCTGTGTTTTAGTGAGATTATAACCGGTTTATTTAGCCAAAATAAAACAAAATACCCAGTTGTTTCGCCTGCCAAAACATCCGATATTCTGTTTCAATACAATTAAAACTGGTTTATTTAGCCAATTCTTTTGCCATTCGTAACATCGATACTCTGTTTTCAGTAAGTACCCAGTTGTTTTCCCAGTCATGATCTTTGATATTCTGTCGCAGTAAGATTAAAACAGTCAGGATATCATCAAGTAGGTAATTACTGTCACAGTGTCATTTTGGACAACTGCCGTCCATATATGGGACCTTTCCATCCCTTACTGTGGTAGTCGGTCTTCTGAGGGTAGGGAAGGTAATCTTTGTCCGAAATTGGTTGGAACACATCGGCCAACAGGCAGCTGACATTTTTTTGTCCACATTTTCTCCACAATTACATGCATAGATGGCTTGGCGGTAGGCGGACAAGCTCTCCCTATCAGTAATCTTAAAAACAAACAAAAAGACAAGCAAAAGATCAAGAAAACAAACAAACAAATTAAAAAAAAAAGTAACCACCAACAAACCAACCGGAGGCGAGCAGTGTTGCCGTAGAGAATGTGTGTGTGTGTGTGTGTGTGTGTGTGTGTGTGTGTGTGTGTGTGTGTGTGTGTGTGTGTGTGTGTGTGTGTGTGTGTGTGTGTTTTACGAGGGTGGGGAAGGAGGGGGCGGGAGGACGTTATCAAGCGGGATGGGGGATGTAATGTCGTCTGCTTGTGTTAGTGGCCGTTAGCCGTGTGTGGCCGCCGAGACTGGGACTGTTTTTATCCCAGTGTGTTGGGCGATGTGGTTCTCGTGATGACTCCTAATGTCCTCCATGACCACGAAACGCACTGCTGCCTCTTACCCGACTTCGTCCTTTACGTCCTTTGTTCCCGTCCTTTGCTGCCTTTGTTTTCCGTCCTTATGACCTACTGCTGGCAAATACAACATTGGAATTGACAGGGTATTTTGTTTTTACCTGACGTGTGTGCGTGGTGTGCGTGTGTGTGTGTGTGTGTGTGTGTGTGTGTGTGTGTGTGTGTGTGTGTGTATGTGCGCGCGCGCGTGCGCGTGCGCTCTCTCTCTCTCTTTCAGAGACTATTCAACTGTCTTTTGTTTGAGAAAAATAAACGCCACATCGTATTTTGCGAGGCCCTAAATTCGGCGAAACTTCTTCGTAGAGGGCCTGTTCATCAAGAGAGGCGCCACCAGAAGTAGCAGGGGAACGAGGTCGGGGATGCAGGGTGAATGAGGCAAAACTTGCATGTTTTGGTTTTCTAGGTACGTGGCGGCGAGGGTACTGTGTTGTCGCCGAGGTTTTGTTTTTTGGGCGCTGTTACTTTACTGCGTGGCTTCGGATCAAACTGTTATTCCATAGTGTGTGCCTGTGACAGGAACACATCAGAAATAGCCAGCAGAATCGGTCAAACTTAAACAGCATTCAAGAAAATGAAAAGCAATCTTACCAACAAATGTCTATCAATTAACATCAGGAAGAATGTTCTTGAGTGTTATGTAGAACCAGTACTGTTGCACGGATGCGAGGCATGGACAGTCAACACGCAAATCAGAACAAGATTGAGGCAACTGAAATATGGTTATATAAAGAATCTGGTTAGAAGCTTTTTTCAAAAGACACTTTGGTTTCTTATGAGTTGTTTCCCTTAACCCCAGTTTTGAATTCCCGCTTCCATCGTGGGATTGTAGATTGTGATGCAGCTTTGATTCCTGCAACTTCCTTAACGTCTCTGGCAGTTTTCATTGCATTATCACCCAGCTGCAGTCTCACAAAGACGTAGTACGAGTGCGAGTTGAAACACTCCTTTCTCAGGCACATGGACAAGTGACGTATTTTGATATCTTGTCATTATGCCGTAACCGTTTAATGATGTCTTCTTCAAAGGGACAAACGTTAAAGGTTTGGACTTTCAAATCATATTGCTTTTTATGATAAGTGATGTGGAATCGTCTGTAAAAGCGGTTTGATCGTTTTGTTTGGATTATACCTGGTAAGAGTCACTGGTATACTAGCTGTTGACGTAGACCTGTGTTGTTGTTGTGTTGACATAGAGCAGACCTGTGTTGTTGATATAGAACAGACTTGTGTGTTGACAGAGCAGACGTGTGTTGTTGACATAGAATGACCTGTGTTGTTGACATAGAATGACCTGTGTTGTTGACATAGAATGACCTGTGTTGTCGACATAGAATGACCTGTGTTGTTGACATAGAATGACCTGTGTTGTTGACATAGAATGACCTGTGTTGTTGATGTGTGGACATAGAACAGATCTGTGTTGTTGACATAGAATGACCTGTGTTGTTGATGTGTGGACATAGAACAGATCTGTGTTGTTGACATAGAATGACCTGTGTTGTCGACATAGAATGACCAGTGTTGTCGACATAGAATGACCTGTGTTGTTGACATAGAATGACCTGTGTTGTTGATGTGTGGACATAGAACAGATGTGTTGTTGACATAGAATGACCTGTGTTGTTGACATAGAATGACCTGTGTTGTCGACATAGAATGACCTGTGTTGTTGACATAGAACAGACTTGTGTGTTGACAGAGCAGACCTGTGTTGTTGACATAGAACAGACTTGTGTGTTGACAGAGCAGACCTGTGTTGTTGACATAGAATGACCTGTGTTGTCGACATAGAACAGACTTGTGTGTTGACAGAGCAGACCTGTGTTGTTGACATAGAATGACCTGTGTTGTCGACATAGAACAGATCTGTGTTGTTGACATAGAATGACCTGTGTTGTTGATGTGTGGACATAGAACAGATCTGTGTTGTTGACATAGAATGACCTGTGTTGTTGATGTGTGGACATAGAACAGATCTGTGTTGTTGACATAGAACAGATCTGTGTTCTTGACATAGAATGACCTGTGTTGTTGATGTGTTGACATAGAACAGATCTGTGTTGTTGACATAGAATGACCTGTGTTGTTGATGTGTTGACAT
>JAPXFY010000019.1:11894209-11914209 GCA_030674185.1 Monoplex corrugatus
GTAGAGAGTGGATTCTGTAGACAGTAGGTTCTGTGTCTGATGGGTTCCGAAGAGAGTGGATTCTGTGTAGAGAGTGGATTTTGTAGAGAGTGGATTTTGTAGAGAGTTGATTCTGTAGACAGTAGGTTCTGTATCTGATTTGTTCTGTAGAGAGTGGATTTTGTAGAGAGTGGATTCTGTAGACAGTAGGTTCTGTATCTGATGGGTTCTGTAGACAGTGGATTCTGTAGACAGTAGGTTCTGTATCTGATGGGTTCTGTAGACAGTAGGTTCTGTATCTGATGGGTTCTGCGGACAGTGGATTCTGTAGACAGTAGGTTCTGTGTCTGATGGGTTCTGTAGACAGTGGATCTGTAGACAGTAGGTTCTGTTTCTGATGGGTTCTGTAGACAGTGGATTCTGTAGACAGTAGGTTCTGTATCTGATGGGTTCTGTAGACAGTGGATTCTGTAGACAGTAGGTTCTGTATCTGATGGGTTCTGTGGACAGTGGATTCTGTAGACAGTAGGTTCTGTATCTGATGGGTTCTGTAGACAGTGGATTCTGTAGACAGTAGGTTCTGTATCTGATTTTTTTAGACAGTGGGTTTGAGGACAGTGGGTTCTTTATTCGATGGGTTTTGTATCTGATGGGTTCTTTAGACAATAGTTTCTGTAGACAGGGGGTTCTGTATCTTATGCATTCTGTAGACAATGGGTTCTGTTGAATGGGTTCGATATCTGATAAATTCTTTAGAATGTGGGTTCCGTAGACTGAGTTCTGTATCTGGTGGGTCTGTAGACAATGGGTTCTACAGAAGACAGCGGGTTTTGTATCCAGTATGTTCTGTATTTGTTCTGTGTTCTGTTGGTTTTGTGTTCAATTGGTTCTGTACGTGCTCAGTTCTGTAGACTGTGGGGTTTTGTATTGATGGGTTCTGTAGATCATGGGGTCCGTAAACAGTGAGTTCTGTATCCAATGGGCTATGTCGACAGTGGGTTGTATATCAGATGGGTTCTGTAGGTCTTGGGGTATGTAAACAGTGAGTTCTGTATCCAATGGGCTCTGTAGACAGTGGGTTGTATATCAGATGGGTTCTGTAGGTCTTGGGGTATGTAAACAGTGAGTTCTGTATCCAATGGGCTCTGTAGACAGTGGGTTGTATTATCAGATGGGTTCTGTAGGTCTTGGGGTATGTAAACAGTGAGTTCTGTATCCAATGGGCTCTGTAGACAGTGGGTTGTATATCAGATGGGTTCTGTAGGTCTTGGGGTATGTAAAACAGTGAGTTCTGTATCAATGGGCTCTGTAGACAGTGGGTTGTATATCAGATGGGTTCTTTAGGCATTTGGGATCTTGCAGCTGTGGGATACTACAGACAGACAGTGGGTACGGACAGATCGTGGGTACAGGCAGATAGTGGGTACAGACAGGACAGTGGGTACAGACAGATAGTGGGTACAACAGACAGTGGGTACGAACAGATCGTGGGTACAGGCAGATAGTGGGTACAAACAGACAGTGGGTACAGACAGATAGTGGGTACAGACAGATAGTGGGTACATACAGATAGTGGGTACAGGCAGATAGTGGGTACAGACAGATAGTGGGTACAGGACAGTGGGTACAAACAGACAGTGGGTACAGACATCGTGGGTACAGGCAGATAGTGGGTACAGACAGATAGTGGGTACAGACAGTGGGTACAAACAGACAGTGGGTACAGACAGATCGTGGGTACAAACAGACAGTGGGTACAGACAGATAGTGGGTACAGACAGTATAGTGGGTACAGACAGATAGTGGGTACAGACAGATAGTGGGTACAGGCAGATAAGTGGGTACAGACAGATAGTGGGTACAGACAGATAGTGGGTACAGACAGATAGTGGGTACAGACAGATAGTGGGTACAGACAGATAGTGGGTACAGACAGATAGTGGGGACAGACAGACAGTGGGTACAGACAGATTTGTGGGTACAGACAGATAGTGGGTACAGACAGACAGTGGGTACAGACAGATAGTGGGTACAGACAGATAGTGGGTACAGACAGATAGTGGGTACAGACAGATAGTGGGTACAGACAGATAGTGGGTACAGACAGATAGTGGGTACAGACAGATAGTGGGTACAGACAGACAGTGGGTACAGACAGATAGTGGGTACAAACAGATAGTGGGTACAAACAGACAGTGGGTACAGACAGACAGTGGGTACAGACAGACAGTGGGTACAGGGCAGACAGTGGGTACAGACAGACAGTGGGTACAGACAGATCGTGGGTACAGACAGATCGTGGGTACAGACAGGGCAGTGGGTACAAACAGGACAGTGGGTACAGACAGATAGTGGGTACAGGACAGACAGTGGGTACAGACAGATAGTGGGTACAAAACAGGGCAGTGGGTACAGACAGATAGTGGGTACAGGACAGTGGGTACCCGACAGATAGTGGGTTACAAACAGACAGTGGGTACCGACAGTTTGTGGGTACAGACAGACAGTGGGTACAGACAGATCGGGGTACAGACAGACAGTGGGTACAGACAGATAGTGGGTACAAACAGACAGTGGGTACAGACAGATAGTGGGTACAGACGGGCAGTGGGTACAGGGCAGACAGTGGGTACAGGCAGATAGGGGTACAGACGATTTGTGGGTACAGGGCAGTGGGTACAGACAGATGGGGTACAGACAGTGGGTACAGACAGATAGTGGGTACAGGCAGATAGTGGGTACAGACAGATAGTGGGTACAGACAGTGGGTACAGACAGTGGTACAGGCAGATAGTGGGTACAGGCAGGTAGTGGGTACAGACAGTGGGTACAGACAGATAGTGGGTACAGATTAGATAGTGGGTACAGACAGATAGTGGGTACAGACAGACAGTGGGTACAGACAGATAGTGGGTACAGACAGACAGTGGGTACAGAAAGATAGTGGGTACAGACAGACAGTGGGTACAGACATGGGGTACAGGACAGATAGTGGGTACAGACAGACAGTGGGTAACAGACAGATAGTGGGTACAGACAGACAGTGGGTACAGACAGACAGTGGGTACAGACAGACAGTGTGTACAGGGCAGACAGTGGGTACAGACAGACAGTGGGTACAGACAGATAGTGGGTACAGACAGATAGTGGGTACAGACAGACAGTGGGTACAGACAGACAGTGGGTAACAGACAAACAGTGGGTACAGACAGATAGTGGGTAAAAGACAGATAGGGGTACAGACAGACAGTGGGTACAGACAGACAGTGGGTACAGACAGACAGTGGGTACAGACAGATAGTGGGTACAGACAGACAGTGGGTACAGACAGATAGTGGGTACAGACAGACAGTGGGTACAGACAGACAGTGGGTACAGACAGACAGTGGGTACAGACAGACAGTGGGTACAGACAGATAGTGGGTACAGGGCAGACAGTTTGGGTACAGACAGACAGTGGGTACAGACAGATAGTGGGTACAGACAGACAGTGGGTACAGACAGACAGTGGGTACAGACAGACAGTGGGTACAGACAGATAGTGGGTACAGACAGTGGGTACAGATAGTGGGGGACAGACAGATAGTGGGTACAGACAGACTAGTGGGTACAGACAGACAGTGGGTACAGACAGACAGTGGGTACAGGCAGATAGTGGGTACAGACAGACAGTGGGTACAGGCAGATAGTGGGTACAGATAGATAGTGGGTACAGGCAGATAGTGGGTACAGTAGGTACAGACAGTGGGTACAGTGGGTACAGACAGTGGGTACAGTAGGTACAGACAGTAGGTACAGTAGGTACAGACAGTGGGTATAGTAGGTACAGACAGTGGGTACAGACAGTGGGCTACAGTGGGTACAGACAGTGAGTACAGACAGACAGTGGGTACAGACAGACAGTGGGTACAGACAGATAGTGGGTACAGACAGTGGGTACAGATAGTGGGTACAGACAGATAGTGGGTACAGACAGACAGTGGGTACAAACAGACAGTGGGTACAGGCAGATTAGTGGGTACAGACAGACAGTGGGGCTACAGGCAGATAGTGGGCTACAGGACAGTGGGCTACAGACAGATAGTGGGTTACAGACAGACAGTGGGTACAGACAGTGGGTACAGACAGACAGTTGGGTACAGACAGATGTGGGTACAGACAGGACAGTGGGTACAGACAGACAGTGGGTACAGACAGATTTGTGGGTACAGACAGACAGGGGTACAGACAGATAGTGGGGTACAGACAGACAGTGGGTACAGACAGACAGTGGGTACAGGACAGATTGTGGGTACAGACAGTGGGTACAGATAGTGGGTACAGACAGTCTGTGGGTACAGACAGACAGTGGGTACAGGACAGATAGTGGGTACAGACAGACAGTGGGTACAGACAGATAGTGGGTACAGACAGACAGTGGGTACAGACAGACATGTGGGTACAGACAGACAGTGGGTACACACAGGACAGTGGGTACAGACAGACAGTGGGTACAGACAGATAGTGGGTACAGACAGACAGTGGGTCAGACAGGACAGTGGGTTACAGACAGATAGTGGGTACAGACAGATAGTGGGTACAGACGATAGTGGGTACAGACAGACAGTGGGTACAGACAGACAGTGGGTACAGACAGATAGTGGGTACAGACAGTGGGTACAGGATATGGGGGACAGACAGATAGTGGGTACAGACAGACAGTGGGTACAGACAGACAGTGGGTACAGACAGACAAGTGGGTAAGGAAGGGTAGTGGGTACAGACAGAAAGTGGGTAAAGGCAGATAGTGGTACAGACAGTGGGTACAGACAGATAGTGGGTACAGCAGACAGTGGGTAAGACAGTGGGTAAGACAGACAGTGGGTTTCGGGGAGATAGTGGGTACAGACAGATAGTGGGTACAGGGGCAGACAGTGGGTACGACAGGGGCAGTGGGTACAGACAGACAGTGGGTACTAGGGAGGGTTTGGGGTACAGGACAGACCCGGGGACAGGGGTTGTGGGGGACAGGGGTACAGGGGAGATTGTGGGTTACTAAGTAGTGGGGACAGGAGAAGTGGGTACAGTTTTCGGACAAGGGACATTTTGGGGACGACGGGGAAATGGGACCCGACAGTAGGGGACAGTTTGGTACAGACAGTGGGTTTTAGTAGGTACAGCAAGTGGGTACGGACAGTGGGGACAGTGGGTACAGACGTGAGTACAGTGGGGGACAGAGTGGGTACAGTGGATGCAGAAGTGGGTTGTGTGGGTTTCAGGGTTTTTACGACAGAAAAGTGGGTACAGACGGTACGACAATGGGTACAGGGCAATGGATTTTCAGTGGGTTCAGGCCCGACAGTGGATACAGACTGGGTAAGACAAAGGGGGATAACAGACAGTGGGTACTAAAACATAGGGGCTACAGACAGTGGATACACAGACCCGTGGTTACAAACGTGGGTACCGACAGTGGATACAACAGACAGTGGATACAAAAGACAGTGGGTACAAACAGTGGGTAAGGCAGTGGATAACAACGACAATGGTACAACAGACAAATGGTACAAACAGACAGTGGTTACAAAAAGTGGGGTTACAGACGTGGATACAACAGACAGTGGTTTCAACAGACAGTGGGTACAAAAGACTGGTTACAAACAGTGGTTACAAACAGTGGGTAAAAGACAGTGGGATACAACAGACAATGGATACAACAGACAGTGGTTTCCCAAAAAACTGGTTTACAAACAGTGGGTACAGACAGTGGATACAACAGAAGTGGATACAACAGACAGTGGGTAAAAAAGAACCCGTGGTTCAACAGTGGGGTTCAGACGTGGATACAACAGACAGGGGATACAAAAAACAGTGGGTACAAAAAAAGTGGTTAAAAGACAGTGGATACAACAGAAGTGGATACAAAAGAAGTGGGTACAAACCCGTGGGTACAGACAGTGGATACAACGACAGTGGATACAAAAAGACGTGGTTACAAACGTGGGTTCAGACAGTGGATACAACAGACAGTGGGTACAAAAGACAGTGGTTTTTCAAACAGTGGGTAAGGCAGTGGATACAACAGACAGTGGATACAAAAGTCAGTGGTTACAAAAAAAGGGGGGGACAGGCAGTGGGGTACAACAGGCAGTGGATCAAAAGACAGTGGGTACAAACGTGGGTACAGGCAGTGGATACAACAGCAATGGATACAACAGACGTGGATACAAAGACAGTGGGTTTCAAACAGTGGGTACAGGCAGTGGATACAACAGACAGTGGATACAACAGACATTTTGGGTCAAAAGACAGTGGGTACAAACAGTGGGTACAGGCAGTGGATTTCAACAGACAATTTGGGTCAACGGGGCAATGGGTACAAACAGACGTTTGGGGACCAAACAGACAGTGGTTACAAACAGTGGTACAGGCAGTAGATACACAGACGTGGATACAACAGACGGGGATTTCAACAGACGTGGGTACAACAGGGAAAATTTGGGTACAACAAAACAGTGGATACAAAAGACAGTGAAAACAAAGACAGTGGTACAACAGGGCAGTGGATACAAAAAGACAGTGGATACAAAAGACAGTGGATACAACAGACAGTGGTACAACAGACAGTGGGGTACAGGCAGTGGATACAACAGACAATGGATACAACAGACAATGGGTTTCAAAAAGACAATGGTTACAAACAGTGGGTACAGACAGTGGTAAAACAGACAATGGATACAACAGACAAATGGGTACCCAAAGACAGTGGTTACAAACTGTGGGTACAGACGTGGGGTACAACAGCCCTGGGTTTCAAAACAGACAGTGGGTAAAAACAGACAGTGGTTACAAACGTGGGTACAGCAGTGGATACAACAGACAGTGGGTACTAAGACAGTGGGTACAAAGATGGTTACAAACAGTGAGTTTCAGACAGTGGATTTCAAAAGACAATGGATACAACAGACAATGGGTACAAACAGACAGTGAGTAAAAGAACAGACAGTGGGTACGACAGGCAGTGGGTACAGACAGTGGGTACGAAGAAGACAGCTACTTGGTTAAGATTATTGGGCTAACTGCTGGATGCAGCGGTTAGTACATCGGAAATGCTGGAAGGTTTGTTTTTTCGATTCTGATCGTCTGTCAAAAAATCAATGTTAGATTTTTTGGCCCCAGAATTGAACGTGCTATATTGGGTAGTGGGAAGACTTGCCAATTAGCCGGTCTCATCCTCTGCAGGGAAAGGGATCATTGGGTGTTGCTCAGATCTCCTGACCGCATCGGAGGTGTCTTGTCTCTCATGGGCTCGGTTTTTCGCTAGGATTAAATTTATGATAGTAAGCATAGAGTACACCCCTGTCACACAGTCCGTTCTAGAGGGAAACTAAATAGGTTGTCATGATGATTATCATCATCTTTCGTCGTCATTAACATAGCATTGTAAAAATTTTCACTGTTCTGTAGTCATTTTAAAATGGCGTAGGGAAAAAATTTTTGGCACAGAAAAAAAAAAGTTGAGCTACGAATAAAAACTGCCACTGTGCGGTGTTGCTTTAGAAAGAAAGAAGCAAAAAAGAAAGAAATAAAGAGAGAGGGGAGTGAGAGAGAGAGAGATAGATAGATAGAGGAGTGAGGAGGATGGAGGTTGAGGAGAGAGAGAGGATGAGAGAGAAGAGGATGAGAGAGGGAGGAGGGAGGAAGAAAAGGGGTTTCTGTATATAAATAAACAGTACGTTAAAAACCCCGGGGACTGATGGAATTGAACAACATGTAACGATGGAGACAGGGCACGACAAGTTAACCTTTGACTCCACACCCTTCCACCAGAATCCGCATTGTCAGGCATGCTAGCAAAAAAACCTTAATCTTTTGACTCCCTCACCCTATCCACCTGCTTCCTTCGGGCAGAAAGCTAGGGGGAAGGGTGGGGGTGTTCCCAAAGAGTTAATTTTTTGCGGGTTGGGGGGATAGGGGGCGGGGGGTCAAGGGTTAAGTGTCATGACTGCAATGAGTGGTTGCTGTTGTCAGCTTGGGGTGATGGCTCTTTCTCACATACATCCCACAATGGTGTCTTCTTCAAATGTTTTTTGTCTTCTGCTCATAAAGATGAGAACAAAAGAATGATTGCTGAAAGCCCACGTGTGTGTGTGTGGTGTGTGTGTGTGTGTGTGTGTGTGTTGTGTGTGTGTGTGGTGTCGTGTGTGTGTGTGGGGTGTGTGTGTGTGTGTGTGTGTGTGTGTGAAGAATAAATTGAATTTTAAAAACAATACAGTGCAATGCAATACAATCAATCCAGTGTACGCATGAATGCAGTGAAAACGCATTGAAAATGTAATGATCGCAATGCAATGCAAATCAGTGCGATGCAGTGCAATAAAAATACAGCGCGACAGAAAGCAGCACATTTCTTCTTTGCAATATCTCGGGAGAAAATATACAGAAAAGATTTCTAAGGGGGTTTAAACACGCACCACACACCCCACACACACACATACACCACACACACACACACACACACACACACCCCACAACACACACACACACACACACACAAAACACACACACACACACACACACATATTGTGTATTATTATTATATATATATATATTTTTGATAGTTAGATAGAGATGTATACATATATAAAATATGTGTGTGTGTATATGTAATGTATGTATATATTTTTTCTTTTATTGGAGGCAATTTAGAGGAAAATCTCGGGGAAGTACGTAGTTTAGGGCGTATTGACGTAACATAACTTTCCTCGCTCCTGGGTCAAAATACTCACTTTTTCCCCGTTTCTTTCCAGTGTTGGTTTCAGATTTGTTTTTGGCGTTCCTGAGCAGGATTCCACCTAAGCCCGGTTTGGGTTTGGGAAATGTGTGCCAACAAGCATTTATCTTGCTCTTTTTTTTTCTGAGTAATAATCCTTTTTTTAAAATTTTGGGCTGTCAGTCTGTCAAAAAACATTTGCGTTGATTTTTATTTTGAGTGCGTGTTCAGTGTCTTCCGTTCATTGGAATCAGAACTGGGGCACAAAAACCCCCATCTTTTTAGAGAGATTTTTTTAAACGAGGCTTGACTTTTTTGTTTTCGTGTTGTTTGTTTTGCCTAAATACCGTCGAAGTTTTATAGGGCAGGTGCGGTGTATTTTTTAAAATGAGTAGAGCAGTGAAAACTCGGCGTTTACAACACCAATTGACTTAGGTTAAGGGAAAAGGGTTTAAAAGGTTAATTGAAAGGGTTTAAAAGAACAAATCTGTAGTTTACAATTCAACTCTATCCCCTTTGGGGCCGCTGATTTTTACCCACTGCAGTGCCAAGGGGGCTTGTGTGTGAAAAGTACGCAGTTAAGACTTACCCATCAAATTTTGGCTGGTGACTGTGTATATTACGAAAGCTGAAATTGGAATACTGAAGGTTCTGCAAGGGTTCTGTGGGGGCAGACAAATGGGGGCGATTTTACTTTGTAGATATCATGATGAGAATAAACTGTTTTTTGTGTTAAACTCATCATCATCAAGTGCCTGGGAAAATGGGGTTGGCGATCATGGCCCTCCATATGAAACTGTCCTTGTTGTCGCAGCACATCTCCCCTCTTTGTCCTCAGCCCCTCTGCAAGTCCCTCCAGTATTTTTTCTCTGGGTCTACCTGGTGCTCTCTTTCCAAGCTTTCTGTCGTGGCCAGGTGCTCCAATTCCCTGTCCTCATGAAATGGCCCATAAATGTTGCCTGTCTTTTCCTAATCTTCCTTATGAATGATCTTTTGTGTTTTGCCTAATTTAAGATTTTCTCGTTTGTTTTCTTTGCTGGTCAAAGGAACTCTCAACATCTTTTAAAAAACCCATCTCGGCTGCCTCAATTTTCTGGCTTTGCTTGTTGATGTCCACGCATCCCACCGTATAAATATTATCGGTTTTTTTTATATTCAAGAAAAATCTCTTCCCCGATGTTTAAATTTATAGGCATTGTTGGTAAGATTTCCTATTCTTGAATGCTGTTTTGGCATGGGCGATTTTGTGGCTAATTCTGTGTGCATTTTCCGTTGGTGGGGAAAAGATCGTTCCCAGATATTGAAAATAAACAAAATTTTCTCAAGGTTGTGCCCTTGCTGTTATTTTGCATGAAGGGATTTCG
This sequence comes from Monoplex corrugatus, assembly GCA_030674185.1. Classification (NCBI taxonomy): domain Eukaryota; kingdom Metazoa; phylum Mollusca; class Gastropoda; order Littorinimorpha; family Ranellidae; genus Monoplex; species Monoplex corrugatus. Next base: position 11,904,305 of record JAPXFY010000019.1, read on the forward strand.
TTTTTTTTTTTTTTTACTGATTTCCATGACATGGCGTAACGGGAACACAAAACAATATTGTGGTACACACGAAAAATTGTTAAATCAGAATGTCATTGTTATGATCGATGATGGGGACTGTACTATGACCCTGGGGTAACCTTGTGTTTAAAGCTGACGCAACTGAAATAGATGTAAGGTTCAGACCTCAGATGGGACTGTATGATAACCCTTTCATTTCCTGTGTTTAAAACTAACGCCTCACTGGATAAAAGTAAGGTTCAGACCCCTCAGATGGGTCCTGTATGATAAAACCCTACCATATCCTGTGTTTTAAACTAACGCCACAATGAATAGATGTAAGGTTTTCCAGGGACCTCAGAAGGGGACTGTATGATGACCCTACATATCCTGTGTTTAAAATAACGGCCAACTGAATAGATGTAAGGTTCAGACCACACAGATGGGGACTGTATGATAACCCTACATATCTGTTGTTTTAAAACTAAAGCACACGAATTGATGTAAGGTTCAAGACACACAGATGGGGAAAGTTGATGACCCTAAATATCTTGTGTTTTTAAAGCTGACGCCTACACTGAATTAGATGTAAGGTTCAGACCACAGATGGGTGGGGACTGTATGATGAACAATACAGATCCTGTGTTTAAAACTAACGCACACACTGGATAGATGTAAGGTCAGACCCACAGATGGGGGACTGTATGTATGAACCCTTCTTATCTGTGTTTAAAAGCTGACGACACACTGCGATAGTTGTTTGGTTCAGACCACACAGATGGGGACTGTATGATATTCCATTACATATCATGTGTTTTAAAGCTGACGCCACATGAATAGATGTAGGTTCAGACCACAGGATGGGGACTGTATGATAACCCTACATATCCTGTGTTTAAAGCTGACGCCACACTGAATAGATGTAAGGTTCAGACTCAGATTGGGGACTGTATGAGACCCTACTATCCGTTGTTTAAAAAACTACGCCACCACTTGAATAGATGTTAGTTCAGAATCTCAGTATGGGGGTGGACTGCTATGATGACCCTACATATCCTGTTTAAAGCTGACGCCACACTGAATAGATGTAAGGTTTCTGACCAATTCTGTAATGGGGACTGTATCGATGTCCCTTACATATTCACTGTGTTTAAAACTAATACGCCTCACTGGAGTGATGTAAGTTCAGACAAAAGATGGGGACTGTTTGAGTCCCTGATATCCTGTGTTTAAAATTAGCCACTCTGGATAGAGTAAGGTTCAGACCACAGTGGGGGAATGTATGATAACCCTACTTATCCTGGTTGAAACTAACGCCACACTGAATAGATGTAAGGTTCAGACCCTCAGATGGGGACTGTTAGGATGAACCCTAACATATCCTGTGTTTAAAAACTAACGGCCACAATGAATAGATGTTAGGTTAAGGAACCTAAGATGGGGAGCTGCTATGAAGAACCAGACATCTATCCTGTGTTTTATAACATAACGCCACACTGGATAGATGTAAGGTTCAGACCCTCAGATGGGGACTGTATGTTGGACCCTATCATATGTCATGTTTAAGCTTGGACGCACACTGGGTAAATGTATAGGTTCAGACCCAAGTTGGGGTCTGTATGATGACCCTACATATCTGGATGTTTAAAAAACTAAACGCCACACTGGATAGATGTAAGGTTCAGACCCTCAGATGGGGAACTGTATGAGGACCCTACATCATCCTGTGTTTTAAAACTAACCGCCATCACTGAATAGATGTAAGGTTTCAGACATCAGATGGGGTCTGTCTCTGATGTCCATTCCATATCCTGTGGTTTTAAAGCTGACGCCCAACTGGATAGATGTAAGGGGTTCAGACCCACAGATGGGGTCTGTATGATGACCCTACATATCCTGTGTTTTTCAAAGCTGACGCCACACTGGGATAGTGTAAGGTTCAGACCCACAGATGGGTGGGACTGTATGATGACCCTACATATCCTGTGTTTAAAACTAACGCCACACTGAATAGATGTAAGGTATTCAGAACCCTCAGCATGGGGACTGTTATGACGACCCTAATATCCTGTGTTCGTAAACTAACGCCAAATGGATAGATGTAAGGTTCAGACCCTCAGATGAGGTCTGTTTTGATGACCATACATATACGGTGTTTAAAACTATACGGCCACACCTTTGAATAAGATGTAAGGTTCAGACCATCAGATGGGGACTGTATGACGACCCTACATATCCTGTGTTTAAAACTAACGCCCACACTGGATAGAGGTATGGTTCAGTCCCTCAGATGAGGATACTGCTTTGAGACCATAATATCAGTGTTTATAAACTAACGCCTCACTGAATAGATGTAAGGTCAGACCTCGGATGGGGATGTATGATAACCCTAAAGATCCTGAGTTTAAAGCTGAGCCAACTGGATAGATGTAAGGTTCAGGACCCACTGAGGGAGACTGTATGATGACCTACATATCCTGTGTTTTAAAGCTGACGCACACTGGATAGCATGTAAAGGGTTAGACCCACAAGATGGGGACTGTATTGTTGGCCATTCAATATCCTGTGTTTTAAGCTGTACGAACAAAATGGATAGTTGTAAGGGTTCTGACCTTTCAGATGGGGACTGTATGATGAACCCTACTTATCCTGTGTTTAAAGCATGACGCCACACTGGATAATTGTAAGGTTCAGACCTTCAGTTGGGGACTGTTATGATGACCCTACTTATCATGTGGTTAAAGCTAACGCCCAACTGGATAGTATAAGGTTCTGACCGTTTACGGGGGAACTGTATGATGACCATAATTATCCTGTGTTTAAGCTGGTCGCCACACTGGATAGATGTAAGGTTCACGACCCTCAGATGGGGACTGTATGTTGACCTTACATTATCCTGTGTTTTATTTAAGCTAACGCCACACTGGATAGATGTAAGGTTCAGACCACTGATGGGGACTGTTGGATGATGACCCTTCATTTCATATGTTTAAAGCTGGACGCCACACTGGATAGATGTATAGGTCAGACCAAAGATGGGGGACTTGCTACGTTGACTCCTGGATTACTCATGTGCTTTAAAGCTGTCCTCATTGGAGTTTGCAGTTTGGAGTTTGATCAAGAGTGATTCATCCCACTGGACATTTCCATATGCAGTCATCCCGAAAACTGCATATCAATTATTCACAGCATATTCCACGAATCTTCGAGAAATCCTTTGCACTGGCAAGGTTCTTGAAATGGGAAAGGGTGAGGTGACATAGAAATATAACTAATAATAATGTAGTATTCCTTTTGTGTTGTGTACACAGGCCATGTATGCTCGTTGGACTTTACTTAAGCAACAAAACAAAAAACAAAAAATGGGAGTGGGGAGTGGAAGGGAGGGTTGCATTTTCCATATGATGCAGTACAAACACCATGAGTCGGACACACACGCCTAAGCGCATAAACATACTAAAGTTCATCAAAAATACTGACGGGTAATAAATGAATTCAGAAATAAGTTTGCAGTGTCACTACGCCAACAAATTTTGCGTAAGGAGAGAAAATGTGTAAATCAATACCGTCTATCGCACTGACAAACATCGCTTGAATACACACAACACACACAACACACACACACCACACACACACACACACAACACAACACACCACACACACACACTCACACACAACATCACACAATCACTATATTCTCTCTTTTTTCTCAACTCAAACGCGCGAGCGTGCACACACACACACACACACACACACACACACACTCACAACAAACAACACAACACACACACAACCACACTCAGTACTATGTGTATTCACTTACATACAATACATACTACATAAATACATACATACATACATACATTCATATATACCAAACATACATATATACACGCACTCAATACAAACACATTAAAACATATCACAAAGGGGCGGAAGAGAGTTTCTGCATCCATAAAATTAATGCGTTATAAACCTAGTTATGTCGAACACAGCACATCAGGAATAACAACTGATATATAACATGAAACTGGAAAAAGGCTAAATGTAGTTGCAGCAGTTTAATACAGAAAGTATATGAGGAAGAAAAGTTGTAGACGTATCAGTAATATACTATTATATGCTGAATGTTGCTGTACATATACATAATATTATATTGCTGACTGTAGATGTACAAGAAATACTATTTTATTGATGAATGTAGCCGAACATACTACTGTTATATTGCTAACTATGCCGTACAATTCATACTATTATATTGCTGACCTATAAGAAAAAATAAAATATAACTGTACAATAATATACTATTATATTGCTAACTATTGCGTGTACAATACATACTATTATTTGCAGTCCTGTAGCAGTACAATTACATACTTTTGTGACTTTAGCCAGTACAATACATACTGTATATTGCTGACATATAAGTGTACAATACAATTACTATTGCTGACTATAGCTGTACAATACAGACTATTTATTGCTGACGTAGCTGTACAATTCATACTATTTTTTTGCTGACTATAGATGTACAATACATTATCTAATTATATTGCTAAATATAGCTGTACATTATCATACTATTATATTGCAGAACTGTAGCAGTACAAATACATATTAGTGCTGACTATTGCCGTACAATTACGTACTGTTATATTGCTGATATACTGTACTATTTCATACTATTGCTGACTATAGCCGATACAAGTACTTACTATTATATTGCTGATATAGCTGTACCAAATACATACGATTATATTGCATGGATTATTGATGTACAATTACATAATACTATTGCTGACTGTAGCTGTGACTATACATACTATTATATTGCTGACTGTAGCTGTACAATACATACTATTATATTGCTGAATTTAGCTGAACAATACATACTATTATATTGCTGACTGTAGCTGTACAATACATACTATTATATTGCTGACTTTAGCTGCTTCAATTCATTATCTATTATATTGCTGACTATAGCATGTAACCAATACTTACTGTTATATTGATGATCTATAGCTGTACGACAATTACATTTTATTTATATGACTGTAGGTGTTAACATCTACTGACTATTTTATTGCTACTTTTGCTGTACTATACATTCTATTTATATTGCTAACTATAGCTGTACTAATACATTACTATAATATTTGCTGATGAGCTGTACATATACATACATTATTATATTGCTGACTATAAGCATTACAATACATACTACTATATTGCTAACTATAGCTGTACAATAATACTAATATATGCCTGACTATAGCGTACAATTCATACGTATTATATTGCCTGACTATAGCAGTACAATACATACGATTATATTGCTAACTATAGCCGTACTATACTTACTATTATATTGCTTACTATGCTGTTACAATACATACTTTTATATTGCTGACTGCAGCTGTACAATAAATACTATTATATTGCTGACTATAGCCGTACAATACATATATTATATTGCTGTACTTTTGTATGTACAATACTTTACTATTTTTATTGCTATAAAATATATGCTGTACTAATACATAAAATTATTTTGACTAACATATAGTGTTCAATAATTTATTATATTTCTACTGTAGATGTACAAATACATACTTTTTTTATTGCCTGACTTTAGCTGTACAATACATACTATTATATTGTGACTGTAGCTGTACAATTACATACTATTTATATTGCTATACTTTAGCTGTACAATAAATACTATTATATTTCTGATGTATGCTGTACAATAATACTTTTTTATTGCTTTGACTTTAGCTGTTCAATACATTACTATTTTATTGCTGTCGTAGCTGTTACAATACATACTATTATTTGCTGAATCAGCCTGTTCAATTACATACGATTACATTGTTGAGTATTGCCTTACAGTACATTACTTATTACATTGATGATCTGTAGCTCTGTTACAATACATAATTTTTATATTGCTGACTTTAGCTGTACAAGCAGTATATTAGATTGTTGGACTATAGGCATGACAGTAATTACATATTTACCATTGCTGTCTATTTGCCGTACTATTCATTCTAGTATATTGCTGTACTTTAGCCGTACATACTTACTATTATATTGCCATGACTATAGCGTTACAGGACAATACTATTATTTTGATGACTGTAGCCTGTAACAATAAATACTATTTTATGGCTGACTGTAGCTGTACTATACATACTATTATATTGCTGACTGTAGCTGTTACAATACATACTATTATATTGCTTGACTGTAGCTGTACAATTCATCAATTTTTATTGTCTGGACTGTAGATGTTACTATAAATTTACTTTTATATTGCTAATCTTTTGACGTACAGTACATTCTATTATATTGCTGACTGTAGCTGTACAATAACATACTTTTATATTTTGCTAAACTATAGCTGTCACACAATACATATATTATTTTGCGAGACTGCAGCCTGTACAATTTCATATATTTTATTGCTGGACTCGTAGCTGTACAATTAGCATAACTATTATATTGCTGACTTTAGCTGTACAATACATACTATTATATAGCCTGACTGTAGATGTAACAATATCATAATATTATATTGCTGACTGTAGCGTAACAATCATACCTATTTTTATTGATGACTGAAGCTGTATTCATACTAGTATATTGCCTGTCTATAGACATACAATACATACTATTATATTGCGGTACTTAGTCATACAATACATTCTATTATATTGCTGGACTTTTGCCATACAATACATCGATTATATTGCTGACTATTGCCATACATTACATTCTATTATATTGCTGGGACTATAGCAATACATTACATACTATTATATTGCTGACTATAGCTGTTACTGTACATAATATTATATTTGGCTGACTATAGCCTTACAATACATAATATTATATTGACTGACTATAGCCAATACAATACATACTATTATATTGACTGACTATGGCAATAACAATACATAACTTTTAGATTGCTGACGATAGCCGTATCTTTACATACTATTATATTGCTGACTATTAGCCATACAATACATCGATATTCTCAGTAGAGTGCTGGATCTATTGACTTCCAATTACATGATTATTCTTGTTTATATTGTGACTATAGCCATACAATACATACTAATTATATTGCATGACTATAGCCGTACAATTTCATGTATTTTAGTATTATTGCTGCTTCTTATAGCCATACATTAATTGTCTATAGTATAGTGATGATATAGCCATACTCAATACATACTTTTATATAGCGGCTCTATAGCCCTTTACAATTCATGTATTATCTTGTTATTATTGCGGTAATATAAAGCAATTACATTACATGTAGCTTAGTTTATTGCTTGACTATAGCCATACAAAGACTTGTCTTCTAGTATATTGCTGACTTTTGGCCATTATCAATACATGTCTACGTAGTAATTGCTGGACTATAGCATACTACATACTATATAAGTGCTGACTTAGCCATAATACATTACTATTATTTTGCTGACTATAGCCTTTAAAATAAATACTTTCATATTGTGTGACTTATAGCCATACACTTCATGTTTACTAGTATATGCTGACTATAGCCTATTTTCAATACTGTTTACTTGTATATTGCTGATCTATAGCAATAAATACTTGTCTATTTATTTTGCTGACTGTAGCCGTACAGTACTTAATATCATATTGCTGGACTATTGCCATTCAAGACATATATTATATTGCTGACTATAGCATACTCAATAACATTGTTTACTAGTTTATTGCTAACTATAGCCATTACAAATACAGGTCTTCTAGTATATTGCTGAATATAGCCTACAATACAGGTCTACTAGTATTTTGCTGGACTATAGCCATACGTATACATGTTACTAGTATGTTTGCTGGACTATAGCATTACAATATCATAATATTATAGTGTGATAGAACCATACGTACAGTTACTTGTGTATATTGCTGACTGTAGCCGCACAATACATACTGTTTATGTTGCTGACTATAGACATGCAAAATACATACTATCAATATTGCTGACTATAGCGTAACAATACAATTAATGTTATATTGCAGATATGGCCATCTGCAATACGTTCTATTATATTGCTGACTATAGCCTTATAATACTTTTATATTGCGTGTACAATATAATATGTTAAATTGCTGACTTTAGAGCGTACCCAGGAATAGCTACCTCCAATACAATGACAGGGACTAGACATTAGAGTCTAGCGGCTTACGGCAGCACACTCTAGAGGAGGAAGAGGAAGAGTGAGGAATGCATCGGGCTGATGGACGGGGAAACTGTGAGAGGTGTGTGGGAGCGGCGAGAGAGACATGAGATCTCAAGGGCTCATACGACATGGACTGGCTGGACCCGCCTTTCTCTTACGACTTCAGCCCACCAACTTGGGGACCACCGTCAGTGCATGAGCGCATAAATTCTATCTTTGAACAACTTGGCTTCAAACAACTGGAGCCACCCCTTGTACCTCTGCAATAACACCGTCATTCGTGTTGAACCGCTTCCCGGATAAATGTGGTTTGAGTGGCCCAAACAGATGATAATGTAAAGGAGCTAAGTCAGGATTAAGCGATGGATGCGGTACCATTCTTTTGTCAGGTTTGTCGTGTAGGGGTTGTGGTGGGGGTGGCGTTGTCATGCTGCAGGATGACACCCTTACGCAGACATCCTTGTGTCTTTCGACGATCAGCTTCCCCCTCAGTGTGTCCAGTGTTTCACAGTATCTGACTGCCTTAACTGTCTGACCATAAGGTAAAAAGTCCACGAGCAGCACACCTTTGGCATACCAGAACACAGTTGCTCTCAATTTCTTCACTTATAAGTGAACTGTGATTTTTTGGGTGGTCAGTGACGATGGATGTTTCCAGTTCATGGAATTAACTTTTGACTCTGGGGTAGTGTGATAAGTTTGCCCCGTCTGTCCTGTCCTCTTGAATCAAAGCTTCAACATGCGCAGTGTGGTTTTCTGTTGTTGATGAACGTGCACGCCCTGCTTTGGGCTCGTTCTGCAGATTCGTACGGCGTATACAGTACACCATACCGATACCCGCTTCCTGCTCATTATATGTTCGCCATACACAGCAACAAATTCACCGCGAATTTCTTTGGATTTTTGCCCTTAGCGTACAAAAGTCTTATTACTTCTCGCATCTCTGTGTTTGTCCACTGTTCTGTGGTGGCAGTCCTCTTTCGTGTGGCGTCACACACGCATGCGCACAGTGTTAAGGTTGTTTTGGCTTTTACAAGAAGTACTGCATACTCCCTGTTGATTTTGCATTCACTGCTTTCACATTGATTTCTTTCCGGTAGATTTATTCGAACCAGTGTCCTATTTTTCGGAAACCCGGCATATTCTAAAAATGTCTAATCATCCATACACTTGCATTCATGGTCATAAACATATATATATGCAAATGTCTGTTTGTGTGTTAGTTGTCCTGGATTCAGTCGGTCAGTCAGTCAGTCAGTCAGTCAGTCAGTCAGTCAGTCAGTCAGTCTCATAATTTATTGTCTGTGTAATGTTACCTTGGCTTCTGTGCTATAATGTGTATGGTGTAGGGATGTGAGGTCATGTGGGTCTAGTGTCCATGTCGGGACGAGGTCATGGGGGGATTTGAGGGCATGTGGGTCTAGTGTCCATGTGGGGACGAGGTCATGGGGGGATTTGAAGGCATGTGGGTCTAGTGTCCATGTGCGGATGTGAGGTCATATAGGACTATGAGGTCATACATAAGATGTGAGGTCATGTGAATCTGGTATCTGTATTGGGATGTGAGGTCATGTAGTGATATGAAGTCATGTGGGGATGTGAGATGTGGTGATATGAAGTCATGTGGGGATGTGAGGTCATGGTGATATGAGGTCATGTGGGGATATGAGGTCATGT
>JAPXFY010000019.1:11924209-11954209 GCA_030674185.1 Monoplex corrugatus
CAAACACATACAGATGAATGGATCAGCAAAGCAGACAATGATAAGGAAGAAACGACAGAAGCAAAGGAGGAAGAAAGAAACAGAGTGACAGAAAAAATGAAATTTCTAGCAAGAATTCCAAAGTGGGGGATATTATTTATACTGAAAGAGCTCCTGGCATCGCCGCGGGGGTGATGCGTAGGGTGAAGAAGTGTGAACATGCAGATCAGAGATTAGTTTCATATTCATATTCATTTCTTCTGTCACAGTGGATTTACCACGTGTGCACTGGTGACCGAAAAACACTACTTGTTAGTAAAAACACCACCGTCTTATAGAATAGTCATCATCATCATCATGTGGCCCTGCCGCATGCGTTGGCGATCATGACTTACATTTTTCTTTAAACTCTTGTTGCCCACATCTCTTCAACCTTCCTCGTCTTCAGCCACTGTGCAATACGCTGCATTTTCCACCTCTATCTACCCGTGTGCTCATTTTTCCCTCCAGTTTACCCACAGTGACCATTATAGACAGTAGTACAGTTTAATGTCATTTTGACTGAAAACGCTTACCTGTTAATCTCAATACATCCTTAATATTTATCCGTTATACTGTGAGGTCTCTCTCTTCTCCCCCTCCCCATTTTAAGATCTTGTTACTGCTTTAGGGTTTTGCGTAGGCGCAGGGCGTCTGCCGAATAATTGCTGGCAGATTTGGGTGGAACGCATATGGAATTGTCTGAGTGCGATAAATCCTTGAACAAACCCCTGACTCAGTACATCGGTCTTAAAGAGAGAGTCTGAGAAACACGGTCTTAGAAGGTATGAGAACACGGTCTTAGAAAGGATGAGAACCGGTCTTTAGAAGAGGTATGAGAAACATCGGTCTATACAGAGAAGTCTGAGAAAGTTAAGTGGGAGAGGGGTTGATGCTCTTCACCGTTGAGGGGAAATGCACGTAAAATATAAAGGGAGAGCAGCAGTGTTGTCGTAACCTCTCCCTCCCCCTTACCGCTCCCGTCTTCCGTTGTCCCTGGTATAAGGTGTTTGCCTTGCTGACACAGGTGGCTAACCAAGACTATCGGGTTTCCTGCCTCAAGGTAGCGCTTTCAAAGCCACGCTGCTGATGGCGACATCATGCTGTCAGTCACTCCACACACGCACACGCATATGCACACGCACACACACATAGGGGGGGGCGGGGGGAGAGAGAGAGACACACATACACACACAAACAAACACACACACACACACACACACACACACACACACACACAACATACAACACACACACACACACACACACACACACACACACACACACACACACACACATTCTCTTTCTCTCTCTTTCTCACTCTGTCTCTCTCTGCCTCTCTCTGTCTCTCTCTGTCTGTTTCTCTCTCTCCCCCCCCCCCCCCCCCCCCCAATGCTGTCTACGTGTATGTCACGGCCTTCCCTTCATCTGATGAAGTAATTAAAACATGGCATACACATCTCTTCCTAAATCACTCCTCCTTTACTTTTTGTTTATTTTTAATTTTTAAAATTTTTATATATAAACGAGGGACAAGGAGTCTGGTGGACTGTATTACTTGGTTCTCTGACTTTGTCTACCTGTCTGTCAGTCAGTCAGTGTGTGCGCGCGTGTGCATGCGTGCGTGCTTGCGCGTGTGTGTGTGTGTGTGTGTGTTTTAACCCTTTGACTCCCGCGCCCTGTCCACCAGCATTCTGCATTGTCAACCGTGCTAGCAAAACAGAAACTTAACCCTTTGACTGCATCACCCTATCCACCAGCTGCCTGCAGGAAGCTGTTGGATACGGTGAGGGAGTCAAAAGGTTAAGTTTCTGCAGTCACTGCAATCGATGGATAGGCGCAGGAGTCAAAAGGGATAAACAGAATTTTCTCAGCCGATTATGGTTAGATCTTCTCTACGAGTACATTTGGGTCAAAAGTGCTAACGTTCAGAAGTCACAAATCTACAGGTTTGGGAGTCAAAGCAACAGAGGATCCTAACACGTGCCTAAAATCAGCACTTTTGGGGGAAGGGGTGTGAATAGCGATTTTTCAAAAATCTTTGAACAGTATTGAACATCTATTTCTGTCACTTGATAGTCTGCCATTGTTTTCGCATCATATCAAGTTTTATTTCATCTGAAGCTTTTTTAAATTTTTTTTTTTATTGTGACATTGATCTTTCAGGAGCAAGTAATCTTTTTTATGTGAAAGAAAAACTTAAGTTTGAATTTTCTCGACTATGATCAAACAGAATTGATCTTTTACCGTGTCATTATAAGCACTGAAGTAATTATATATCCAAGAGTTTATTTCAGACGTAGTTTTGGTGCAAAGACAAGAGTTTTAACTTGTATGTTTCAGCAGTAGTTTTGGTACAAGAGTTTAACTTTGTATGTTTCAGCAATGATTTTAGGTGCAAGAGTTTAATTTGTCTGTATCAGCAGTTGTTTTGATACAAGAGTTTAATTTGCCTGTTTCAGCAGTTGTTGTGGTGCAAGAGTTTTAAGTTGTATGTTTCACCAGTAGTTTTGATACAAGGGTTTAAGTTGTATGTTTCAGCAGTTGTTTTGGTGCAAGAGTTTAAATTGTATGTTTCAGCAGTGGTTTTAGTACATGAGTTGTATGTTTCAGCAATAGTTTGGTACAAGAGTTTACCTTTGTATATTTCAACAGTAGTTTTAGTACAAGAGTTTAAATTGTATGTTTCAGCAGTAGTTGTGGTACAAGAGTTTAAATTGTATGTTTCAGCAGTGGTTTTGGTAAAGTGGTAAGAGTTTCAGTGTCAGTTTCACCAGCTGCGACTTACATTATGTCAGCCACTGTGCACTGTCCTGCAAAATATATCGTCTTGCTGCTACCAATTTTGTCTGGGCACCCTCCACCCAACCTACCCCTATGTTGGTGTGTTGCTTGCTGTGGTGAGTGGTGTATCGGGTGTCGGGGTGACCTTGGGGGAAACGTGCCACGAAGCTTGACGTTACGCCCGCAGCGGCTGTGTCCTGGTGCCTAGTCCTTTCTCTTGGGTGCTGTCTATATATCTTGATACTATGACTTTTATTTTTATTCTTTTTGCCTTTGTTATCGCAGTGGATTTACCATGTCGAATTTGGCTGTTCCCCTAAGGAGAAAAACACAAAGAAACAAAGTAAAACGTATAGCCTGGACATGTTCTACTGCGGTTCGGATAATTGGATACCAGGGTGATAGCGTTTGTGTTCTTTTAACTTGTACACCGGGTAGGTGATAAGTGAATATCAGGGTGAGGGTGATAACATTGTGTTCTTCTAACTTGTACACCGGGTAGATGATTATTGGTTATCAGGGGGATATTTTTGTATTCTTCTAGCTTGTACACCGGGTAGATGATAATTGAATATCAGGGCGAGGGTGATAACATTGTGTTCTTCTAGCTTGTTCACTGGGTAGATGATAATTGGATATCAGGGTTATACCATTGAGCTCTTCTGCTTTTACACCGGGTAGATGATAACAGAACAAGATTGAGGCAGTCGAGATGTGGTTTCTAAGAAGAATGTTGAGAGTTCCATGGACAGCAAAGAAAACAAACGAGACAGTCTTGATGGAGGCAGACACAAGTAGATCATTCATAAGGAAGATTAGGAAAAGACAGGCAACATTTATAGGCCATTTTATGAGGAAGGGGGGTTTGGAGCACTTGGTCACAACGGGAAAGCTGGAGGGAAAGAGAGCATCCGTAGACCCAGGAGAAAATGCTGGACGGACTTGCAGAGTGGCTGGGGACGAGGGGGGTGGGAGAGATGCTTGGGGCAACGAGAGATAGAGACAGATGGAAGTCCATGATTGCCAACGCCATGCGGCAGGGCAAGCGTTGTGTCTTATGTACAGGATGATAATGATATCAGGTGAGTGATAAGCATAGTGATCTTCTAACTTGTACATCGGGTAGATGTTTATTGATTATCAAGGGATACATATGATCTTCTAGCTTGTACACGGGTAGATGATAATTGAATATCAGGAGTGATAACTTTAGTGTTCTTCTAGCTTTTTCACTGGGTAGATGATAATTGGATATCAGGTTATACCATAGTGCTCTTCTAGCTTTACACGGGTAGATGATACAGAAATTGGATAATTCAAGGGTTTGAAGTCCATACAGCAGCTCTACAGCTTGTAGCAGACACGTAGATATATAGAATTGGAAAAGACAGGTTATAGCATAGAGGAACCTTTAGACTTGGGTACATCGGGAAAGATGAAAATGGATATCAGGTAGACAGGAAGTGGACATCTTCAAGTCTTGTACAGGGGTGAGATATCTGGAATCAAGAGATAGGCAAGAAGTCTCTTGCCAGCCTTTGACATGAGGTAGATGATAATTGGATATCAGGTTGATAGCATAGTGCTCTTCTAGCTTTTACACCGGGTAGATGATAATTGGATATCAGGTTGATAGCATAGTGCTCTTCTAGCTTTACACCGGGTAGATGATAATTGGATATCAGGTTGATAGCATAGTGCTCTTCTAGCTTGTACACCGGGTAGATGATAATTGGATATCAGGTTGATAGCATAGTGCTCTTCTAGCTTGTACATCGGTAGATGATAATTGGATATCAGGTTGATAGCATAGTGCTCTTCTAGCTTTTACACCGGGTAGATGATAATTGGATTTCAGTTGATAGCATAGTGATCTTCTAGCTTGTACATCGGGTAGATGATAATTGGATATCAGGTTGATAGCATAGTGCTCTTCTAGCTTGTACATCGGGTAGATGATAATTGGATATCAGGTTGATAGCATAGTGCTCTTCTAGCTTTTACACCGGGTAGATGATAATTGGATTTCAAGGGGATAGCATTGTAGTATTAGATATCAAGGTGATAGCACTTTACCCTTCTAGCTTGTACACCGGATAAATAGTAATTGGATACCAGGGTGATAGTATTGTACCCTTGTAGCATGTACACCGGGTAGGTGATAACTGGATGCCAGGGTGATGGCACTTTACTTTTCTAGCTTGTAAAGATGATGATATTTGTGGTATGTTTTGTTTGGCCCTTTCTTCGTACGGGCCTATGGCCTTACATACATAAAATACATGACTGAATCTACCGTCTGTCTGTCTGTATCTCTGTATGTATCTCTGTCTGTTTTTGTCTGTCTGTCTTCTCTTCTCCCTCACAGTCTCTCGCTCCACCCCGTGCTTCTCTTCCCGTCACCCTGTCTTTGTTGTCTGTCTGTCATACTCTCTCTGTCTGTGACTCAGCGTCCCTCCCCATCTCTGTCTGTCTGTCTGTCTGTCTGTCTGTCTTTCTCTGTTACCCCTCTCTGTCTGAGTGTCTTGTCTGTGTTCCTCGTCCGTTAATGTCTGTTCACATAAACTCAGTCTTTTCCCCATCTCTCCTTTTCTACCGTCTTTCTTTCTCTAGACCTCCCTTCTCCCTCTGTCTCCCTCTTTCCCCACTCTTCCCACCAGCAAATTTCTGTTGTGGTTCTGTATTCCTTACACCATGCTTTTCTTTTGTTCAGGTTACAACAACAACAACAGCAATAAAACAACACAGCAACGGCATCAATAATGAATGATGAGCATAAGAATAATAATATTGATGATGATGATAATTTAAAAACAATTTTTTATCCCTCTCTCTCTCTCTCTCTCTCTCTCACACACACACACACACACGCACGCGCACACACACACTCACAACACACACACACACACACACACACACACACACACACACACACACACACACACACACACACACACACACACACACACACACACACTCTCTCTCTCTCTCTCACTCTCTCTCTCACTCTCTCTCTCTCTCACACACACTCACACTGGCAGCACACATCTTTTAGATCCCTCACCCCCCCCCCCCCCCCAGTTGTTTTCTCCACCCAACTCCCTCTGCCCGTCTTGTTTCATTTGACACAATAATGTTTTACCACCAACAGCAATCTGTATGTCCCCTCCTGTCTTGATTTTATGTTAGCCAAAAGAAGCTAGTTTCGCCAGAACATCGCTTTTCGTGTTAGCGAAAGGAAGTTAAGTTTTGCCAGAACATCTGTTTTTCTGTCAGCGAAAGGAAGGTCGGATTGCCAGAACACCTAAAGATAGTATACTTCTTGGAATAAACTTTTCGTGTTTGCTGAAGGAGCTTAGTTTCTCAGAACAGCTCTATTCATGTTGGCTAAAGCGAGCTGTTCTTCTTCTCCCTTAACCCCGTGAAGAGTCATTGGGGCATCGCACTAAAGAACTGTCTGTTAACGGGATGTTCCAGCTTTGTCGATTGTGTGCCAAAGCCTGGGTCTGTGCAAGTGGTTTCTCTAGGTTTTCTAGGCATACATGTACGATGCATGTACGATGACAGGTATACAGGTAAAAGTGACAGGTATATAAGGACAGATGTACAACGACAGGTATACAGTGACAGGTATACTAGGACGGGTATACAATGATAGGTATACAGTGGCAGGTATGCACTGACAGGTATATAGTGACAGGTATGCCGTATACAGTGACTGGTATACAGTGACAGGTATACAGTGATAGGTTTACAGTGACTGGTATTTATGACAGAAATACAGTGACAAGTACACAGTCACAGATATACAGGTATATAATGACAGGTATGGAGTGACAGGTATATAATGACAGAAATAGAGCGACAGGTATACAATGACAGGAATAGAGTGACAGGTATATAATGACGGGTATGCAGTGACTGGTATACAGTGACAGTGGTACATAATGACAGGTATACAATGACAGGTAGACAGTGACAGATCTACAGTGACAGATCTACAGTGAAAGGTATACAATGACAGTACATAGTCACAGGTGTTAATGACAGGTGTGCAGTGACAGGTATATAGTGATATGTATACAGTGACGTGTATATAGTGACAGATAAACAGTGACAAGTATACAGTGAGAGGTGTACCATGATAGGTATACCGTGACATACAGTGACCACTATACGGTGACAGGCATACAGTGACGGGTATGCCATGACAGGTATACAGTGACAGGTATACCATGACAGGTATACAGTGACATGTATACCGTGACAGGTATACAGTTATACAGTGACAGGTATACAATGACAGGTAATGACAGGTATAGATTGACAGGTATACAATGACAAGTATAATGATGATAATGATAATTACAGTATTTCATATGGAACCAAATATTGACACTTCCAATCAAAGCGATCTTAAGCACCAGACATACACTTGCGATCAAACCACCTCACAACACGCGGGGGAAGAAAAAAAAAAAGATGGAAAGAGGCATTTGCAGAATTAATTGTCCGGAAAAGAGGTAGTTTAAAAAAAAAAAAAAAAGGATTTAAAAGCAGAAAGGATAGGTGATAGACGAAGGGAGAATGGAAGTTTATTCCAGGCAGATTGTTCCACCAAAACAGCAAAAGAACGCTGGCCGACGGGTCACAGGTTGATAGTTTAAATCTAGGAATCTGAAGGGAAAGAGTATCTGAAGCTGAACGCAAGGTGCAAGTTGGCATGTAAACATTGATGTTGTCACAAAGGTTTGATGGAGCAGACTTGTGACAGGTATACGGTGACAGGTATACAGTGACAGGTATACAGTGACAGGTTTGTAATGATATAAGTGACAGATATATAGTATAAACATACAGTGACATGTATAAAAAAGACAAGTATAATTATAATGACAGTATACGGTGACAGGTATACAATGACAGGTATGCAATGACAAATATACAGGTATACAATGACTGGTACGTAATGACAGGTATTCAGTGACTGATACACAGTGACATGTGTACAGTGACAGGTATACAACGACAGGTATGCAGTGACAAGTATTCAGTGACAGGTATACAGCGAAAGGTATACAATGACAGGTGTACAGTGACAATTATACTGTGACAGATATACATTGATAGGTTACAGTAACAAGTATACAGTGACAGGTATACAGCGTCAGGTATACATTGACATATACAGCGTCAGGTATACATTGACATATACAGCGACAGGTATTCAATGACAGGTATACAGCTACAGGTAAACAGTGACATGTATACATGCATAGGTTGCGATGACAGGTATCCAGTAACAGGTATACAATGACGGTATGTATATGAAGACTTGGTATATATTATGTAGTAGGTATCTGTATATGTGTGTGTGTGTGTATGTGCATGTGTATGTATATGTATATGTATATATATATATATATATATATATATATATATATATATATATATAATATGTATGTATGTATATTAACAGTGTGACACATTGAAGGGAGCCTGAAGTCCTGCATCTTGACGTTTTCCATTGCATTCAGCGACTGTGTGGAATGAGGGAGGGTCCTACTGCCAACACATCAGTATGGGACTGGGTGGGGAGAGATGGGGTGGGCGAGAGAGAGAGAGACAGGAGGGAGGGAAAGAAAATCGATATGTGTGTTTACCTGGCAGTACTTTTTGCTTTTGCTCCTTGGCCTGCTGCAGGAGCTACCGACTGTAACGGTAAAGAGTTGCAGCCACTCAGAGAGAGAGAGAGAGAGAGAGAGAGAGAGAGAGAGAGATGGTTGTCTGGGCTCTGACAATAGGTTGGGCGTGGTCCTGTTCTCTCTCTCTCTCTCTCTCTCTCTCTCTCTCTCTCTCTCTTCTCTCTCTCTCTCTCTCTCTCTCTGCTGTGCTCTCGGAACCGTGGCCCGTGTTGTTTACCGCACAGTCATTCAGTTTGTGTCAGTGGCCCGTTTTTTGGTTGTCATCCTCTCTTGTTTTATGTGGCAGCCTTTGCCGGCTTCATTGACGAGGCGGCCGTGCCTTCATTCAGGCTGCCAGCTCGCTCCACTGCTTGCTCTCTCGTGTGTGCCTTGTGCATGGATGTTGGTGGCATTTTGTGTGTCAGTGTTCAGTCGGCAATAAATTAGGTTCTTGAGCGGCAGGGAGAAATTAAAGTCGCTTTGAGAAACTCGACAATAGAAGAAGGCCTGACTTACACGAGTGTTCACTGACTGGCATTTACCTTGCCGGCTTTCCCCTCATCATTTCCTCTCCCCCCCCCCCCCCCTCACCTCCCTGCCCTTACTGTCTGTTCAATCAGGCTGATAGTTGACCGAAGCTTGTGTTTTCGGTTTTACTATTATACGTTTGGCATCCACCCCCTACATACATGTGTGTGTGTGTGTGTGTGTGTGTGTGTGTGTGTGTGTGTGTGTGTGTGTGTGTGTGTGTGTGTATGTGTGTGTGTGTGTGTGTGTGTGTGTGTGTGTGTGTTTGGTGTGTGTGTGTTTGGTGTGTGTGTGTGTGCGTGCGCGCGTGTTTGTGCGTGCGTGCGTGCGTGCGTGCGTGCGTGCGTGCGTGTGTGTGTGTGTGTGTGTGTGTGTGTGTGTGTGTGTGTGTGTGTGTGTGTGTGTGTGTGTGTGTGGTCAGAACAGTTCGACCAGTCAGTCTTTCCAGGAGTTTAGAGTATGTTCAGGAGAAATTCTTCGCAATCGGACAATTCCAAATGCGCTCCACCCAAATCTGCCAACAGTTATCTGGCAGACTCATTGATTTGCACAAAACCCTGTACTCTGGAAGGGGGGGGGGGGGTGTTGAAATAGGGAGTGAGGTTGAAGGGACCTATGAAACGCTAACATCACCAGAGTGATGGAAACATTAAGATGGGCAGGGAGACACGCCAGCTTTTAATGTTGCGGGCTGATACTGAACACTAGATATCAGATCTCGAGTTCACGGCTCTATCAAAAGAACCAACCAACCCTCGAAAACTTGTGGCCCGCCAGGGAGAACATGAGTGGAGAGGGATATAGAGCAGGATAGTGTAAAAACATTGACATAATATATACACATATCAATGCATTCGCGCACAGTCTAAGGAGGAAACACCCCTGGCATTGACCATTCCGTCCAATTTATCACACAGAGGATTTAAAAAAACATACCTGAATATAAGTTTAAACGTAACTGAGGACGCTATAGCATTCATAAAAACGGTCCTAAATTACCTAAAATTGCTTGTGCATACCTCATTTCCCTAGAGCCGAAAATGCACTTAATATATATACCCAATTATCAATCCTAAGAGAAAGTACACAAGACTGTATCGAACACATACAGGTGAATGGACCAGCAAGGCAGAAAATGACAGGAAGAAATGACAGAAAGCAAGAGAAGAAGAAAGAAACAAAGAGAGTGGGTAAAAAGAGGAATTTAATTACGTATGTTAGATTAAACGTAATTTTAGAAGGAAAATTTCCTATTTCTAGCACATAATTTTCAGAAGGTGGGGATACTGTGTATACTGAAAGTGCACCCCGGCATCCCCACGGGGAGGGGGGGGGGGGAGTGGATAGTGTAAACCAGTGACGTTGTGAACATGATGCACGGCTGCTGATGGGTCTGTACGTGGCAGGAGTTTGGGAGGCGTCACAGTTAAGGAGCATCACAAAAGTAAGCAGGCATTTGGTAACTGTGCTGTCTGTATGGCAGGAACACATACATAAAACATATCTATATGTAATTTAGATAGGCAGCGGGAAAGCTCTTTGCTCGAAAATGTATTGATCATTGAGATATGTGCCAACAGACAGACAGACAGGCAGGCAGACAGACAGACAGATAGGTAGATGGGGGATAAACGCCCACATGCTAATTGCGGAGGACGCCCACGCGGAACCAGTGCGCAGTAAATAACTTGAGACAAGTATTTCTGTCAGTTCCGCTCGTATCTCTCCCCTACTCCTTTCTTCCGCCCCCTCCCACCCCACCCCCCCACCCCCAGCACCGCCTTGAATTTTCTATCGTATATTTGATTCTCTGTTGTCCTCTCTCTGTCTATCAGTTCTTCTGTTTGTCTCTGTCTTTGTCATTGTGTATGTCCTTTTCTCTGTCTTATTCTTTGTGTATGTCCTCATCTCTGTGTTTGTATGTTCTTATACCTGTCTGTCATTGTGTATGTCCTTATCTCTGTTTTTATCTTTGTGTATGTCCTTATCTCTTTGTCTCGGTGTATGTCCTTATCTCTGTCTTTGTATGTATGCCCTTATCTCTCTGTCATTGTGTATATCCTAATGTCTGTCTTTATCTCTGTCATTGTGTATGTCCTTATCTCTCTGTCATTGTGTATATCCTAATGTCTGTCTTTATCTCTGTCATTGTGTATGTCCTAATGTCTGTCTTTATCTCTGTCATTGTGTATGTCCTTATCTCTGTCTTTGTAGGTATGTCTTTATCTCTGTCATTGTGTATATCCTAATGTCTGTCTTTATCTCTGTCATTGTGTATATTCTAATGTCTGTCTTTATCTTTGTCATTGTGTATGTCCTTTTCTATGTCTTTGTAGGTATGTCCTTATCTCTCTGTCATTGTATATATCCTGATGTCTGTCTTTATCTTTGTCATTGTGTATGTCCTTATCTCTGTCTTTGTAGGTATGTCCTTATCTCTGTCATTGTAGGTATGTCCTTATCTCTCTCTTTGTCATTATGTATATTCTAATGTCTCTCTTCATATTTCATTATGTCCTTATGTCTGTCTTCATCTTTCATTGTGTATGTCCTTATCTCTGTCTGCCTTTTTGTCTGTTTATGTCCTTATCTGTATCTGTTTGTGTCTGTTGTTGTGTCTGTCCTTATCTCTGTTTTCGTTTGTCATTGTGTATGTCCTTATGTCTGTCTTCATATTTCATTGTGTATGTCCTTATCTTTGTCTGCCTTTTTGCCTCTGTGTGTCCTTATCTCTATTCGTGTCTGTCTTTGTGTCTGTCCTTATCTCCGTCACTGTGTATGCCGTCATCTCTGTCTCTGTCTCTGTCTTTGTTGCTGTGTGTGTCCTTATCTCTGTTTTCGTCCTTCATTGTGTTTGTCCCTATCTCTGTCGTTGTGTATGTCCTTGTCTTTGTCTTCTGTTGTGTGTGTCCTTTTCTCTTTCATTGTGTATGTCCCTATCTCTGTCGTTGTGTATGTCCTTGTCTTTGTCTTCTATTGTGTGTGTCCTTTTCTCTTTCATTGTGTATGTTGTGCTCTTTGTTTTTCATTGTATCCTTTGTCTCTTTTCATTGTGTATGTCCCTATCTCTGTCTTTCGTTGTGTATGTCCTTATGTCTGTCATTGTGTATGTCCTTATGTCTATCATTGTGTATGTCCTTATGTCTATCATTGTGTATGTCCTTATGTCTGTCATTGTGTATGTCCTTATGTCTGTCATTGTGTATGTCCTTATGTCTGTCATTGTGTATGTCCTTATGTCTGTCATTGTGTGTGTCCTTATGTCTCGCTTTGTGTATGTCCTTATGCCTGTCATTGTGTATGTCCTTATTTTTTTTCTTTGTGTATGTCCTGGGCTTATGTCTGTCATTGTGTATGGCCTTATCTCTTTCTTTGTGTATGCCCTTATCTCTTTCTTTGTGTATGTCCTTATCTCTTTTTTTGTGTATGTGTTTCTCTTTTTTGTGTACGTGTTTATCTCTTTCTTTCTTTATTATGTCCTTATTTCTATCTGTTATTGTGTATGTCTTTATCTCTGTCATTGTGTATGTCCTTATCTCTGTGTTGCTTTGTTTTTCAATTGTGTATGTCTTTATCTCTGTCATTGTGTATGTCCTTATCTCTGTGTTGCTTTGTTTTTACATTGTGTATGTCTTTATCTCTGTCATTGTGTATGTCCTTATCTCTGTGTTGCTTTGTTTTTCAATTGTGTATGTCTTTATCTCTGTCATTGTGTATGTCCTTATCTCTGTGTTGCTTTGTTTTTCATTGTGTATGTCTTTCTCTTTTTCTGTCTTTTGATTGTATCCTTATGCCTGTTTTTGTCAAGTGTATCAAATGATTCACTGAGATCAAGCAGAGCCAGGTGAGAGACTTATCGCTGATCTGCTTTTAAATTGTAAGCTGATCCCAAGACACTGAAAACAGAAGATTGTGTGCTGTGATTATCCGTGTATGCTGAAAACAGAAGATTGTGTGCTGTGATTATCCGTGTATGCTGAAAACAGAAGATTGTGTGCTGTGATTATCCCTATAAGCTGACACGTGGACATGAAATAAACATTATCAGAAAAAAAGCTTGCTTCGTTAATTGTGACAATACAACTCCACGTCCTCTGACGCTTGTGATAACGATCACCGGTGCCTGGTTTGTTGGCTGAATACGGTTCAGGTTCTGTGACCTCCAACCTCTATCCGCTCTCCTCTCGTCTCCATTTCGGCTGATACGTCCTCTTGCTAAATCCGTCCGCTGTTGCGTTGTTTGTCTGCTTGTTTGTTTGCGTGCTTATTTTGGTTGTTTGTGTGGGTGTTGTGTTTTACGGGTCCAAGAAGTCCATTGACAGAGGAGGCAGCTGCTGTGGCTTGTGTTTGTCTGCAGGATCGGGTGTGTGAATAAAATGTCCTCAGGGATTTCTTCTTCTTCCGCGTCCCGAATAATCCTGCACGGGATGTATGTACGCACGATGTTCTGGTTATTTGGCTGTCACTGTGCAGGCGTTGTGTTGCTGCACAGTCTGCTTTGTCTGTCTTCGGTAGGTTTTACTGTCTTATCTTGTGAAGAACGATTTTCCCCTTTTTCTGGTTTCCCTTTTTAAGTATCCAATTTAATGAAATACAAATAGACAGTGGAATGGATTGGTGAATGGCTGGACTGAAGGATGGAAAAATGGGACATGTGTACACAGTTTTCGAATACACAGTAGTTGGCCAACGGATAATACAGGTGTGTGTGTGTGTGTGTGTGTGTGTGTGTGTGTGTGTGTGTGTGTGTGTGTGTGTGTGTGTGTGTGTGTGTGTGTGGTGTGTGTGTGTGTGTGTGTGTGTGCAAAAGTAGGTATACAGTTATGAAAAAAGAAAACACGTACAATACTCATTGCATTCATTATACAAACAAATGAATATTGCATATACATGTAATAACAAGCACAGCCTTAGATACTCAAACTGCTTGCCGTCGGTATTCACACATTCCTCTAATCGAGAGCGGAATAAAACATTATAATAATGATGTGATACTTACTGTATACCTACTTTTGCACCCCCCCCCCCCCCCCCTGTATAACTGTTCATACATATCTGGAATGTGGCATCTAGCGTTTTATTTTTGTCTTACTATTTGTTTTTGCGCGGGACTGGACGGATGGGTGGGGTCTTCAGCATCATTCAACTGATACGATGTGACACATTTGAAATTATTTGCGTGAACTGACTTCTTCAGCTAACTAATAATCAAATTGAAAATATCCCTGTGTGTTATCCAATCTTGTAATTGTTCTATTTCGGAACGAAGAAACTGGGTTCACAAGGGGAAATACATACAGAACGTCTGAAAATAAACCGGGAGAAACTTGAAGGGGAAAAAAATGTTATTTTACGGGCAGTGACAGTTTGATTTTAGCATCGACGTTAACATTTAAAACTGTTGCAATGCGCTGTGCTTTTGACTTCCAGCCCATGGTCGGCAGCTTGTAACATTGTGAGAAATGTCATCTTGTCATGACTGCTGGCTCAGTGCAAATGATGGGTGAGGTGTGTCACAATGTGTCATGAGACTGTCTGTGTTCTTTTCTGCAGCTGTGGGTTATCAGTGTCAGACTCAGACCAGGCTCATTGTCATAAGAACCAATGTAGGACGATCAGACACAGTATCATCGTATTAAGTGTAAAAACAGAGGTCAGGAGGGCAACAGATGATGATTATTATATAAGTTATGTCGGCCACAGAATGGTTGTATGAAGTACAGAAACAAAGATCAACACAACAACAGTTAATGGTTTTATGAGTTGTGTTGTAAGAACCCACATATGGGCTTTAGACACAGAATTATCTTACAAGTAGTAGTGTAGTAGTAATAATAGGGACTGGCTTTCAATGACCTAGGCCTCGCGGCCTATTTACGTCCCCTCTTTGTCAAATATTTCTAAGTAGTACAAAGTACAAAGATGGATACAAAGATTAACACGATGATAGTTGATGATTTTATGGGTTATGTCATATCATGGTCAACATCAGTGGAGATGTGAGTGCAAGAACACTGAATCGTCTAACAATTTTCTCAGATAAAACCCGCGCTTGTCTTTTTGTTGTTGTTTTGCTTTGTTTTGTTTGTTGTAATTCTGTTTTTGTGTTTGCTTGAACGCTGGTAGTTGCTTTGATTTCATTTTCCCACACGTTTTGTTTTTCAAATATTGCCTATCACAGACCTAGTCTGCAGTATGACTTTGTAAATTATCTTCAGTACAGATGTCATTTGGATTTAGTATATTGCATTCCGAGGAGTACTATGTGGAAGGTCTCTATGTTTGTGTCCTGATTTTTAGAATATTTTTTGTAATCAGTTTTAATTAATGTGTGTGTGTGTGTGTGTGTGTGTGTGTGTGTGTGTGTGTGTGGTGTGTGTGTGTGTTGTGTGTGTGTGTTGTGTGTGTGTGTGTGTGTGTTGTGTGTGTGTGGAGAGAGAGAGAGAGAGAGAGAGAGGGGGGGGGGGGGCTGAGGATTGAGCCGTTTTGTGTGAATGTACGTTGGCTGTCAGAAGTAGCGTAAAAGTCGTTACAAGCCAACTATATGTTAATTGATAGTGACAATGTATTCCTGTAATGTGCACAAGATTAGTTACAAATTGACATGTCACAATAATGCTGGCATAGGTGACACTATAATACATCAGAGTTGTTATAATAAGTTAAATGCGTGCTTTCACTCAGGAGAGACAGTGTATGCGTTTTGATGCGACAATGAATGAAAGATAAGACGACAGACGAGAGGGTAGATATTATTGAGTGTGCAAGAGGAAAGAGTGTTGAGTGTGTAAGTGGTAATGTCATGGTCCCAGTAGGTGAAAGTTCAGGGATACACAGACACAGCCAGCCACTCAGACACAGACACAGCCACGCAGGCAGGCAGGCGGACAGACAGGCAGACAGACATGCAGACACACATACAGACAGACACACAGACACACAAATATATTGGTATGTACGTAGTAAGAAAAATGACAGTATATGGAAGCCGAGAGAATCAGATGTTCAAGTACATCAGTATGTGCATGCCTCAACAATGACACGGAGTCTGACAGTGTATGAAAGGTAAGAGATTCTACAGTGTTATACACTTATCTTTGTGCGTGTGTTACGTCTCATTGTGCCAGTGGCAATATATGAAACAAGAGAAGGTGAACGTGTTTCACGTGCGAAAAGAAACTGTCAGGCGTTGAATAGAGCGACGGTTGGTGTCAGGTGTCACCGACATGATTTGTGCCCTGCCTATTATCCAACCACTTTTTGTCCGCTCGTCATCATCACTTTTTGTTGTTTCACTTGGAGCCACTTCTGGGGACTTAAACTGACAACGTATATTGGCGGCGTAATTTATGGCCTCAGTTGGCGTTGAACTGACGTGATTTATTTATGGTGAGGAATTGAATGTCAAATGGTATTCAGGTCTTTTAATCGACTCTCTCTCTCTCTCTCTCTCTCTCTCTCTCTCTCCCTCTCTCTCTCTCTCTCTCTCTCTCTCTCTCTCTCTTCTCTCTCTCTCTCTCTCTTTTGTACATAAGCAATGGCAGATCTTCTCTCTTCTCTGATCTTATTCTCCTGTTTTCTCTTCTTTCTCTCTCTCTTGTAGATAGCAATGCAGAGATTTGTTGGTTTTGTATCTTTGAAAATAATCTTCACTTTTTTCATTTCTTCTCTATCTCTGTGTGCTGTTTCTTTGTCTTTCTCTGTGTCCTCTGCCTATCTTGTCTGACTTTGTTTCTTTCTCTCACTCTCCTCTCTGTCTTTCTCACCTCTGCTTGCCATGCTTTTTCTCTCACGTCAGATACTCTCGTCTCTCTGTCTTCTGGCAGTTTCAAGGGAGGATAATGGTTGTCTTACGAGAAGGTAGTGTGTATGGGAGTGCAGAAGAAGGACAGGACATCAGAGAAAGTATGTTTGGGTGGGGGGGTGGGGGGTGGAAGGGATCTGCACGCACGCTCTTGGCTTGCTGGTGTTAGGAATGCCAGAGGAATTTCACAATCAAGGCCAATGTCTGTAACGACCGGAGCAGTAAGTTATGGCAGGGGTAAAAAACGTGGTCGAAAGGTCTTTAACAGAACAACGGTCACTGAAATCACCGCGACACACACCACGTCACCGCCTTTGCCACGTCACAGATCACGTGACAAACTCGTCCAAGGGACATTACTCTCTTTTTTTTAATCCAGACGTTAGTGGCCGTTTTTCAGCTGCAAACGGTGGAGAAGGGTTTTTCATTAGCGAGGGCTGTTTTTGTGTGGAGAGCCTGTTGCAAAGCTGGAGCTCTTTCATTTAGAGAAATAGTCCCCTGCTCGTGATGTACATGGCACGAGCTAATTAACTAATTACTTGTCTCCACACACTGAAAAATGGGCTGAAGGAACACACCGCCACAAGACGATGGGCGGGACCGGTGATCACTGAACTTTCTCCCCACGTCAGTAAGACGTAGGACTGGTGCTTATTTTGATTTGTTCCCCCGTCAGTCAGGACACAGAACAAGAAGACGTTGGAAAGAGAAGTTTTAGCTGTAGTCACTAGATGTTTCCTGTTGACAGGCGATCAACACATGCATGGTGAAAGTCATGGATTTTTGAGACATGTGACAGGAGATGCCATGTCCTTGATGTGACTCAAATTGAAGACTGACATGTCCTGCTGACTGTTTGTTGACGTGTACAACAACATGGACAACACTGATGACATGGATATGTACTGACCGTCAACCACTACCTTCTACTATCTTCCAACCTTTTTTTTTTCATACTGTAAAGATCTGTGATTGTCAATAAAATTATTATACTGTAAAGATCTGTGATTGTCGTTAAAGTTATCACACTGTAAAGATCTGATTGTCACTAAAGTTATCACACTGTAAAGCTCTGTGATTGTCATTAAAATTATCACACTGTAAAGATCTCTGATAGTCACTAAAGTTATCACACTGTAAAGCTCTGTGATTGTCATTAAAATTATCACACTGTAAAGATCTCTGATTGTCACTAAAGTTATCACACTGTAAAAAGCTGTGTTTGTCATTAAAGTTATCACACTGTAAAGATCTGTGGTTGTCATTAAAGTTTCACACTGTAAAGATCTGTGGTTGTCATTAAAGTTATCACACTGTAAAGATCTGTGGTTGTCATTAAAGTTATCACACTGTAAAGATCTGTTGTCATTAAAGTTATCACACTGTAAAGATCTGTGGTTGTATTAAAGTTATCACACTGTAAAGATCTGTTGTCATAAAGTTATCACATTGTAAAGATCTGTGGTTGTCATTAAAGTTATCACACTGTAAAGATCTGTGTTGTCATTAAAGTTATCACACTGTAAAGATCTGTGTTTTTTAAAGTTATCACACTGTAAAGATCTGTGATTGTCACTAAAGTTACACACTGTAAAGATCTGTGATTGTTATAAAGTTATCACACTGTAAAGATCTGTGATTGTTACTTAAAGTTATCACACTGTAAAGATCTGGTTGTCATTTAAAGTTATCACTTGTAAAGATCTGGTTGTCATTAAAGTTATCACACTGTAAAGATCTGTGTTGTCATTAAAGTTATCACACTGTAAAGATCTGTGGTTGTCATTTAAAGTTATCACACTGTAAAGATCTGTGATTGCATTAAAGTTATCACCTGTAAAGATCTGTGATTGTCATTAAAGTTATCACACTGTAAAGATCTGTGTTTCTCATAAAGTTATCACCTGTAAAGATCTGTGATTGTCATTAAGTTACACCTGTAAAGATCTGTGGTTGTCATTAAAGTTATCACACTGTAAAGATCTGTGTTTCTAAAGTATCACACTGTAAAGATCTGTGATTGTCATAAAGTTATCACACTGTAAAGATCTGTGATTGTCATTAAAGTTATCACACTGTAAAGATCTGTGATTGTCAGTAAAGTTACACACTGTAAAGATCTTGATTGTCATAAAGTTACCACACTGTAAAGGCTGTGATTATCACTAAAGTTATCACACTGTAAAGGGCTGTGATTATCACTAAAGTTATCACACTGTAAAGGGCTGTGATTATCACTAAAGTTATCACACTGTAAAGGTGCTGTGATTTCACTAAAGTTATCACATTTGTAAAGGGCTGTGATTATCACTAAAGTTATCACACTGTAAAGATCTGTGATTGTCAGTAAAGTTATCACACTGTAAAGGGCTGTGATTATCACTAAAGTTATCACACTGTAAAGGGCTGTGATTATCACTAAAGTTATCACACTGTAAAGATCTGTGATTATCACTAAAGTTATCACACTGTAAAGGGCTGTGATTGTCAGTAACGTTATCACACTGTGAAGATCTGTGATTGTCATAAAGTTATCACACTGTGAAGGATCTGTGATTGTCAGTAACGTTATCACACTGTAAAGATCTGTGATTGTTACTAAAGTTATCACATTGTAAAGATCTGTTGTTGTCATTAACGTTACCACACTGTAAAGGTTGTGATTGTCAGTAAAGTTACCGCATTGTAAGAGCTGTGATTATTACTAAGTTATCACACTATGAAGAGCTGTGATGTCACTAAAGTTATCACACTGAAATAGAGCTGTGGTTGTTATTGAAGTTATCACACTGTAAAGATCTGTGATTGTCACTAAATAAGATTGACGTTAAAGTTATCACACTGTAAAGAGCTGTCATTGTCTCTACCGTTATCACACTGTAAAGATCTGTGATACACTGTAAGGATATTTTTTTTTCTAGAGTGTTACTGGAAGGTTTTTGTGATTGCCATTAAACCTTTGACTCCAGCACCTGTCTGTCAAGCATCATGCTAGCAAAGCAAAACTTAACCTTGACTCCTCACTCTATCACCACTTCCTGCAGAAGCTGGTGGATAGGTTGAGGGAGTTAAAGGTTGAAGTTTTTGGAGTTGGTGGATAGGTTGTGGGAGTCAAAGGGTTAAAATTATCATTGTAAAGGCCTGGTCATGTTTTGTCTTATTTATATGCTGTAGTAAGATGATGGGTTGAAAGGAGATGGTCATGTACATATGGGACTAGAACAAGAAGTCAGTTGGCATCTGGGTAGTGTGCAAGGGCCTTGAAAAAGTACAACTAGGAGGACAGAAATAGACAACTGGTTAGTCTGTGTTCGTAGCAGATATACACACAGCGTACAGAGAAGTCGGACAGTTGGTTACTGTGCTTTATGTGACAAATACAGATATAGGTATGTGGCGTGAGTTTGTGTGCTCCTGTATTGATCATTGAGATGTGTGAAGACAGATAGACATCCAGACAGGCAGACAGACAGACGGGCATGGGGGTTGTACGCCCACACAGTTAACGGGGAAAGACATCCACTTACTGCCAGTAAATCATGTGTCAGTAACGTGGAACAAGTACCTTCATCAGTTCCCTGTATCAACCTCTCGCTGCTCTTCTCGTGTGTCTCGTGTCTCCCGCGCCTCCTCCTCCTCCCCCCCCCCCCGGCCCCCGCCCCTTCCCCATGTATTTCATATCGTTATATCGTTTATCCCGTACTCTCTGGTTAGGAGACATTGTTAGTCTCTCTCTCTCTCTCTCTCTCTCTCTCTCTCTCTCTCTCTCTCTCTCTCTCTCTCTTCTCTTCTCTCTTTCTCTCTGTTTTTCTCTCTCTCTCTTTCTACGAGTGTGACTCAGCCTCTGTCTCTCTGTCTGTCTGTGTTTTGTCTCTGTGTTTGTCTCTGTCACTCTGTGCTCTGCCTGCCTGTCTACTTGCATGTCTGTCTGTCTGTGTCTGCCTGCCTGTCTCTCTCTCCACACTCCCCTGTGTGTGTCTATTTACGTGTGACTCTGCCTCTGCCTCTATTTCTGTGTGTCTCTCTCTGTCTCTGCCTGTCTGTCTGTCTGTCTGTCTGTCTGTCTGTGTCTGTCTGTCTGTCTGTCTGTCTGTCTCTCTCTCTCTCTCTCTCTCACCAAATAGAAATCCCATGACGTCATTGTAAACAGCATTGCTTGGTGTGCTTTACCTGACTCCAACTGTTATCCTCCCATTGATGTGTCATGTTACCTGATATCTAACTGTTATCCTCCCACTGATGTGTCATGTTACCTGACTCCACCCTCCCTCTGATGTGTCATGTTACCTGACTCCACCCTCCCTCTGATGTGTCTTGTTACCTGACTCCACCCTCCCTCTGATGTGTCATGTTACCTGACTCCACCCTTCCTCTGATGTGTCATGTCACCTGACTCCACCCTCTGATGTGTCTTGTTATCTGACTCCACCTCCCTCTGATGTGTCATGTTACCTGACTCCACCCTCCCTCTGATGTGTCATGTTACCTGACTCCACCCTCTGATGTGTCTTGTTACCTGACTCCACCCTCCCACTGATGTGTCATGTTACCTGACTCCACCCTCCCTCTGATGTGTCATATTAGCCGACTCCACCCTCCCTCTGATATGTCATGTTACCTGACTCCACCCTCCCTCTGATGTGTCATGTTACCTGACTCCACCCTCTGATGTGTCGTGTTACCTGACTCCACCCTCCCTCTGATGTGTCATGTTACCTGACTCCACCCTCCCTCTGATGTGTCATGTTACCTGACTCCACCCTCCCTCTGATGTGTCATGTTACCTGACTCCACCCTCCCTCTGATGTGTCGTGTTACCTGACTCACCCTCCCTCTGATGTGTCATGTTACCTGACTCCACCCTCCCTCTGATGTGTCATGTTACCTGACTCCACCCTCCCTCTGATGTGTCATGTTACCTGACTCCACCCTCCCTCTGATGTGTCATATTAGCCGACTCCACCCTCCCTCTGATATGTCATGTTACCTGACTCCACCCTCCTCTGATGTGTCATGTTACCTGACTCCACCCTCTGATGTGTCGTGTTACCTGACTCCACCCTCCCTCTGATGTGTCATGTTACCTGACTCCACCCTCCCTCTGATGTGTCATGTTACCTGACTCCACCCTCCCTCTGATGTGTCATGTTACCTGACTCCACCCTCCCTCTGATGTGTCGTGTTACCTGACTCCACCCTCCCTCTGATGTGTCATGTTACCTGACTCCACCCTCCCTCTGATGTGTCATGTTACCTGACTCCACCCTCCCTCTGATGTGTCATGTTACCTGACTCCACCCTCCCTCTGATGTGTCATGTTACCTGACTCCACCCTCCCTCTGATGTGTCGTGTTACCTGACTCCACCCTCCCACTGATGTGTCATGTTACCTGACTCCACCCTCCCTCTGATGTGTCATGTTACCTGACTCCACTCTCCCTCTGATGTGTCATGTTACCCGACTCCACCCTCCCTCTGATGTGTCATGTTACCCGACTCCACCCTCCCTCTGATGTGTCGTGTTACCTGATCTCTAACTGCTGTCCTCCCACTGATGTGTCGTGTTACCTGATCTCTAACTGTTGTCTTCCCACTGATGTGTCATGTTACCTGATCTCTAACTGCTGTCTTCCCACTGATGTGTCGTGTTACCTGATCTCTAACTGCTGTCCTCCCACTGATGTGTCGTGTTACCTGATCTCTAACTGCTGTCTTCCCACTGATGTGTCATGTTACCTGATCTCTAACTGCTGTCTTCCCACTGATGTGTCATGTTACCTGATCTCTAACTGCTGTCTTCCCACTGATGTGTCATGTTACCTGATCTCTAACTGCTGTCTTCCCACTGATGTGTCATGTTACCTGATCTCTAACTGCTGTCTTCCCACTGATGTGTCGTGTTACCTGATCTCTAACTGTTATCCTCCCACTGATGTGTCGTGTTACCTGATCTCTAACTGCTGTCTTCCCACTGATGTGTCATGTTACCTGACTCCAACTGTTATCCTCCCACTGATGTGTCGTGTTACCTGATCTCTAACTGTTATCCTCCCACTGATGTGTCGTGTTACCTGATCTCTAACTGTTATCCTCCCACTGATGTGTCGTGTTACCTGATCTCTAACTGTTATCCTCCCACTGATGTGTCGTGTTACCTGATCTCTAACTGCTGTCCTCCCACTGATGTGTCGTGTTACCTGATCTCTAACTGTTATCCTCCCACTGATGTGTCGTGTTACCTGATCTCTAACTGTTATCCTCCCACTGATGTGTCGTGTTACCTGATCTCTAACTGTTATCCTCCCACTGATGTGTCATGTTACCTGATCTCTAACTGCTGTATTCCCACTGATGTGTCATGTTACCTGATCTCTAACTGCTGTCTTCCCACTGATGTGTCATGTTACCTGACTCCAACTGTTATCCTCCCACTGATGTGTCGTGTTACCTGATCTCTAACTGTTATCCTCCCACTGATGTGTCGTGTTACCTGATCTCTAACTGTTATCCTCCCACTGATGTGTCATGTTACCTGATCTCTAACTGCTGTCCTCCCACTGATGTGTCGTGTTACCTGATCTCTAACTGCAGTCCTCCCACTGATGTGTCGTGTTACCTGATCTCTAACTGTGTTCTTCCCACTGATGTGTCTGTTACCTGATCTCTAACTGCTGTCTTCCCACTGATGTGTCGTGTTACCTGATCTCTAACTGCTGTCTCCCACTGATGTGTCGTGTTACCTGATCTCTAACTGTTTTCCCACTGATGTGTCGTGTTACCTGATCTCTAACTGCTGTCTCCCACTGATGTGTCATGTTACCTGATCTCTAACTGCTGTCTTCCCACTGATGTGTCGTGTTACCTGATCTCTAACTGCTTGTCCTCCCACTGATGTGTCGTGTTACCTGATCTCTAACTGCTAGTCCTCCCACTGATGTGTCGTGTTACCTGATCTCTAACTGCAGTCCTCCCACTGATGTGTCGTGTTACCTGATCTCTAACTGCTGTTCTCCCACTGATGTGTCGTGTTACCTGATCTCTAACTGCTAGTCCTCCCACTGATGTGTCTGTTACCTGATCTTAACTGCTGTCGTCCCACTGATGTGTCGTGTTACCTGATCTCTAACTGCTGTCTTCCCACTGATGTGTCGTGTTACCTGATTTCTGTTATCCTTCCACTGATGTGTCATGTTACCTGACTCCACCCTCCCTCTGGTGTGTCGTGTTACCTGATCTCTAACTGCTGTCTCCCACTGATGTGTCATGTTACCTGATCTCTAACTGCTGTCTCCACTGATGTGTCATGTTACCTGATCTCTAACTGCTGTCCTCCCTTGCCACTTCTCGTAGCTGATTCTTTTTCTTTAGATCTTGTCCTAGTGCTTTGCTTGCTTGCTTGCTTGCTGGCTTTGTTTGCTTGTTTGTTGCCAGGCCTTTTTAAATTTTTTTTTTATCTTCCCTTGTGTCAGTGTTCAGTGTTGACAGGTTCCAAGCAATCCATTGATAAAGGAGGCAGCTGCTGTGATCCGCCTCCTTGGAGGTGGGTGGGGATGGGGAGTAATATGGCAAAAACACCAGCAGTGAGAACAGGGACTGACACTCCAGTGAAATGTTAGTAATCGTTTACACCTTCACCCTGACTCACAGAGAAACGGATTAAATAAAATCCAGCAACTTAAAAAACAAAACGAAACGAAACAAACAAAACAACACACACACACACACACACACACACACACACACACACACACACACACACCACACACACACACACACACACACACACACACACACACACACACACAACACCACAAAGACAAACTTCTTGGTAGGTGGACGTAAGTATGAAAAGAACAAGAAGAAGGAGGAGGAGGAGGAGGAGACGACAACACCAACACCACCAACAACAACGACGACGACAACAAGAACAACATCAATAATAATAACAACAACAAATAACTGAAATACGAAATTTTAAGGTAAACACGTTGTCAGGACCTAACCAGCACATAATATTTCAGTATTTTTTGTTGTTGTTATTATTGATATGGATTGTGACGTCTGGTGTGATTTAAATTTTGTTTTTAATTTTGGTTTAGCGAGAGAGTGGGTGGCGTCCTTATTTGCTTCTCAGCAGATAAGATGTGAACACATTGGAATTATCCACGCAAAGTACTAGTAACTGAAGCTACCTGAAAATCAAAATAGCATTGTGTGTGTCATCCGATCTTGTTATTGTTCTATTTTAGAACAAAGAAACTAGGTTCGCAAAGGAAAATAGAAACGGGAGACTGAAAATATACTAGAAGAAAGGTCATGTAAAACTTGAAAGAAAAACAAATCATGGACAGTGGCATTCATTTTTGTGATGGTTGTGTGCTGTGCTTTTTTACTCCAGTGTACGGGGGTGTAGAAGTTTGTGTGCTTATGTGAATTAAACTTGTGTGAAATGTTTGAATTGTGTGAAATGTTTGAATTGTTTGAATGGTCTCATTTTAAGTGGTGGTTCGCTTTGCTCTTGTTTAGTTTTGTTTGAAACTTGTTTTAATGTCGCTTATGTTACAGTGACGTACAGCAACAAAGCGCTGTTTTTTTAACTCAGTGTGTGTGGTTGATGGTTTGTGTGATTGTGTGAAAGGTAAGTAGTAATTGTTGTAGTGGGCTGTACTTATTACTCCTTTGTGTGTTAAGAGATTTGTATAATTGTGTGAAATGTCCCATTTGAGTGAAATGCCTTAATTCTTTGAAATGTCTAATTGTGTGATTGTCTAGTTGTGTGAAATGGCACCTTGTGCTATTGAAGTGCATTGTGTGCCTTTTACTACGTTGTCCTTTATCAATACTTTCCCTGTGTCCTTTATCAACCCCATTCCTCCTTTATCATGCTTTCCCCCTGTCCTTTATCAATCCCATTCCTCCTTTATCAATGCTTCCTCCTCACCTTCCCCCCTGTCCTTTATCAATCCCATTCCTTCCTTTATCAATGCTTTCCCCCTGTCTTATCAATCCATTCCTCCTTTATCAATACTTTCCCCCTTCTCCTTTATCATCCCATTCCTCCTTTATCAACTTTCCCCCTGTCCTTTATCAATCCCATTCCTCCTTTATCATGCTTTCCCCCTGTCCTTTATCAACCCCATTCCTCCTTTATCAATGCTTTCCCCCTGTCCTTTATCAACCCCATTCCTCCTTTATCAATGCTTTCCCCTGTCTTACAACCCTTCCTCCTTTTCATGTTTCCCCTGTTGTATCAACCCCATTCCTCCT
Source organism: Monoplex corrugatus (assembly GCA_030674185.1). Lineage (NCBI taxonomy): Eukaryota > Metazoa > Mollusca > Gastropoda > Littorinimorpha > Ranellidae > Monoplex > Monoplex corrugatus. Next base: position 11,950,295 of record JAPXFY010000019.1, read on the forward strand.
TTATCAATGCTTCCCCCCTGTCCTGTATCAACCCCATTCCTCCTTTCATCTTTCCCTGTCTGTATCAACCCATTCCTCCTTATCAATCTTCCCCTGTCCTGTATCAACCCCTTCCCCCTTCTTTTCCAACGTCCTTTATCCTTCCTCCTCCTGTCTTAGTCAACTCATTTCCCCTGTCATCTATCAACCCTTTTCCTTGTCTTTTATCAACCTCTCCCCCACCCCCTTTCGTTTATCAGTCCTTTTCCGTTTTCCTTTCTCAACCCCCTTCCCCCTGTCCTTTATCAATCCCCTTTCCCCATGCCCTTTATCAACCTTCCCCTGTCCTTTATCAGTCTTTTTTCCTCTGTCTTTTATCAACCCCTTTCCGTCCTTATCACCTTCCTCAACCTTTACACTTTCCCCGTGTATATAAACATTTCTTTTCCCTGTTCTTTATCAGCCTCCTTCCCCATGTCCTTTATCAATCCCCTTTCCCCCTGACATTTATCAACCTTCCCTTCTGTCCTTTATCAAGTTTCGACTTGCATACTGTTTTTCCTTCCCTTTCCTTTATGAACCATTCCCCCTCTGTTCTGTGTCATTTTCCCATGTCCTTTATCAACCCTTACTCTTGTCCTTTATCAACCTTTACCTCTGTTTATCAGTCCAATTCCTTTTCTGTTATCATTTACCTTTTCTATGTCCTTTATCAGTCCTTTTTTGCTATCATATCCTTTACCTTTTTCCCTTGCCTTTTTGAACCTTTCCCCCCAGGTCTTTTCATCAACCTTTAGTTCTTGCTTTTTATTAACACTGTTTTCCCTTTTATCAACCCATCTTCCTGTTCTTTATCAACTCTTTTTCCTCTGTTCTCATTATCAACACTTCCCCTGTCCTTTATCTCCTTTCCCTTTCGTCCTTTCCCTGTTCTTTAGCAACCTTCCCCACTCTGTCCTGTCAATCTCCTTTTCCCCTGACTTTTATCAACCTTTTCCCCTTTCTCTATGCTCTTTATCAACCTTCCCTCCTCCTATCCTTTATCAGCTGTTTCCCGTGTCCTTTAAAAATCTATTCCCTTCTCTCTGTCCTTTTTCAACCGCTTCTCACAGTCTTATCAATCCTTTTTTCCTCTGTCCTTTATCAGACCTCTTTCTTTGTCCTTTATCAACCCTTTCCCCTTTCATTTATCAACCATTCCCTTGTCCTTTATCAATCCTGTACCGGTCTGGTATCAGCTCTTTTACCCTGTCATTTCTGAACCTTTTTCTTTATCAAGTCATTTCCCTCTGCCTGTTATTAACCTTTTTGGCTGTTATCAACCAATCCACCACCTGTTATCAGCCAGACTGTTATCAGTCCCCCCCCCCCCCTTCTTTTTTGTCAACCACTCCCCCCCCCCCCCCCCCCCCTGTTTGTTATTAGTCACTTTTCTCAGTCTGTTATCAGTCACATTGTTCTTGGCCCATTATCAGCCACTTTCTTTTTCTTTTTGTTTTCTTATTGAAACCTTTTCTGGGGACTTGAACTCATGTCATGCGTTGTTGCCCTTATTATTTATAGAGTCTCTTGATGTAACTGACATGATTTTATGTATGGTGTAGAATTGAATGTCTCTTAATCAACTCTCGCCTCTCCTCCTCTCTCTCTCTCTCTCTCTCTGTGAGTGTGTGTGTGTGTGTATGTGTGTGTGTGTGTGTGTGTGTGTGTGTGAGAGAGAGAGAGAGAGAGAGAGAGAGAGAGAGAGAGAGAGAAACTTGTTGTCTCTCTCTGGCTGTGTCTCTGTCTGTGTGTGTGTTTTGTGTGTGTGTGTGTCTGTCTTCTTTCTTTCTCACTCACTCACTCTTGAAGATAATCAGCAGCAGCACTTTGGCCTGGGAACAAAATCTGTGTAGTAATATCACGGCAAAATGGAGTGTTGTTACCTTTCATTTCAGTTCTCTCTCTCAGTGGGTGGATATAACAGGTAGGAGCATGTGTTGTCTTGCAAAGACTTAGACAGGTGTGTATACGTATGGGAGGGGTAAGACAGGTGTGTATAAGTATGGGAGGGGTAAGACAGGTGTGTATACGTATGGGAGGGGTTAGCACGAAAAGGGAAGGTGGTTATCGGGAATGAGTGGTGTGTGTGACACAGACATTATCTTACTACCAGTGTTATTGATGTCACAGGAAATTGACAAAGCTAATGATGTCTGCAGCTACTGGCATAGTAAGTCATAGAAAGGGGGAAAAAACCCAGGTCTTTAATTTAACAGAATGATGGTTACCAAAATCCCTGCAGCACACACCGCATCACTGCCATTGCCACGTCACAGATGACGTGACAAACTCGTCCAAGGCACCTCACTCCCCGCGTATCCTTTAGTTTCCTTTCTGTTTTTAATCCCGAGGTTAACGGCCGTTTTTCAGCTGCAAACGGTGGGTAGGGTTTTTCATTAGCGAGGGCTGTGTTTGTGTGGAGAGCCTGTTGCAAAGCTGGAGCTCTTTCATTTAGAGAAATAGTCCCCTGCTCGTGATGTACATGGCACGAGCTAATTAACTAATTACTTGTCTCCACACACTGGAGAATGGGCTGACGGGACACAGCGCCACAAGACGATGGGCGGGACGGTGCTCACCTTAATTTCCTTTCCCGTCAGAAAAGCACGGGACAAGAAGGTTTTTGGTTGATGTAAACCCTGGTCTGTCTTCCCTTGTCATCAAGGCACAAAAGGGTGTGTGGTATAGAGGTTGAGCTCCCACCTTCCATTGTGACTACAAAGGCTTGGACAGATGGGATCAGGGTCCAGGTAATTGTGCATGTGGCCTCCAGTCTATCCACCAGTGACTGGATACCTCATGTTCAAGTTCATATTGCTTATAGCCCAGCTGACTACTGGAGCCGTGTCAAGGCTAGACTGGATACCTGTCTTTCAACAAAGTTATGGAAGATAAGGTAAACAAGGGCACCACCCTGATAAAGGTGGCTCTGAGAAAAGCTGGGTTATACCATCTCACCCCCTTTCGACCTTAATATTATATTATTATGCAAAAATGTTGGTTAACATTACTGTTTTTACCAGTGAGACATGGCAGATAATAAAAGAGGAAGACTTTGGGCAGGATTGGCATTCGTCCTGATTATATGGACAGTAATTCGTGATGGGAGTCGTGTTCACCATTTTCTTATGCCATCAGTTACTGCAGGGAACAGTGAGGCATGGAAGAAGACTGGTGCTCGTCCTGATTTATTCCCCCCATCAGCAAGACATAAGACTACAAGACTGTGGACGTGCATTGGTGTACACCTTGATTTCTTCCTCCTTCAGTTGCGACACGGGACAATAATTTGTGAGGGAAATTGAGTTCTTCCTGTTTACTTGTCCTGTCATTACAGCTTGGGACAATAAGACGTTTGACCTAGACTGGTGCTCACCCTGATTGTACCTCCCCCTCCCTCCTCCCATCGATGGAAGGACACGGGAATACAAAACTTATGGGGTGGACTGGTGACACTCCGATTTCTTCCCCCATCAATAAGTCACAGGACAATAAGACTTTGGGCATGAACCAACAAGACTTATGATATGGACAGGTGTACACTCTGATTCGTCCGTCTAATGTCACTCATATTGAAAAGACGTTAAATCAGAGAACAGACTCTGATTTTTTTCCCTGTCATTAAGACATGGGACAATAAGACTTTAATTGTTAACCAAACTGACGTTGAATGTGAATCGTTGAACACCATGATTTGCCCCCATATATAAGACATGACACAATAGGACTTTGGATGTGAACCAACAAGACTTTGAGTGTGAACCAACAAGACTTTGGATGTGAACCAACAAGACTTTGAGTGTGAACCAACAAGACTTTGAGTGTGAACCAACAAGACTTTGAGTGTGAACCAACAAGACTTTGAGTGTGAACCAACAAGACTTTGAGTGTGAA
>JAPXFY010000019.1:11959209-12001709 GCA_030674185.1 Monoplex corrugatus
CCACATCACATCACGGCCACCACACACACCACATCACATCACCACCACATCACCCACCACTCCACATCACATCCAAAATCCTCACGACCACTACATCGGCACCACATCACATCACTACCCACACTACCCATCACACACGGCAATCACATCACACACATCACACACACCTACATCACATCACGGCCCACATCAATGCACATCATCAGAAGTTCTCCGTCTTATATTGAATCAGTGTTCTCTTTATCTATCTTAGAGTTCTCTTTATTTGACTCTGTGTTCTCCTTATCTATCTCAGAGTTCTCTTTATCTGAATCAGTGTTCTCCTTATCTGAATCAGTGTTCTCTTTATCTATCTTAGAGTTCTCTTTATCTGACTGTGTTCTCCTTATCTATTTCAGAATTCTCTTTATCTGAATCAGTGTTCTCTTTATCTGAATCAGTGTTCTCTTTATCTGAATCAGTGTTCTCTTTATCTATCTTAGAGTTCTCTTTTATCTGACTCTGTGTTCTCTTTGTCTGGCTCAGAGTTTTCTTTACCTGACTCGATGTTTTCTTTGTGTGACCCAGTGTTCTCTTTATCTCAATCAGTGTTCTCTTTATCTCAATCAGTGTTCTCTTTATCTAACATAGATTTCTCTTTATCTAATTCTGTGTTCTCTTTATCTGACTCAAAGTTCTGTTAATCTGAACTCTCTTTATCTGACTCAAAGTTCTGTTAATCTGACTCAAAGTGCTCTTTACTTGACTTGGTGTTTTCCTTATATGACTCAGTGTTTCTTTTGTCTGAGTCGGTGTTCTCTTTATCTAACTCAGTGTTCTCTTTATCTGACTCATTGTTTTCTTTGTCTGAGTCGGTGTTCTCTTTATCTGACTCAGTGTTTTCTTTATCTGACTCAGTGTTTTCTTTATCTGACTCAGTGTTCTCTTTATCTGACTCAGTGTTCTCTTTATCTGACTCGGTGTTCTCTTTATCTGACTCAGTGTTTTCTTTATCTGACTCAGTGTTTCTTTATCTGACTCAGTGTTCTCTTTATCTGACTCAGTGTTCTCTTTATCTGACTCAGTGTTTTCTTTATCTGACTCGGTGTTCTCTTTATCTGACTCAGTGTTCTCTTTATCTGACTCAGTGTTCTCTTTATCTGACTCAGTGTTCTCTTTATCTGATTCGGTGTTCTCTTTATCTGACTCAGTGTTCTCTTTATCTGACTCAGTGTTTTCTTTATCTGACTCAGTGTTCTCTTTATCTGACTCAGTGTTTTCTTTATCTGACTCAGTGTTCTCTTTGACTCAGTGTTTTCTTTATCTGACTCAGTGTTCTCTTTATCTGACTCAGTGTTCTCTTTATCTGACTCAGTGTTCTCTTTATCTGACTCGGTGTTCTCTTTATCTGACTCAGTGTTTTCTTTATCTGACTCAGTGTTCTCTTTATCTGACTCAGTGTTCTCTTTATCTGACTCAGTGTTCTCTTTATCTGACTCAGTGTTCTTTTTGTCTGACTGAAAATTCTCTTTATCTGACTCGGTGTTCTTCTTTATCTGATTCAGTGTTTCTTCATCTAAGTGTTTTCTTTGTCTAAATCCGTGTTCTCTTTGTCTGACTCAGATGTCTCTTTGTCTGACTGTGTGTTCTCTTTATCTGACTCTGTGTTCTTTTTATCTGACTCAGAGAGTTCTCTTTACCTGACTCGGTGTTTTCTTTATATTACTCAGTGTTCTCTTTATCTAATATTGTGTTCTCTTGATCTAACTCTGTGTTCTCCTTATCTCAGTGTTCTCAGCATTTGACGTTAAGTATAACATGCTAATGAAGTCAGTTAAACAAAGTACTCCGTGTAGTGTCCTCATGTCCTGCCTGCCTCCACACAGCTTATCACATCTACATGTAGGGCTGTGCAGGCCGTCCTGCTAATCACTACTCGACCTGAATTAATGCAGTGACCTTTTCCTTTACCCTCATTCCTTTATCGACACCCTCCCCCTCCCTCTCTGTCTGTCTGTGCGTGTGTCTGTCTGTGTCTGTCTCTCTCTAGTCTGTGTGTCTGTGTCTGTCTCTCTCTCTCTCTTTCTCCCCCTCTTTTCTGTCTCTCTCGTCTGTCTGTCTGTCTGTCTGTCTCTCTTTCTCTCCATCTTTTCTGTCTCTCTCGTCTCTCGGTCTCCTCTCTGTCTGTATGCCTGTCTGTCTCCTCTCTTTCTCTCTCTCTCCCCCTTCTCTCTCCCCTCTCTGTCTGTCTCGTTTCTGTCTGTCTCTGTCTCTCTCTGTCTCTCTGTCTCTGTCTGTCTGTCTGTCTGTCTCTCTCTCCTTTCTATCAGTTTTTCTCGTCTTTCTCGTCTGTCCTTTTTCTCTCTCGCGCGCGCGCACGTGCGCTCTCTTTCTCTTTCCACTCTCCCTTCTATCTCTCTCTTTCTCTCTCTCTCTCTCTCTCTCCACCTCTCCTCTCTCTCTCCACTCTCCCTTCTCTCTCTCTCCACTCTCCCTTCTCTCTCTCTCTTTCTCTCTCTTTCTCTCTCTCCACTCTCCCTTCTCTGTCTTCGCTCTCTCTCTCTCCCCTGCCCCCTCTCTCTTTGGGTAACGATGGTGAGAATAAAGTTATTTGAGTGTGGATTGGATTACGTGTGGCTGAACCAGGGTGTCAGGGATATGAATGATATTATTTGTTTGTGTCTTTCGCAACAGAATGATTGATTGTAAATGGCAGGTTTGGAATTGTTATGTTCAGAATAGTAGCAGGTTTGACTTTTTTTTTTATAGATCCTTTAACACATTGCATAATACTTCTCTTTACTTGTTAATGCATATTGACAGACATGTGAAACGTATTGTAACACGATATAGAGTTGAGATCTCGGTTATTTTTGTTCATTACTTCTGTTGCAGTCTCGTGCGTGCCAGCTGCTTTGTTCATTAGCTAAGAAAGACAGAAAGATGAAGACTGTTTAATACTCACTCGTCCAGTGCTGAATGATGTCAGAGAACAGTTTCTTCCCCCCCCCCCCCTCCCGAATGCTGTAGAAATATTTGTTTATGTAAGCTGATCTTATTGTCATCAGAAAACGAAAATACTTTTTAGAACACCTTACTCCTTACGTGTACACTCTGTGCACAGCATTTGAAATAAGAAGTTGTGCTAAAACAGACTTACTTTTTGTTTGATTGTGCAGTTTTGCTGTGTTTGTTATTCGCTTTCTGAGGGGTCATGGCCTTTATGAATAAATCTTCTGAAGTCTATATCTGTGTTGTGTGTGTGGTGTGTGCGCGCGCGCGCGTGTGTGGTGTGTTGTGGGTGTGGAGGGGGGGGGGGGCGCCTGTATGCTCGAGCGAGTGGGGGTGATCTGTGTGTATCCTGTGTGTGTGTGTGTGTGTGTGTTGTGTGTGTGTGTGTTGTGTAGAGGAGTGATGTGTGTGTGTGTGTGTGTGTGTGGTGTGTATGTGTGTCTGTGACGAGAGAGAGAGGAGTGTGTGTGTGTGTGTAGTGTGTGTGTGTGTGTGTGTGTGTGTGTGTGTGTGTGTGTGTGTGTGTGTGTTGTGGAGTGAGAGGATGAGAGAGAGAGAGAGAGAGAGAGAGAGAGAGTGTGTGTGTGTGTGTGTGTGTTAAATGTTCGTGTGTCCGTGCTTGTGTGTGTTGTCACTCTTCACTTTTACTTCATCCCATCTCATTGGAGTTCACTTTCATCTTGGTGGTTCATTGACTGTCTTTCCATTCTTATCTCTCGAACCACACAATAGAAAGGGCATTCAGATTGTGTTGTGTGTGTGTGTGTGTGTGTGTGTGTGTGTGTGTGTGTGTGTGTGTGTGTGTGTGTTTTAGAAAGGAGAGAGGAGAGAGAGAGAGAGAGAGAGAGAAGAGAGAGAGAGAGAGAGAGAGAGAGAGAGAGAGAGAGAGGAGAGAGAGAGAGAGCACGATCATCATCTTCGTCATTATTAGTGCAAAACAAACGTTTACAGTACAACACTTGTTTATTAATCCAGTTTTTGTCTTGCTCAGCGAAAGATCAGTAAAGCTCTTTTATTGTTGTTTTCCTGAATTTTGTGTATTTATTGTCTTTTATGTATGTTTGACAAACACCAGCTGGTCGAACATTTGCGCGTGTCATGTTTTATGAATTAGATAAGCGTTCTCATTCTGTTTTCATGTGTATGTGGTTTGTAGTAATCCAGCTTACGAAATCAATCGTTGTGTGTACATTGTGAAATGAAAGACTTGTTCTGTTGTGTGCTCTGTGAGATGTGTGGGAGTCCTGTTCCTGTTGTGTTCAGCTTTTGGTTGTGCTTCTGTATGTATTCTCTTCTCTGATGTTTGCTTTTTCTGCGTCTTGTTGAGTTTCACTTCTGACCTCCTCTGACCTCCCCTTCTCTGAGCTCTTTTGTTCGCTGATCTCTGCTCTTCTCTGTCGTCTGATCTTCTCTGGCCTCTTTTGTTCTCTGTACTCTGGTCTTCTCTGAGCTCTGTTGTTCTTTGGTCTCAGGTCTTCTCTAGCTTCCAGTTTTCTCTGGCTTTTTGTTCTGTGACATCTCATTTTTTCTGACCTGTTTTGTTTCTCTTGTTCTCTGGCGTTTGTTTCTGACTCTTTTCTCTGACCTCTGTTGTTCTCTGACCTCTCGTCTTCTCTGACCTAGTTTGTTTCTGACCTCTCGTCTTCTCTGACCTAGTTTGTTCTCTGACCTCTCGTCTTCTCTGACCTTTGGTCATCTCTGACAATTTTTGTTCTCTGACCTCTGGTCTTCTCTTACCTTTGGTCTTCTGTGACATTTTTTGTTTTATGACCTCTGGTCTTTCTTGACCTATTTTGTTCTCTGACCATTTTGTTCTCTGACCTATTTTGTTCTCTGACCTATTTGTTCTCTGACCTCGTGTCTTCTCTGACCTCTGGTCTTCTCTGACTTATTTTGGTCTGACATTTTGTCTTCTCTGACCTCTTTTGTTCTCTGATCTGATCTTTGGTCTTCTCTGACCTTTGGTCTTCTCTGACCTTTGGTCTTCTCTGACCTATTGTTCTCTCTAACCTCTGGTCTTCTCTGACCTGTTTTTTCTCTGACCTTTGGTCTTCTCTGACCTATTTTGTTTTTCTGACTTTGGTCTTCTTTGGCTCGTTTGTTTTCTGATCTCTGGTCTTCTGTGTCCTTTGGTCTTCTTTGACGTCTGGTCTTTTCTTACCTTTTTTTTCCTCCCTCTGCATTCTAGTCTTCTCTGACCTCATTTGTTCCATGATCTCAGTCCTCTAACCTTTCGCACTATTACCTCTGCCCTCTGACCTTTTGTTCGATGACCTCTGTTCTTTGACCCTTTGTTCTCTGACCACTGGTCTTCTCTGACCTTTTGTTCTATGATCTCTGCCTTTCTGTGATCTGTTTTGTCACTGATATTTGTACCCATCTGTCCGTTTGCGTGCCCTTTCCCAAATCGTCTCTTCTGATATGTGAAAATACCTAGCAACGTGTGGATTTTAATCTCCAAGAACTCAACATACCATCGTCGTCTTTGTCGTCATCCTGATCAACATCATCATTAGGTAAGATTCAGGCGTGATGTAATGGCCGTTGATGATAGGCGGAGTTTTGCAGCAGGGGTTTGAAATCAGGGCCTGGAGATGGTCGAGAACAGGGAGTTAAAACGTTTCAATACCATGTGTTTCTGTGTTGTGTTTATTGTTGTTGTTGTTGTTGTTGTGGTGGTGGTGGTGTGTTTTTGTTATTTGTTTATTTTGGTCGTTCGTTCCACTATTTATGGCTGTCGTGGTCATCTCCCAGTGTGTGCGGTTGCCCGAAGTGGCAACCGTGTGGCTGCCGAAGGAAGGCGATGTTTTTTGAGGTGTTGAATGGAATAAAGCATGGCCCACAGTGCGGGGTTAGACAGAAATCCTTTGAGTGAATGAGGGGAAAAGACACTCATTGTGCAAATAGGCAAACCTTGTTCCCTAGTCGCCCGCACGTGACTTCAACTCTTCAACGTTTTATTCCTTTTGGGGGATGGAGAAAAGGAAAGGGGAGGGTGCCGAAGGGTGGGTGGGAAGGGAAGTGTCCCTGTCTTTGCGCTAATTGCTCATATAGCGGTGGTCATGTGGAACTCCTAATATGTGTAGGGGACGGAGGGAGGGGGAGCTGGCTGGTACTACAGTCAGAGTATAATACCTACGGTAGGTACTATACTCTTTGCTACAGTGTTCTAGAGGGGGTCGCCAAAATCGGACAGTTCCATATACGCCACTTCCGAGCTCTGTCTACAATGATTGTGAAGTCTGCAGAATTCTGTTGGCATGCAAGAACTGGAGACAGACGACCGACAGGAGCAGACGACATGGAAGGCACCGTGGTTGTAGAGGGGTGTGTGTGTGTGTGTGTGTGTGTGTGCGCTGCTGGTTCCGTATGAGAAGCTGGAGGACCTAGACTCGATCCATGATCAAACAGAGATTTCTTGTCCCCAATCCTATCTCCACTTGACCTAGAAAGGTGGCCTGGGTGCTAGTCTTGAGAGACGGGCGCGGTATCAGGTGGATAAAATGTTGGACTTCTAATCAAAGTCCTAGGTTCGATCCGTCTAGACACCTACGTCTGGTGGGTAAAAGGGGGAATTTTTTCCCGATCTCCTAGATGAAGATATGTGCAGACCTGCCAGTGCTTAAGCCCCCTTCGTGTGAATACACACTCAGAAATGAAATGCTCATGTTCACCCTTTGACTCACGCACTCTTTCCACCCGCTGAAAAAAATTAACCTTTTGGCTCCCTCACCCTATCCACCAGCTTCCTACAGGAAGCTTGTGGACAGGGTGAGAGAGTCAAAAGGGTAAGTTTGTGCTTTGCTGACATGGTTGACAATGCAGGATGCTGATGGACAGGATGCAGGAGTCAAAGGGTTAAGGAAACGTGAAAACTCCCAGTATGCACACCTATCAAAGATGCAAACTGCAACAACATAGTGGAGTGTGTTCAGCTCGCCTAACAGCTTGAGTTCTCTGTGTTCAGCAAGAAAGTCTGATCATGTGTAATGCACAGTGAGCACAAACTATACTGCTCAAAACAATTGAAAGGCCACTGAGAAACTATCTCGCAATTCCATGTCGAAACACAAACAGTTAATAACAATGAATGTAAATTGTACTTTTTTCATTAATCAACCGATAATCAACAAAATTCATTGACCAAATTAATGTCAATAACAAGAGTTTGAGGTTGATGGACATGACCCCATTTTTCAAAAATGTGAAAAGTTGCAGCTACACCCAAAAAAGTCAAAATCGTGTGTGTCCGCCATTGGCCTGAATGCGTCTAATGAAATGACACAAAAAGTGCAGGTGGCCTTTCAATTGTTTTGAGCAGTATAGTTTGGAGTGTAGTGTTATACAAGCATGATTCATGTTAACCATAAACTGACGTTTGCCTGCAGCATGTCCTTCGTGCGTGTAATGATAAACTGACGTTTGCCTGCAGCATGCCCTTCGTGCGTGTAATGATAAATTGACGTTTGCCTGCAACATGCCCTCATTGCTTGTAATGATAAATTGACGTTTGCCAGCAGCATGCCCTCATTGCTTGTAATGATAAATTGACGTTTGCCGGCAGCATGCCCTCATTGCTTGTAATGATAAATTGACGTTTGCCGGCAGCATGCCCTCATTGCTTGTAATGATAAATTGACGTTTGCCTGCAGCATGTCCTTAGTGCTTGTAAAAGATCCCATGGCACCGACAGCTATGTTTCGGGGAAAATTTCTGTTGGAAAATCCATTTTTATAAGTAATCAGAAAATACAGGAAGGGGTAGGGAGTAAAACCGACAACGTGCTATCCCCGGGGAGAGCAACCCGCGTTTCTCAGGGACAGAACGCTCCATCGTGACTATTAAAAAAACAAACAAAACAAAACAAAACAACAAAACAACACACACACACCACCACCACCACCACCACCACCACCAACAACAACAACAACAACAACAACAACAACCAACCAACCAACCAATAAACGATCTAACTCAAACCCAATGTATTGACAGCAGGTGATGTGGATGTACCAGAGGGCAACCTGGCACACTGCACTTGTGTTCTAAGCTAACTTGTACTGCACTCACCCCCCCCCCTGCTTGTCTCTGAGTGTGTGTGTGTGTGTGCGTGCGGGGGTAGGGGGTGCGTGTGTGTGTGTCTGTGTGTGTGTCTGCGTGTGCGTCTGCGTGTGGGCGCATAGTTTGTGCGTGCGTGTGTAGATGAATGCGTGTGTGTGGGTGGTCTGAACGTGCACGCGTAGTGTGTGTGTGTATGTGCGTGTGTACGTGCGTGTGTGTATGTGTGTGTGTATATGTGTGCGTGTGTGTGTGTGTGTATGTGAAGCGAGCGGATGTGCAGGTCAGAGGAGGAGCGCGTGCGGCATTACCTGTTCTTCCAGTCCAGTGGTCCCGACAAGAATTGCATTTCAGCCACAACATCCTGCCTCCATAGCCATGAATACTAACCGTGCCACCACTACCCCGCACCACACACACGCACACACACACACACACACACACACACAACACACACACACACACCACACACAACACACACACACACACACACACACACAGTCACAGTCACACAGGCAGGCAGGCAGGCAGGCAGACAGACAGACAGCAGGACAGACAGACAGACAGACAGACACACACACACACACACACACACACACACACACACACACACACACACACACACACACACACAGGTGGCAGAGTGGTTAAGCCCAGGCTGGTGTGTAGAGAGCCAAGCTGATAGAAGACAGCCGTAGTGATCGCAGACTTATTCTTCCTAATGGAGGACCTACAGGGTAAAGCCTCCGTTGTTAAACACTCACGATGTTTTTTTCTGTCCGTACCGATTTTCTGGGATGCGTGTATGGACGTTGTTTTCCCTACTCTATGCAGGCAGTATGTTGCCACACAGTCTGCATTCACTCCATCTTCGTCGGGCGTGCATGCTGGGGTGTTTTCATATTTCCATATGGCACTGACATTACTTTCAGGATCTTTAACATACATAGTTCGTGCTATATACAGACGAAAGCAGTCCAAGGACTAGAAAATAGGTCTGTATGTAGATAGACCTGGCAGATCTGGGAAATTCCTTCCCCTTTCGGTATTTCTTTAACGTCTATTCACATACATATGTGCTTTTAGACGATCCTTCCCCTTTAGCCACCAGGCGGTAGATATCTGGGTAAGATCGATCCCCGGACCTTCTAATTCAAAGTCCGAAGTCTTGTCCACTTGACTATAAAACCTGTCCCTCTTGAATACTCGTATAAGACAGGACATGAAAATCCTGAGACTTGTGTGAGGTTGAGAGCAGTTAAGGTTTGTGTAAAAGAGATTTATGTAGACTGGTTTGTGTATGGGGGATTGTGTATTGAGGTTAGTATGTGGAGGCTAGTGTATAGAGGTTTTGTGGAGTTTTGTGTTTAGATATTTACGTATGGAGGTTTGTGTAGCGATTAGTGTGCAAAGGTTTGTGTATAGAAGTTTGTTTTGTAGTTTTTTTTATGGAGGTTTGAGTGTAGAGGTTTGTGTGTAGAGGTTTGTGTGTAGAGGTTTGTGTGTAAAGGTTTGTGTATATACGTTTGTAGCAGTTTGTGTTTAGTAGTTTGTGTGTAGAGGTTCTGTATAGAGGTTTGTGTAGAGGCTTGTGGATAGAAGTTTGTAGCAGTTCGTGTGTAGAGGTTTGTGTAAGTTGTTGTAGAGGTTTGTGTGTAGATTGTGTGTAAGTTTGTGATATTAGATTGATTTGTGTGTAGAGGTTCTGTAAGTTGTGTAGAGGCTTGTGGATAGAAGTTGTAGAGTGTGTTGGGTTTGTGTATAGAGGTTTGTGTAAGAGGATTTTTAATTGGTGTATAAGGTCTGCAATAGAGGTTGTGATGAGTTGTTTATAGAGGTTTGTGTAAGATATGGTTAGTTGTAAAAAAGTTTGTAGAGTTTGTGTATGGAGAGGTTTGTGTAGAGAGCTTTATGTGTAGATGTTTGTGTAGAGAGAGGTTTGTGTATAACTGGTTTGTGTATAGACGTTTGTGTAGAAGTTATTGTGTACAGGTTATCGTGTAGAGGTTTGGTGTTGAGAGATTTGTCTGAAGATGTTTGTGTATAGAGGTTTGTGTGTAGAGTTTCAGGTGTAGATGTTTGTGTATAGACGTTTATGTAAAGAGAGGTTTGTGTGTAAAGATGTTTGTGTAGAGACAGAGAAATTCTGTTCACAGAGGTGTTAGAAGGGTTCTGTATGAACGTTTCTTTACAGTTTCTTATTTTCAAAGAAGAAGATAGCAGCTGTCACCATCCTCCCCCAGTGTGTTACAATGATTAAAGGCCAGAGCTGTAGCATCTTTCCACCCTGATGCCCCTGTCCCCGTGGGGATGCCAGGGATTCCTTTCAGTATAATAAATCCCCCCACCTTCTAGAAATTATCTTCCATAAATTTTCCTTTCTGTCACTCTCTTTGTTTCTACCTTACTCCTTTGCTTCTGTCTCCTCCTTCCATTCTCATCTTCTGCCTTGCCGATCCTTTCACCTATCCATTCTCCAGAAAGCCGTACATACTATTAGATTGATTATTTGGTACATATATTAGTTGTATGTTTTGCTCTAAGGAAACGTTAGCTGCTTAGTGGCAAGTGTAGTTATTATAGGCAGTTTTTGTGTTTTTGTGTAGTTAGTTATGCTTGTATACTTATATTCAGGTTTGGTTTTTTTTTTCATCCCCCTAATGATAAATTGGTCAGAATGGCCAATGACAGGGGTATATATTTGGATTATTTGCGTGAATGCTGTGATATGTGTACTTCATTTTCTTTTCAGGTTTGCTTTTCCCCCTTTCGTCCCACTTCCCCTCAGTCCTGTCCTCCCCTCAGAGTATACATGTGCTATGTGCTTTGTATCCTTAAGTTGTTGGGTTCTCATTGTGAGTGAATGTTTGAGAGAATGATGAGCGTGTGCGCTTGGAGTTGATTTATTTATCAAGATTTAGCGCCTTTTCTGAATATTATTATTGTCGTGGAGTAGGCTCAGGTTGAAATCACTCCTTGGTCAAGCATCCTTGTACCTCAGTGGTTGTCTTGGCTTCCTGTCTGTCTTGTTTGGGTTTTAGTTTCCAGATCTACCTTCATTTGGGTTTTGGTTTTGGTTTCTGAATCTGCCTTCATTATGTTTCCTGACGTGCTTTGATTGGTTTTTGTTTCATGGTCTGCCTTGATTGGGTTTTTGTTTCCTGATCTGTCTTGATTGGGTTTTTGTTTCCTGATTTGTCTTGATTGGGTTTTTGTTTCCTGATCTACCTTGATTGGGTTTTTGTTTCCTGATCTGTCTTGTTTTTGTTTTGTTTCCTGATCTGTCTTGTTTGGGTTTTTTGTTTCGTGATCTGCTTTGATTGAGTTTTCCTCTGATATGCCTTGACGGATTTTTTTTCCCTGATCTGCCTTGATTGTGTTTTTGCTTCCTGATCTGCCTTGATTGTGTTTTGCTTCCTGATCTGTCTTGATTGTGTTTTGCTTCCTGATCTGTCTTGATTGTGTTTTGCTTCCTGATCTGTCTTGATTGTGTTTTGCTTCCTGATCTGTCTTGATTGTGTTTTGCTTCCTGATCTGTCTTGATTGTGTTTTGCTTCCTGATCTGTCTTGATTGTGTTTTGCTTCCTGATCTGTCTTGATTGTGTTTTGCTTCCTGATCTGTCTTGATTGTGTTTTGCTTCCTGATCTGTCTTGATTGTGTTTTGTTTCCTGATCTGTCTTGATTGTGTTTTGCTTCCTGATCTGTCTTGATTGTGTTTTGCTTCCTGATCTGTCTTGATTGTGTTTTGCTTCCTGATCTGTCTTGATTGTGTTTTGTTTCCTGATCTGTCTTGATTGTGTTTTGCTTCCTGATCTGTCTTGATTGTGTTTTGCTTCCTGATCTGTCTTGATTGTGTTTTGCTTCCTGATCTGTCTTGATTGTGTTTTGCTTCCTGATCTGTCTTGATTGTGTTTTGCTTCCTGATCTGTCTTGATTGTGTTTTGCTTCCTGATCTGTCTTGATTGTGTTTTTGTTTCCTGATCTGTCTTGTGTTTTGCTTCCTGATCTGTCTTGATTGAGTTTTGCTTCCTGATCTGTCTTGATTGTGTTTTGCTTCCTGATCTGTCTTGATTGTGTTTTGCTTCCTGATCTGTCTTGATTGTGTTTTGCTTCCTGATCTGTCTTGATTGTGTTTTGCTTCCTGATCTGTCTTGATTGTGTTTTGCTTCCTGATCTGTCTTGATTGTGTTTTGCTTCCTGATCTGTCTTGATTGTGTTTTGCTTCCTGATCTGTCTTGATTGTGTTTTTGTTTCCTGATCTGTCTTGATTGTGTTTTTGTTTCCTGATCTGTCTTGATTGTGTTTTTGTTTCCTGATCTGTCTTGATTGTGTTTTTGTTTCCTGATCTGTCTTGATTGTGTTTTTGTTTCCTGATCTGTCTTGATTGTGTTTTGTTTCCTGATCTGTCTTGATTGTGTTTTGCTTCCTGATCTGTCTTGATTGTGTTTTTGTTTCCTGATCTGTCTTGATTGTGTTTTGCTTCCTGATCTGTCTTGATTGTGTTTTGCTTCCTGATCTGTCTTGTGTTTTTGCTTCCTGATCTGTCTTGATTGTGTTCTGCTTCCTGATCTGTCTTGATTGTGTTTTGTTTCCTGATCTGTCTTGATTGTGTTTTTGCTTCCTGATCTGTCTTGATTGTGTTTTTGCTTCCTGATCTGTCTTGATTGTGTTTTGCTTCCTGATCTGTCTTGATTGTGTTTTGCTTCCTGATCTGTCTTGATTGTGTTTTGCTTCCTGATCTGTCTTGATTGTGTTTTGCTTCCTGATCTGTCTTGATTGTGTTTTTGCTTCCTGATCTGTCTTGATTGTGTTTTGCTTCCTGATCTGTCTTGATTGTGTTTTGCTTCCTGATCTGTCTTGATTGTGTTTTGCTTCCTGATCTGTCTTGATTGTGTTTTTGTTTTCTGATCTGTCTTGATTGTGTTTTTGTTTCCTGATCTGTCTTGATTGTGCTTTGCTTCCTGATCAGTCTTGATTGAGTTTTTGTTTCCTGATCTGTCTTGATTGTGTTTTTGTGTGTGTTCTGATCTGTCTTGATTGTTTTTTTGTTTCCTGATCTGTCTTGATTGTGCTTTGCTTCCTGATCAGTCTTGATTGAGTTTTTGTTTCCTGATCTGTCTTGATTGTGTTTTTGTGTGTGTTCTGATCTGTCTTGATTGTGTTTTTGTTTCCTGATCTGTCTTGATTGTGCTTTGCTTCCTGATCTGTCTTGATTGAGTTTTTGTTTCCTGATCTGTCTTGATTGTGCTTTGCTTCCTGATCTGTCTTGATTGTGTTTTTGTTTCCTGATCTGTCTTGATTGTGCTTTGCTTCCTGATCTGTCTTGATTGTGTTTTTGTTTCCTGATCTGTCTTGATTGAGTTTTTGTTTCCTGATCGGCCTGATTATGGTTTTGTTTTCTGATCAATCTCAATTGGGTTTTCCTCTTATCTGCCTTAATTGGGTTTTGTTTCTTGATTTGGGATGCCATGAGGTTTTTCTTCCAATGTTCCACTCATCTCAACTTGTGTGTGTGTGTGTGTGTGTGTGTGTGTGTGTGTGTGTGTGTGTGTGTGTGTGTGTGTGTGTGTGTGTGTGAGTGTGTGTGTGTGGTGTGTGTGTGTGTGTGTGTGTGTGTGTGTGTGTGTGTGTGTGTGTGATGAGAAATTCAACGGTGGGTTAATGAACTAGATGGACAGATAAGCGCATTTCAAGCAAGAGATTTGTCCTGCTAATCACTGTGGACATGGAGACAACCATACATACAGACAACCAGACATACAGACAGCCAGACATACAGACGGCCATACAATCTTGCAGCCAGCAGCCAGTTTCTTGCTCACCCCCACCGGTGTCAGAGATCCCAGAACTGGCCTCCCACCTCCTCCCCGCCACCTCCCCCAGTTCCGGAGCCCCAGGCCTGGGCCGCACAATGGGTCTGCCACATTGTTCCCAGCTAGCAGCGACGTCTGAAGTTTTTAAAGTGAGAGATTTCATATTTCTCCTTTGTTGGCGGCCTTTGTTGGCCTCAATTTGCTGCCAACGGCCCATGCCGTCCAGCTATAATGGAGCGAGGCAGTCGGCCATTTCCCCTTCGTCAGTCGTGGCAGCAGTGGGATAGTCAGGCCACAGTTCTGTTCTTTTCACCTTTTCGTTCCTTGACCCTGTCCACCAGCTTCCTGTTCCTATCCACCAGCTTCCTGTCCCTGTTTATCAGCTCCCTGTCCTTATCCACCAGCTTCCTGTGCTTACCCACCAGCTGTCTGTCCGCCAGCTTCCCGTCCCTATCTGCCAGTTGTGTCTTCACCAGCTTCCTGTCCCGATCTACCAGCTGTTCCTATCCACTAGCTGTCCCTATTCACCAGCTTTCTGTCCCTATCAGCTTCCTTCTTCTGTCCTCTAGTCTCCTGCCTCTAACATCCAATTTTCTGTTCCTTTCCACTTGGTCTCTGTCCTTATCCACCAGCTTTCTGTCTTACCAGCTTCCTGTCCCTACCACCAGCTTCCTGTCCATATCCACCACTCCTGTCCCTCTCCACCAGTTTTCTGTCCTACCAGTTTCATGTCCCTCAAGTTTCCTGTCCTATCCACCAGCTTTCTGTCCCATCCACCACTGTTACATGTCCATTCCACCAGTTTCCTGTCCTTATCTGCCACGCTCCTGTCCCTATCCACCAGCTCCCTGTCCTATCCACCAGTTTCTGTCCCTACCAGTTTCACGTCCCCATCAAGTTTCCTGTCCCTATCCACCAGCTTTCTGTCCTATCCACCAGTTACATGTCCATGTCCACCAGCTTCTGTCCCAATCTGCCAGCTTCCTGCCCCTATCCACCAACTCCCTGTCCCTATCCACCAGTTACATGTCCATGTCCACCAGCTTCTTGTCCCTATCTGCCAGTTTCCTGTCCCATCCACCAACTCCTGTCCCTATCCACCAGTTACATGTCCACCCAGCTTCTTGTCCTATCGCCAGCTTCCTGTCCCAATCCACCAACTCCCTGTCCCTATCCACCAGTTACATGTCCATGTCCACCAGCTTCTTGTCCCAATCTCAGCTTCCTGTCCCAATCCACCAATCCCTGTCCCTATCCACCAGTTACATGTCCATGTCCACCAGTTTCTTGTCCTATCTGCCAGCTTCCTGTCCCAATCCACCAACTCCCTGTCCCTATCCACCAGTTACATGTCCATGTCCACCAGCTTCTTGTCCCTATCTGCCAGCTTCCTGTCCCAATCCACCAACTCCCTGTCCCTATCCACCAGTTACATGTCCATGTCCACCAGTTCTTGTCCCTATCTGCCAGCTTCCTGTCCCAATCCACCAGCTCCCTGTCCCTATCACCAGTTACATGTCCATGTCCCACCATCTTCTTGTCCCATCTGCCAGCTTCCTGTACCCAATCCACCACTCCTGTCCTATCCACCAGTTACATGTCCATGTCCACCAGCTTCTTGTCCCTATCTGCCAGCTTCCTGTCCTATCCACCAGCTCCCTGTCCTATTCACCAGTTTTCTGTCCTACCAGTTTCACGTCCCATCAAAGTTTCCTGTCCCTATCCACCAGCTTCTGTCCTATCCACCAGTTACATGTCCATGTCCACCAGCTTCTTGTTCCTATCTGCCAGCTTCCTGTCCCTATCCACCAGCTCCCTGTCCCTATTCACCAGCTCCCTGTCCCTACCAGTTTCATGTCCCCATCAAAGTTTCCTGTCCCTATCCACCAGCTTTCTGTCCTATCCACCAGTTACATGTCCATGTCCACCAGCTTCTTGTCCCTATTCACCTGCTTCCTGTCTCTGTCCACCAGCTAGCTCCCTGTCCTGTCCTGGTGGATAAGTTTAGGGAGTGAGATTGTTGGTGTTGGCAGGAGTGAGGGGCAGGCCACAGCAGTGTTGTTTTTCGCTCAGCAGAGAACGAGCAGTACGTGCTCCCTGTATGCAGATACCAGTGAAGCGGCAGCACTGGGCAACATGCCGTGTCTTTTGCCCTCTCGGGAAAAAAAAATGGGGGGGGGGGGAGGAGGAGTTGATTCAGTTTGATCCGTAACGTTCTGTGCACTTCTGGGATTGAGAGAGAGAGAGAGAGAGAGAGAGAGAGAGAGAGAGAGAGAGAGAGAGAGAGAGGTGTCCTTAAATGATCTTTGACTGTGATGATGCACTAATCAACTCACTTTGTAGATAATAGATTTTGCGTTAATTAAGACATCTCGACTCCGCTTTTGTTATTTTTTTTCGACTGTTAATCTAGTGGCTATTAGGACATGGCAGCCAGCTTGGTGGACATTGTCCAAGTTGATTCAGTGACTGGACGCAAGACCGAAGACCCTATACTATCTCGACAGACATTATTCCACTGTAGATTAGGGCCTTTACAGTGCCGACTACGGCATTCCTTCAGACCACGCACCAAGTGTTTGAGGTTCGTCTTCCTTCAGACCACACAACAAGTCTTGGGGTTCCTCTTCCTTCAAACCACACATCCTGTCTTTTTGGGTTACTGTTCCTTCTGGCCACACAGCCTGTCTTTTGGGGTTCCTGTTCTTTCAGACTACACGTCCTGTCTTTTTTTGGGTTCCTGTTCCTTCAAACCACATAATCTGTCTTTTGGGGTTACTTTTCCTTTAGACCACTCATCCTATCTTTTTCGGTTCCTGTTCCTTCTAGCCACACAACCTGTCTTTTGGGGTTCCTTTTTTTGTCGGATGTCTTTTTGGTCAGTTTCGTGGCATCCTCCTCTGATCACCTTTGGCGGCCTTCTTGCTGCCTTTCACCCACTGTTGACTGTCCTCAGTGTGCCCATAATCATCTGGTATTAATACTGTACAGGGATTACTACATGTTGGATTTCTCACCACCTGGGGCCACACAAGATGGGTAGTTTACAATTATCTATGTGGACACAAAGTTTGTCAACATCAAACAGATCAGACTGCTGTAAGTTTAATTAAGAGTTTGTTCGTATGTGATTCATCACACTTAGACAGTTCCATACGCACTCCAGTCAAATCTGCTTAGAAATATCTGACAGACTCCCTGACCTCGTGCAAAAACTCTCTGCGCTGGCAAGGTCTTGAAATGGGGGGTGGGGGTGGGATGGGTGATGGGGAGGGGCCTATGAAACACTAAGCTGACACCACCCGAATGTTGGCAACATTAGAGATGGGCAGCAAGCGGGGCCAGTTCTTTTAATGCTGCGGGCTGCGATTGAACTCGAGATATCAGATCTTGTGTCCACG
The DNA here is from genome assembly GCA_030674185.1 of Monoplex corrugatus. NCBI lineage: Eukaryota > Metazoa > Mollusca > Gastropoda > Littorinimorpha > Ranellidae > Monoplex > Monoplex corrugatus. The sequence goes on from JAPXFY010000019.1 coordinate 11,976,474, forward strand.
GCTCTATAAAAAAACAACAACCGTATTTCAAGAGGTGATTAAGGTCAGTTGAAAGTGGTGCCTATTATATCAGATCGAAAGTTTATGAAAACGATATTGGTATAGTTTACGTCAGTATTGTCTTCAGATGAAATTTGGAATAGTCTTTAGGTCAGTTTAAAAAAAAAAAAAAAAAAAAAAGCAGGTGAAATTAGTATGCACCAATAAATTTAGATGAGATCAAAAGTATTTGAAAATGTGAAATTGTTTTTGTTTTGTTTTTTTGTAAACTTAGGATACGTTAGAAGTATGTTATCAGGTAAAAAAAAAAATTCAGGTAGGCTAGAAGTGTGTTAAAATGGTATTTGTGTATATATCAGTCGGGCAAACACTGCGTGAAAAGATGTATATGTTACGTCAGATCAAATCTATGTACAAAATCTGATTTTTAGGACAGGTAAACAGTACATAGAGGCGAGAGAAGGAGGGAGATGGTTTCTTATGGTTTGACGAAGTTATTCCCCTTGCGTGACATGGCCATTGTTTTGGTCATCATCGCTAAGGTGGCTTTGGGATGGGTGGTGGTGGGTGGGGGAGTGACGCTGTGCTGAGATTGCCTTTGTGTGTGTATGCGTGCGTGCGTCTGTGCGTGCGTGCGTGTTTGTGTATGTGTGTGTGTGCATGTGCGTGTGCGTATGTGCGTGTGCTTGCATGCGTGTGTCCGTGGGAGGGTGATAATAAGAAGATAGAGGGGCAAGTGAGCTTGTGTTCCGTGCAAACTGATTAATACAGATTAAGGTATGGTTTCCCATTTGGACTAGTTTCATGCACGCATGCACCTTATGCGCTCAGCTCTTTCTGTGTGCGTGCGTGCGTGTATCGTCACACACACACACACAGGCACACACACAACACACACACACACACACGCACGACACAGCACACACACGTACAACACGCGCCCCACAGACACAGACACACACACAACAACAACAACAACACACACACACACACACCCTCTTTCCCGCGCCCCCCGAGCGAGGAGCCCTGAAGCAAGGTTAGAAAGGCAGGGAAAGAAAAACATGGCAGGAGGCAAGGTGGCAAAGAAAGAGACTTGCCAGCTTCCTCTTTCATTCTGACCTGGTGCTTACCGGCCTTGATGCTGGTGCTGGTGCTGATGTCGGTGGTAGTGGTTGGTGGTGGTGGTGGTGGCGGCGGTAAGAGGCCGTGTCGGCTGGATCAATAGAGCTGTACCCATGACAGGCCACGTGCCGTTGCGGGGCCTCTCTCCCTGCTGTATGGGCGAGCCAGCTGACCCCCAACCCCGCTTCCCAGATCGGAAGCAGACTCCGAAGCCAGGGAAGATTGAGGAGCGCCGCCAACCTTTTGAGGTGAGGGGAGGAAGGAGGGGTGGATGGGGTGGGAGGGGTAAGGGTGGGTGTGGGTGAAGGAATTGGGGGTGGAGATAGGTTCTAGAACTGTGAATTTTTTTTTGCCCCCCCTTATCACGCGGCCCCCCAGGCAGTTTTCTTGTCACCCCCTCCTTTTGTTGTTGTTGTTGTTATTGGTGGTGTTGTTGTTGTCAAACTGCACTGACTCGGAAGCGGGACACGACTAAGCAATTGCGGCGGGACTGCTAAGTTAGATGACTGTATTTTTCACTGCAGAATATTGTTCGTTGACCCCAAGGCCTTAGACACCTGTAGGACAGCGTAACTTGAAGGTGTAATACACTTCTCGCCTGTGGTGCAAACTACCATACCTGACGTTACCCTCTGTGCATGTCAGCTGCCAAATAGGAGACACTAAAACATTACGACTAACCAGCAGCCACAACACCCGTTAAGGTGAGGTAAAGGTTACCCCCAGTATTCTGATAACCAGAGGTCGTAGGGGGAGTGGGATGTTAGAGACCTCAATTTTCCTGGGAACCAGTATGATGAGGGTGGTGCCCATCTTCTCTCCGTCATTGCTTACCTTTCTTAACTTTAACCCTTTGACTCCCGCACCGTATCCGCCAACTGCAAAAACTTAACCCTTTGACTTCCTCACCCTATCCTCCAGCTTCCTGCGGGAAGCTGGTGGATAAGGTGAGGGAATCAGAAGATTAAGTTTTTGCTTTGCTAGCATGCCTGGGAATGCAGGATGTTGGTGGACATGGTGCAGGAGTCAAAGGGTTGCACCCTTATTTTAAAAGACTCGGAATCACGACGCGATTGACCAATTTTCGGTCAGCTGGGTAGACTGGAGGCTGCACACACAAAATATGAACTCCCCTGTTAGTGATTAACACCCTTGCAAACGTGCAGGCAAATTAGAACGTGAGTTGTCGGTCTCTGGACCAGCCTGGCCTCACGCCAGGCGTAAAGTGACCTAAAAGTGAAACATAAGAGACCTTAGGCAATGGCATAGAATGACTGACAGCACCAAAGTCACTGTTGGCACAAACTGAACGCTACATTTATGGCAAAGAATGACTCGCAGCACACCAACTTAAGTACTGTTCAAACCTCACTGCTACGTTTATGGCCAGATATGAATATCGTCACTTAAACACAACTACTGCTACGTTTATGGGCATAGAAATGTCAACACCCACTGCTACGTTTATGGGCATAGAAGACTGTCAACACCCACTGCTACGTTTATGGGCATAGAATGATGTCAACACCCACTGCTATGTTTATGGGCATAGAATGACTGTCAACACCCACTGCTACGTTTATGGGCATAGAATGACTGTCAACACCCACTGCTACGTTTATGGGCATAGAAAGACTGTCAACACCCACTGCTACGTTTATGGGCATAGAATGACTGTCAACACCCAAATCACTTTAAACACAAAGCTACACGTATTCCCTCTTGAAACTGGCAAGAGGCATTGCTGATATCCATCTAATACGACACCAAGACAGTCGACCTTCGTGAACACACTGAGTACACAATCACCTCCGCTGTAAGGCTAGACAGCTAGACATGTTAGTGGCATTGGGAGTGTCCATCCCATGAACACACTGACTATACAATCACCTCCGCTGTAAGGCCAGACATGTTAATGGCATTGGGAGTGTCCATCCCATGAACACACTGACTATACAATCACCTCCGCTGTAAGGCCAGACATGTTAGTGGCATTGGGAGTTGTCCATCCAATGTCATCTGCCAGTCTGCATGGAGACTTTGACACCAGTCAGTCCTCTCGTTACACTTCACCTGGGTTGTGTCCTGTTAACAATCCCAGAAAGGTGAAAACACAGAGGACATTTCGGCAGGTCCTCCCCCACCCCATCCGTTGATTCCATCTGAAATGGAAGCAGAGTGGGCTTCAACATGCTTACTAGATAGTTTAGCACAGCAGTCCTGTGGCAGTACGGACGTGTCGTGGGTCTTGTGATGTTCACTAACACGCAGAAAGTGATTTCTGTGGAAATATTGCTGCCAGCACAGAGTCACATCAAGTTTTGTAGCGACATGCCCTGACCTTGTGTGACATGTTGATACAGGAACTGATTCCTCTGTACATATTGCCAGCACATTGTTACATCACATTTTGTGGCCACGTGTCCTAATCAACCAAGACAGATACAGACCCAGGGTGGTAGATTTCACTTGGGGGATATTTCGTAGCTTGCTACACCGGTAGGAAGGTGTGTGTGTGTAGGGGTGTGTAAAGGGGGTAGGGTCTGGTGGCTAGGTACTGGTGGTGTGGTTTGGGAGTGATAGATGGAAGTTGGTTTGGGGCCTGGGGTTCAAACCTGGCGTTGGTTTTGGGCGTGAGTGATGATGTTTCACTTGTCTTTTGCTGTGTTTGTGTTAGGAGGCAGAAATAAATATATGACTGCGACTATGAGCGTGCGTGCGTGCGTGTGTGTGTGTTGTGTGTGTGTGTGTGTGTGTGTGTGTGTGTGTGTGTGCGTGTGTGTGCGTGTGCGCGTGTGTGCGCGCGCGTGTGTGCGGTGTGTGTGTGGTGTGTGTACAGAATCATTTGAAGTGGTCTTTTTGGAGGTAGAGAAGTTTGTGGGCTTTACTGGATTAGCTGCTGGTCCACGGTTGTTATAGCGTTCTGTTAAGGCTCGCGATGTATCTGAATGTGCTGACAGTATGAGAATGGTGGTGGTGGTGGGGGGAGGGGGATGGCGGTGTATGTGTGTGCGTACGTGCGCGCGCGCGCGGGTGTGTGTGTGTTTGGCCCATTAACATGTCGGTAGAGAGCAGAACTGGGCGATGAACTGTTTTCAGATATCAGGGCAGCCACTGTTTACCTACCTTGGAGGTTATTGCAGAGACATAAGTCAGCGTTTGCCAGTAACAGGCACCAGACTTCATAGGGGCTCAACAAGGGAGGAGAGAGGAGAGACAGTCTATGACCGATGCGATATGTCTTATGATGTGTAGGCCTCTTTTTAAGTAGAAAGACAACAGCTGAAATGAGAACATCATCGATAATGTAAGAAAGATAAGTGAAAGCCGATATAATCAGGACAAATTATAGCTGTCGGCATCAGAGCAAATGATAGATGACGTAATAAGGACAAGTGACACCTGACGTAATAAGGACACGTGACAGTTGACATAATAAGGACAAGTAACAACCAACATGATGAAGACGAGAGACAGCTGACGTAACAAGGACACGTGGCGGCACAAGTGATAGCTGACGAAGTGATAACTGACGTAATAAAGACAAGTGACACCTAGCATAATAAGGACATGTGACAGCTGACGTAACAGACAACCGACAGCTGACGTTATAAAAACAAGTGATGACTGACGTCATAAGGACAAATGATAGCTGACGAAATAAGGGCGCGTGACAGCTGATGTAATGACATGTGTTCGCTGACGTTATAAGGACATGTGACAGTTGATGCAATAAGAAACGACGTCTGACGTAATCAGGACAAATGACAGCTTACTTAATTTAGACAAGTGACAACTGACGCAATAAGAAATGACAACTGACGAAATAACTATGAGTAACAGCTGACATATTCAGGACAAATGACAGATGACGTATTCATAAGTGACAACTGACGCAATAAGAAATGACAACTGACGAAATAAAGATAAGTAACAGCTGACATATTCAGGACAAATGACAGATGACGTAATCATAAGTGACAACTGACGTAATAAGGACATGTGACAGCTGGCTTAATAGAAGTGACATCTGACGTAATAAGTGACAACTGACGTAATCAAGACGAATGACAGCTGACGTAATAAGAAGTGATAACTGACATAATAAGGACAGGTGACAGATGACGGAATACAGCTGACGGATGATGTAATGGGAAGTGACAACATGTAATCAAGACAAAGGACTGCTAACGGAAAAAAAGACAGTTGGTATATTGAGGACAGGTGATAGCTGACGTTATAAGACGTGACAACCGAAGTAATCAGTTAAATGACAGCTGAAGTGATAAGAAGTGACAGCTGACGTAATCATGTTAATCGACAGCTGACTTAATAAGTAACAACTGACTAATCAAGTCAAGTGATAGATGATGTTATAAAAGACGACAACTGGCGTATAAGGACTAGTGACAGCTGACGCAGTAAGAAGTGACAGCTGACGTAAGCAGAGAAGAAGTGACAACTGACGTAATCAGGTCACGTAATAAATGACATAATCAAGATAAGCGACAGCTGACATGATTTGCACAAACGACAGTTGACATAATCGAGTCAAAATGACAAATGACGTAATGAAGACAGGTCACTGCCGACGTCATGGGGATTTTCGGGTGGCACGATGAGGTCGACTCACAGCAGACACAGTGATGACGTCTTTTAGTGACACAGGCAGTTAGCTTAAACAGCTTGTGTATGGCAACTAGGCAGTATGCATAGACAGCTCGTGCATGGCACATAGGCATTGTGTATAAACAGCTCGTGCATGGTACATAGGCATTGTGTATAGACAGGTCCTGTATGGTACATAGGCAGTGTGTATAGACAGGTCCTGTATGGTACATAGGCATTGTGTATAGACAGGTCCTGTATGGTACATAGGCAGTGTGTATAGACAGGTCCTGTATGGTACATAGGCAGTGTGTATAGACAGCTGGTGTATGGTACATAGGCATTGTGCATAGACAGGTCCTGTATGGTACATAGGCAGTGTGTATAGACAGGTCGTGCATGGTACATAGGCAGTGTGTATAGACAGGTCCTGTATGGTACATAGGCAGTGTGTATAGACAGGTCCTGTATGGTACATAGGCATGTGTGCATAGACAGCTCGTGCATGGTACATAGGCATTGTGCATAGAAGCTGTGCATGGTACATAGGCATTGTGCATAGACACGGTCTGTATGGTACATAGGCATTGTGCATAGACAGCTGTCCATGGTACATAGGCATTGTGCATAGACAGCTCTGTATGGTACATAGGCATTGTGCATAGACAGCTGGTGTATGGTACATAGGCATTGTGCATAGACAGCTGTGTATGGTACATAGGCATTGTGCATAGACAGCTCTGTATGGTACATAGGCATTGTGCATAGACAGCTTGTATGGTACATAGGCATTGTGCATAGACAGCTCGTGTATGGTACATAGGCATTGTGCATAGACAGCTGTCATGGTACATAGGCATTGTGCATAGACAGCTGTGTATGGTACATAGGCATTGTGCATAGACAGCTCGTGCATGGTACATAGGCATTGTGCATAGACAGCTCCTGTATGGTACATAGGCATTGTGCATAGACAGCTCGTGCATGGTACATAGGCATTGTGCATAGACAGCTCCTGTATGGTACATAGGCATTGTGCATAGACAGCTGTGTATGGTACATAGGCATTGTGCATAGACAGCTCGTGCATGGTACATAGGCATTGTGCATAGACAGCTCGTGCATGGACATAGGCATTGTGCATAGACAGCTCGTGCATGGTACATAGGCATTGTGCATAGACAGTCCTGTATGGTACATAGGCATGTGCATAGACAGTCCTGTATGGTACATAGGCATGTGCATAGACAGCTCCTGTATGGTACATAGGCATGTGCATAGACAGCTCGTGCATGGTACATAGGCATTGTGCATAGACAGCTCGTGCATGGACATAGGCATTGTGCATAGACAGCTCGTGATGGTACATAGGCATTGTGCATAGACAGTCCTGTATGGTACATAGGCATGTGCATAGACAGCTCGTGCATGGCACATAGGCATTGTGCATAGACAGCTCGTGCATGGCACATAGGCATTGTGCATAGACAGCTCGTGCATGGTACATAGGCATTGTGCATAGACAGCTCTGTATGGTACATAGGCATTGTGCATAGACAGCTCGCATGGCAATAGGCATTGTGCATAGACAGCTCTGCATGGCACATAGGCATTGTGCATAGACAGCTCGTGCATGGTACATAGGCATTGTGCATAGACAGCTCGTCATGGTACATAGGCAGTGTGCATAGACAGTCTGTGCATGGACATAGGCATTGTGCATAGACAGCTCGTGCATGGCACATAGGCATTGTGCATAGACAGCTGTGTATGGCACATAGGCATTGTGCATAGACAGCTCGTGCATGGTCACATAGGCATTGTGCATAGACAGCTCTGCTGGACATAGGCAGTGTGCATAGACAGCTCGTGCATGGCACATAGGCATTGTGCATAGACAGCTCTGTGCATGGTACATAGGCATTGTGCATAGACAGCTCGTGCCTGGACATAGGCATTGTGCATAGACAGCTTGTATGGTACATAGGCATTGTGCATAGACAGCTCGTGCATGGCAATAGGCATTGTGCATAGACAGCTTGTGCATGGACATAGGCATTGTGCATAGACAGCTCGTGCATGGCACATAGGCATTGTGCATAGACAGCTCGTGCATGGCACATAGGCATTGTGCATAGACAGCTCGTGTATGGAACATAGCCATGTCAAGACGACCTGCTATGGTACATAGCATTGATAGACAATCGTCATGGTACTAGCAGGTGCTAAGACAGCTGGAGGAGTAGGCAGTAGATAGACAGTCGTGAGGAGATAGGCATGAGAGATAGAAGTGTGAGGACAAGCAGGCATAGACAGCGTGTACAAAAAGCATGGAAAGAAGCTCGGGCATGGCAATAGGCATGTGCGATAGAGAGTCGAGATGGCAGAGAGAGCAGTGTGCATACAGTCCTGAGTACAAGCATGTGCATAGCAAGGCCTGGATGTAAGCCATGTCAAGACAGGTCATGGCCCATAGCATGGTGCATAGCTCCTGCAGGTGAGGCATTGGCATAGACAGCCTCGCATGGATAGGCATGTTGCATAGAAAGCTCGTGCATGGTCCAGCACGTGCATAGCACCCATGGTAATAGGCCATTGTCATGACCGTGCATTGCTTAGCATTGTCACATAGAAGCTGTGCTGGCTCATAGAGCATGGCTGATCATTTGTTGGTATAGCATTGTTCATAGACGTCGTGCATGTAATAGGCATTGTGAGTAGACAGCTGGCATGGGCAAAGCCAGTTGCTAGCAGTCCTTCGTTGATGGACATGAGCATTGTGCAGTAGTACCTTTCAGTTCATGGGACACATAGCATTTGAAGATCCTCTGTTGTGGCAATAGCATGGATAGAGCAGACATGATGATGCAAATTACGGCAGTAAGACAGCTGTTCATGGTACACATGGCATGGTATAGAGTGTGATAATGCATTTGTAGGCACAAGATCCTGAGATTGTGCATAGACACTCTGTCTGGGGTCAAAGAGGTAGAGATTTTTCTGATCTGCAGGTCAGGTCAGCATTGTGTGACCTGACAATCGTCCTAATTCAAGGTCTAGATAGTAGTTTGTTCAGGAGGGATTCATCATCGCCGCAGCGGAGACGTGAGAGAGAGAGAGAGAAGAGAGGAGAGAGAGAGAGGAAGTGGAGAGCGATGAGAGAGAAGAGCAGAGAGAGAACAGACAGAAGACAGGGAGAAGAAAGAGACAGAGAGAAAGAGGAGAGAGAGAGAGAGAGGAGACGAGAGACAGAGAGACGAGAGAAGAGAGAGAGAGAGAGAGAGAGGAGTGCACAGGGTGAGAACGGAGCAGGACAGAAGCAGGGCGCTTAGGAGGAGAGCCCACAAATGGAAAGGAGTCGGCCCCTCTCTGGCTGCTTGCTCCCTGCCAGCGTGAGGGGTCAGTTGGGCAGGGCGTGAGACAGCCCCACACTGGTGGCCCCCTTGTTTTGTCCACTAGCAAATCCTCCTCCTCATTCCACACCCGTCCCACCCCCCCACATACCCCCATGATGAATGGCTCATTTCACGTGCCGCTGCCCTCTCTGCTTAGCAAACCCCCTACTTCCAGGCAACCGGAAGCCAGGCGGCGCCTGCATAGAGAAGTGGCGGTTCATTTGTTTGTTTGTTTGTTTTGGGGACCGTCGGTGTAATGTAGGGACAGGACTCATTTTGCTGAGTAATTCTTTCAGCTGAGCAGGGACAAAACTCAGTTTGCTCAGCAGTCCCTTCTGTTGAGTAGGGACATGACTCAATTTGCTCAGTGGTCCTTTCAGTTCAGAAGGGACACAACTTATTTGAACAGTCCCTTCTGTTGAGTATGGACAGGACTCAGAAAGCAGACAGATAGACAAATTTACGAGTACCAGTAACGCACAGGGTTCATCTGTAACATACATGGCGGGCACGGTAATAGAGTGGATAAACGTCAAACTTTCGGTCAGAAGATCCTGAGTTTGTCCGCTTAGACATCTCTGTCTGGCGGGTAAAGGGTAGAGATTTTTCTGATCTCGCAGGTCAGGTCAGCATGTGTGTAGACCTGACAATGCCTAATTCAAGGTCTAGATAGTAGTTTGTTCAGGAGGGATTCATCATATGTGGACAGTTCTATATGCGCTTCATCTAAATATGCCAGCAACTGTCATACGGCAGATCCTTGAGCATGCGCAAAACCGTATGTCTGACAAGGTGTTGAGATTGAGAAGGTGAGGGGGGGGGGAGGGGGAGTAGGAAGCAGTGAAACACTAAGCTGACACCACTAGAATGACGGAAACATGAACATGGCCGATTTTTAATGTTGTGGCTTAGGATTGAACTCGAGATATCAGAATTTGAGTTCACAGCTTTGTCAAAAGAACCAACCAGTCCCGTAAGAATTGTTTAGCCCACAAGGGGCTTGAACCCATGACCTCCACTTTATCAGCACAGCGCTTTAAACAACTGAGCTAAAGGGCCACACAAAGTGATGTGCATTAACTCCATTTGTGCGTATACATATGCAGAATATCCAAAATGCGCGTTAAAGATCCTGTGAGTCATGTCAGTGGCTAGCTTATGTAATCATGAAAACACGTACCCCGGCATGCACGCCCACCAAAGACGGAATATGCAGACTGTGACAGTAAGGCGATTTACACTTGACCAGTTTGTGAAACAATCCAGGGCCATTTCAGAACCGTTTCTGGACCGTTTTTTGTTGGGTTTACACTGATATGATAACAGCATACCGACAGCATGCTGACCCTGAGCATAACCTGAGAAAACTTGTGTTGAATACAGTTCTGTAGAAGCCTGTTTTAGGAAGAAAGATGGCACCGCCCAGGAAGCACCATGCTGCTGTGGTTTTGAACCGCATCTGGCTTTTTAAAAAATCTTAGTGCTGCATTGCAGTACCGTTGTTTCTAGGCAATGATGCTCCTATAGAATTTGACTAATTTTGCCAAACATAACAAGATTTCTGACAGCCACATAGTTTCTTTTGGACTGACTCATCAACTCAGACTTGAGTAAATGATTTCGTCTCATCTTCGTTTCAGTTTACAACCATTGCTGCGATAAAAAGTAAGGTGGCAACAACAGCGGGAAGAAGAAAAAAAACCCTCCAAAGAGGAAAGTACCAGTGGCTGACCCGTGAAATAAACATCAGAGTGCTGTAAGATCACGAGCGTAATAGGCCCACTGGAATTCGAATCGTTCCAGACCGCATCGCGAAGTAGTCCCAAGCCTTTCCAGAACTGGAACGGTTCAGCCAGATAAAACAGTGTAAACCTTTCAGTACGCTTGGGAATCATTCTGGAACCATTCTATTTGGCTTCTTTGCCAGTTCAGAACCCCTTGTTGAAGAAGCATGAGGAGTCGCCACCATGGGCGTCCCCTGTTCTCACACTGCATGTGCACACTGCTGGCCCCAGTGAGACCAGACAGTGACCCTCCAACACTTGGCCTACTGACTGACTTTAGCAGAACTGACCACGAAACGTCCATCAGCCAGTCGTACTTCAGACACCTTACAACAATTCTTGAACGCATTAGACACGCACAAGAAGTAAGTAGGCGTTAAAGGGACTGGAGAGAGAGAGAGAGAGAGAGAGAGAGAGAGAGAGAGAGAGAGAGAGAGAGAGAGAGAGAGAAGTACAAAATGGAAGGAGTGGGAAAGAGAGAGAGTACAAAATGGAAGGAGTGGGAAAGAGAAAGCTGCGCGGAAATTTTGAGGAAGGTGTATAATCATGGAGTATCAGGAAAAGAAGGGGAGAAAGTGGCCATCAGAAGGTCACTAATAATACAATGGCTGCATCAGCAACGTCACCACTGCTCTCCACATTGCACAATTCTTCGTCAGATCTGTGGGCAGACAGAAAAAAAAACAAAAAAAACAAAACAAAACCAAACCACGAAGGACAGGAGACAAACAACAAAATGATAGACGAAACCCAAAAAGGAAACCAAGGACGTACAAAAAAACGAAACAAAACAAAACAAAACAAAACAAAACAAAACAAAACAAAACAAGCAAAAAACAAGGCAGGAAAACAGCCAAACAAAACAGTGAAACTCTGAGAGAGAGAGAGAGAGAGAGAGAGAGAGAGAGAGAGAGGAGAGAGAGAGAGAGAGAGAGAGAGAGAGAGAGTAGGCAGTGGTGCTCCTGGTACAAGGATACGCAGAACATACTAACATTACAATCCAATTCAAATATTCCTCTTTGTGCAGAATCATTTTTCTGATGGAAACTATCGATCAGGGACTGGGGCTGTTTTTTTTCTTTTCTTTTTTTTCTCTTTTTTTTGTTTTTTGTTTTTTTGTTAACCAGCCAGCAGACAAACGTGGCAGTTCATCATTAGCTGTATCTTCCATCAAGTGCTCGCTAAACCCCTCCCTGAAAAGAAGGGGAAAAAAGAGTTGTTGGAAAAACACAAGAATGAACCATTTTGAAAAAAAGAACATTGAGAGGAAAAAATCCGGGAGACAAAAATCTGGCAGGGGCTTTGTATTTGCTAAGCAAATAGGAACTGGTCTTAGGTTTCAGTGTTCCGGGCTGACCTTTAAATGGCAGTGGCCAGAGAGCGGGCCGTGCCAGTGTGGGACACATTTCAATTTATTCCACAGCATAACTCGTGAAATTCTGTTATGCCATCTTTGATGATGAGAGAGCAGTCCCTTTGTTTGTTTAGCCAGATATAGTTCTGCTTGTCCTTATCTCTGTCTCTTGTTTCTCAATCTCCTGAGCGTCTCTTCTTAGAAATGAACAAGGCATTAAAGATAACAAGATAAATTCAGACCCCACCCTTACTCTATCCTTACCATACATAGCCCCTCCTCACCCCAAGATAATCCTAAGTGATGAGTGTGTCCTCATTGTTGTGACGGGCGTGTCCTCAGTGTATGAAGGTGACGGTTATGGTGTCAGATGTAGACAGGACTGGGGTCACCTGTCTCTTTGTGTGACATCACCTTACATCTTTTAGACCTTGTCAGGCTTTTGGTTTGGCAGTATATTTTATATAATGATAGGAATGGTGTCTATATTTCCTGTGGTGAGTGTGTTGGTCTGAATGGCGTATGTTTTTTAAAAAGTTCTTTTTGTTCCCCAAAAGCTGTGTCCTATTGACTTGCCCCATAAGGCCACTGCTCGATTCTTTTATTTCTGAACAGTGGGCAGAACTGCTGAACGTGTTCAAGACACAGAGGTCCCGTCTGGTATGGACACACATCAGTGTGAGAAGGCCCCACTGGGCATGTACAGTACTGGCAGCAGTGTCAAGTCTGCAGGTGGATGGGTGTGGTTGGTTAGGGCTGCTACTGTAGGCTATAGATGGAATGGTTTGTTAGGCTATAGATGGAATGGTTTGTATTGTGTTCAGAGTGGAAAGATTTTGTGGACACGTAGCCCATAGCAAGGGGCTACTTCAGTCCGCGTTATGACATCCTCCTAGTGCACCAAACTTGTTTAAGGTGGAGGGGGTTGAATGGGAGTGGTGCAGGAGATGTCCTCTGGATGATACAGCCTGCCTGGCCCCTCCCCAACTCCCCTTCCCCCCCCCCAAAAAAAAACAAAACAAAACAAAAAACCACACAAACAAAAAGAAATGCTGTGTGTTGCCGTCCTAAGAGAGAAACCAGTGTGATCGATGCCCACAGACCTGAGGTGGCACTGTACACTGCTCATGGGGTGTCACCCCCCCTTCCAGCCCCCACGACACCACACCCATCCAGCCCTCCAACTCCCTCGGCACCGAATTTCCGGGGGGAGACAGCCCGGGGCAAAGGAAGACAAGTGTGTAAACGGGAGACAATCTTGTAAACCAAACCATGACGAGTTGCTGGCCCTGCCGCCGTCATGGTGGGTGGGAGGGGGTGGACCCTGGGGACTGGGGAAGGCAGCAAGTTTGGCAGCGTTTATTAAATAAACTCAAACTCGCCCTTATTTCCAAATCCAAATCAAATTCAATTTCCTGAAGGTGTTGTTGCTAATGATCAATTTCCGAAGTAAGATCGTCGACTTGGGAAGAGGGTGGGTGAGGGTGGGGAGTGGAGGATTGAAGGTGAAAGTGATGTTGGTGTAGAGGTGGGATGGGGGTGGTAGTGGTATTGCCAGACATGGGGGGGGGGGGAGGGGCACTGGTGGTTGGATGACGATACATGATACCCTCACACTCTGGACAGCTGACTGTTTCCAGTAACTGTGAAAGGGTTCACAAGGGTGTGTGTGTGTGTGTGTGTGTGTGTGTGTGTGTGTGTGGTGTGTGTGTGTGTGTGTGTGTGTGTGTGTGTGTGTGTGTGTGTGTGTGTGTGTGTGTGTGTGTGTGTGTGTGTGAGAGAGAGATCTATTGATAATCTAATAAAGAGTTCCAAACTGTTTTTCACGTCAGATGTCTTTTTTGTTTTTAAGAAACTTTCACGAGAAATAAGCCAATATTTTTTGTATTGTGTGTTTAGTGTTTCAAGGGTCCTTCATCCTAACCCCACTCCAAAGAAAATAATCAAAACATTGCCAGCGCATAGTTTTGCGAAGAATCAGGGAGGCTACCAGATTATAACTGGCAGATGTGAGTGGAGCGCATGTGTGTTGTCCAAGTGCGATGAACTTTCTCTTGATCAAACTCGAAACTTCAAACTGTTGTCTTTGAGGTGTAGACCAGGGACCTGTTTATGGTAAGGGAGAGTGTGCTGCCATTGTCAATAGCGTGCGTAATTCTGTGTGGTGTGGATGTACAGGTATCTGTATGCGGTGGAAGAGCAGTGGCGGAGAGAGAGAGAAAGCCTTGATGTGGGTGTCTGTGTCTATATGGTGGGATCTCGTTGGCCTGTCTCTGGTAGTCGGTAACGTACGATGTCAGAGAGACATTGGGTTGTCTGGGATTAGGGGTGGGGAGGGGGGGGGCTGGAACAGACTAAGTGACGGTACATTTGTGTCTGGTGCGGGGCTACAACAGACCAAGTGACGGTACATTTGTGTCTGGTGTGGGGCCTGGAACAGACCAAGTGACGGTACATTTGTGTCTGGTGTGGGGCCTGGAACAGACCAAGTGACGGTACATCTGTGTCTGGTGTGGGGGCTGGAACGGACCAAGTGACGGTACATTTGTGTCTAGTGTGGGGGCTGGAACGGACCAAGTGACGGTACATTTGTGTCTGGTGCGGGACTAGAACAGACCAAGTGACGGTACGTGAATGCCTGGTGTGGGGGCTGGAACAGACCAAGTGATGGTACATTTGTGTCTGGTGCGGGGTTAGAACAGACCAAGTGACGGTACATTTGTGTCTGGTGCGGGGCTAGAACAGACCAAGTGACGGTACATTTGTGTCTGGTGCTGGGCTAGAACAGACCAAGTGACGGTACATTTGTGTCTGGTGTCTGGGCTAGAACAGACCAAGTGACGGTACATTTGTGTCTGGTGCGGGGCTAGAACAGACCAAGTGACGGTACATTTGTGTCTGATGCAGGGCTAGAACAGACCAAGTGACGGTACATTTGTGTCTGGTGCTGGGCTAGAACAGACCAAGTGACGGTACATTTGTGTCTGGTGCTGGGCTGGAACAGACCAAGTGACGATACATTTGTGTCTGGTGCAGGGGTTGGAACAGACCAAGTGACGGTACATTTGTGTCTGGTGCTGGCTAGAACAGACCAAGTGACGGTACATTTGTGTCTGATGTAGGGTTAGAACAGACCAAGTGACGGTACATTTGTGTCTGGTGCAGGGCTAGAACAGACCAAGTGATGGTACATTTGTGTCTGGTGCAGGGCTAGAACAGACCAAGTGACGGTACATTTGTGTCTGATGCAGGGCTAGAACAGACCAAGTGACGGTACATTTGTGTCTGGTGCAGGGCTAGAACAGACCAAGTGATGGTACATTTGTGTCTGGTGCGGGCTAGAACAGACCAAGTGACGGTACATTTGTGTCTGATGCAGGGCTAGAACAGACCAAGTGACGGTACATTTGTGTCTGATGCAGGGCTAGAACAGACCAAGTGACGGTACATTTGTGTCTGGTGCGGGGCTAGAACAGACCAAGTGACGGACATTTGTGTCTGGTGCGGGGCTAGAACAGACCAAGTGACGGTACATTTGTGTCTGGTGCGGGGCTAGAACAGACCAAGTGACGTCGGGGCTAGAACAGACCAGGTGACGGTACATTTGTGTCTGATGCAGGGCTAGAACAGACCAAGTGACGGTATATTTGTGTCTGGTGCTGGGCTAGAACAGACCAAGTGATGGTACATTTGTGTCTGGTGCCGGGCTGGAACAGATCAAGTGACGGTACATTTGTGTCTGATGCGGGGGCTGGAGGCGTACCAGTGCCCAATGATGGTCAGGGCTTGTGTCTCCATACATGGATGCCGAACCAGATTGCGGACATTCTTTACTTTACATTTCAACGTGTGTGTGTGTGTGTGTGTGTGTGTGTGTGTGTGTGTGTGTGTGTGTGTGTGTGTGTGTGTGTGTGTGTGTGTGTGTGTGTGTGTGTGTGTCTGTGTGTGTATGTCTGTCTGTGTGTGTATGTCTGTCTGTGTGTGTATGTCTGTTTGTGTTTGTGTCTGTGTCTGTGTGTTTGTGTGTGATACACAGATGATGATGATGACAGTTCATTTCCCAGCGGTAGAAGTTAATACATGAATACATAAAAGCCATTTCCCCAAACTTTCTCTCTGTGTGTGTGAGAGGGAGAGAGAAGGGGAGAGAGGGGGAGAGAGAGAGGGGAGAGAGAGATAGAGAGGGAGAGAGAGGGGAGAGAAGGGGAGAGAGAGAAGGGGAGAGAGAGAGAGGGAGAGAGAGAGTGGGGAGGTACAAGTGGGCCATGCTGTGTAACGTCATTTGAAGACCAAGTTAACGATAGATAGGGAACACTAGTGCATTTGGGAAGGGTTGTTGTTAGAACGGTGACCGAGTTGTTAGGGTAATGATACTGTGTGTTGTTGTCATTGAACATTGTCAGGTTGTGATGGACGGACTTGGTCAAGGTGGACTGAAAAAGTATGGAGAAGCTGGGATGACTTTTAAGGATTGTATTTATACGTGCCACAACCAGTAGATGTGCTTCTGGGTTTTTTTTTCCATGTCCCATTTTCTACACCACATCAGTGGGCGTAGGTACGTTGTCACAATACTATGTAATTAAGATGATGACGATAGGGGTGATTATCATGATACTGTGGAGTTCCATTCTGGATTGAGACTACATGGCAAGGGTGTACTGCACGTTTCCTTTCATATTATATCCTGGCGTCAACCAGGCCTGACAGATAGATGCCTTCCGTATTGGTAGGGAATTTAAGTAACAACCTCATCGATACATCCTTGAAGTGTGAGACTCGACTGTGTGGTCCCTGTCTTCGCAGTGAGCCCGTAGCAAACTCAGTCTGCTGGGTTGAGGCCAGAAAAGTCCAACAATGTTTAGGGAAGATAGCTTATTTGACCATCCCCATGATGTGTGGTAAGTAGTGTATACATGGTACATGGCGTATGGGACCATCGCCATGATGTGGTGTGTAGTGTATTCAGGGAACACGGCTTATTGGACTATCCCCATGATGTGTGGTGGGTAGTGTATTCAGGGAACATGGTTTAGTGGACCATCCCCATGATGTGTGGCGGGTGGTGCATGAAATGACCTATTGGACCATCCCCATGATGTGGGTTGTGTGGTGCATTCACGGAACATGGCTTATTAGATCATTCCCATGTTGTGGGTTGTGTAGTGTATTCAAGGAACATGGTTTATTGGACCATCCCCATGATGTGTGGTGTGTGGTGCATTCAGGGAACATGGCTTATTGGACCATCCCCACGATGTGGGTTGAGTGGTGTATTCATGGAACACGGCTTATTGGACCATCCCTATGATGTGTGGTGTGTGTTTTTTTCAGGAAATACGGTTTATTTGACCATCCCCATGATGTAAGGTGTGTGGTGTTGAGGGAACATGGCTTATTGGACCATCTTCATGATGTGGATGCGTGGTGTATTTAGAGAACATGGCATATTTGACCATCCCCATGATGTGGGGTATGCGCTGTACTCAAGAAACATAGCTTATTGGACCATCCTCATGATGTGGAGTGAGTGGTGTAATCAGGGAACATGGCTTATTTGACCATCCCATTGATGTATGGTTTTTGTTTGAGAAGCATAGCTCATTGACCATCTCCATGATGTTGGTCATAGGGAGTATTCAGGAAACATGGCATATTCGACCACCCCCATTTGGCTCATCCATCTATCTGTTCCAGTTGCTGACAGAGTTCCTTAAATCTGATTAAAGGTCTATTTTCTGTGCATATACATACATACATACATACATACATACATACATACATACATACATACATACGTACACACGCACATACATACATACATACATACATACATACATACATACAGACAGACAGACAGACAGACAGCAAGTCATTTTAAGGGTGTCAGCCCTCCCCACTGCCCAACCTTAAGGAAAATACAGATGCTAGAGAAAGGGTGGGGGGGGGGGAGGGTTGAGATTTACATAGAAGAGAGATTATGGGAATGAAAAAGATGAAAACATGATGCAGAAAAAAGTGAAAAAAAGAACCAACAACTAACTGTTGGCTAGAAATAGAAAATTTTCTTATGCATTAAAAACAGACGAAGGGGGAAAAAACAACTATGAAAACACAAAAGCTGAAGAGGGGAGGGGAGAGAGATGAGTTGCCTGGGAAGGAGATAGGGGGGGGGGGGAGAAAGTTGCAATGATGAAAGAGCATCAGGGTGTTAGGGAGAGAGGGTGAGAAGGTGTGTGATGAAAGAAAATTCGGGTGACGGGGAGAGAGAGAGGGATGGTAATGAAAGAGAATCGGGGTGTAGATGAAAGACGGTGATTGGCGCGACGGCATAAAGCGAGGGGCAAGGGGGAAAATATCGCCATGAAAGGGAGATAACCTCATCCTGTGTTGCCTCCCCTGCATGTGGCGATGGCCGCTGTCTTCCCTTCTCCCCACTTTCCTCTCTCTGGTCAGTTACCACCTCTCCCAATGCTTCGTATTCAAACCCCTTCAAAATATTCCCCTGTCCAGTTTGGGGATAGGGACAGTTAGGAGTGGGGGAGTGGGAGTAGGAGAAAAGGAGGAGAGGGGCTGGTACTACTTTTCTTCCTGACCTTCAGATTGACCCTACTGTCTCATCAACACTTGTCTTGACGTCCAGGTTGACCTTGCTACCTCAGTGGCTCTGTCTTGACCTCCAGTTGGACCTCACTGTCTCATCGACACTCTCTTGACCTCCATGTTGACCTTACTATCTCGTTAACTGTCTCGACCTCAAGGTTGACCTTACTAACTCAGTGACATCATCTTGACCTCTAGGTTGACTTCACTACCTCAGTAACACTGTTTTGACCTCCAGGTTGACCTTACTATCCCAGTGATTGTGTTGACCTCCAGATTGACCTTACTATCTCAGTGAGTGTTGACCTCCATGTTGACCTGACTACCTCAGTGACACTGTCTTGACCTCCAGGTTGACTTAATACCTCAGTGACTGTCTTGACCCACTTGATATCTCTTTCCCTCACCAACCTTACCCTCCCCCTCTCTTCTCCCCCCCCCCCTTTTTTTTTTTTTTTTTGCCTTTCCCTTTTCATTTTCTGTTATCAGTTGTCTTCATCGCTGGCTGGATTGCTGACATTAGTAATATGGGGGGATTTTTTTTTTTATTATTATGTATAGTCATTGGAAATCGTTTACATCTGTCAATAGAACCGGCTTTGTTTTATATCAGCAGTAAAGGAAATCATCGTTACTGTCTGGGTAGTCCTGTACACTCTGGGTTTTCTGTTGTCTGTTTGCTGTCACAACATCAAATTATACTGATAACAAATTGGTGGCTAACATCACCACAAACGCTTTAACCATCACGATAGTAGGAAACAATCCAACGTACAAACACTTCTCCACAATATCACAGACACATGAACCGAGCCGTTTCAGACGCATTTGGTGTAAACCATTCCAATTACTTGGCGCATGGAAACAAACTAGCTTGAAAGGTTTTACGTTCTGCTGAATGGGTCTCACAACTACTGTTACTGCATTTGTTCAGTGAAAGTGTATGACAGAACCATCCTTTACTGAGTTCTTTGAGGAATACTATCAACGCCAACACTACAGTTTGTCCATACTTAATGAAATCCACGTTCGTTCAAAACCTAATGAACAAAAGATGCCCCAATCTATCTATATCTATCTATCTATCTATCTATCTATCTATCTATCTATATATCCATCTAGCTAGCTATCAATCTATCTCTCTATATATATGAATATATATGTATGTAATATATATGCATATATACACACAAGTGTGTATATATATATATATATGTGTGTGTGTGTGTGTGTGTGTGTGTGTGTGTGAGAGGAGAGGGGGGGGGGGTTAAGAGGCTTAGCGAACAGAGGATGTCCAAGAGAAAGAAACTTGCTGAACAGAAGGCACCTTGTCAGCCATCAGTTCATAATAATGACTATTATATGACGCAAACAGTCCATGTGAGAAAACGCTTGTTGCACTTAAGGGGTGGTGGGGGGGGGGGCAGAGAGGGAGGTGCCTTATCAGTACATTAATACAGTACAAACACAGTCAGATACATACATCAGTACATATACAACAGTGTGAGAGCGATGACGTAAAACTAAATCAGTCATCTCTCTCTTGTTCTCTCTCTCTCTCTCTCTCTCTCTCTCTCTCTCTCTCTCTCTCTTCTCTTCTCTCTCTCTCTCTTCTCTCTCTTTCTTTCTTTCTCTGTGTCTGTCTGACTGTCTATTTGAGATGATATAATCATGCTGGAAGTTCAACCAAATGTGAAAATCCTTAACAACCCCGTTTTCCTCACTGTGCCAAATAATTTGAATACTGCTGACGGCAGATGTGTTAGAAACAGCTGGGTAAAGTGTTTGTGGGGTTGTTGGCCATCAGTTGGTCGTCCAGCTGTCATCATCTGTTGTGATGTGTTGTGCTGCGAGCTTGAAAACGGGAAAACCTGCTGTCCAAATTACTCCCCAGGGAATAAAGAGGATTTCCTATGCTGCTGCTATAACAATAAAGCCAGTTTTGTTTGACTCGTGTAATCCGTTCCCAATATATATAGTATGATGGCCGTGGTTTACCTGCCACAAAGGTGTATGTATATACATATAGTATGATGGCCGTGGTTCACCTGCCACAAAGATGTATGTATATACATATAGTATGATGGCCGTGGTTCACCTTCCACAAAGGTGTATGTATGTACATATAGTATGATGGCCGTGGTTTACCTGCCACAAAGGCGTATCTACCTTCAGTGTTTATTGTGTGATACGCCATTCTGGCAGGTAATCCTGGTACCCCGTTGGGATGCCGGGGGTCTTTCAGTTTAATGGTATCCCAACCGTCTGGAAATTCTGTTAGAAATTTCCTCTTTCATGGCACTCTCTTTGTTTCTGATTTGCTGTCTTGCTTTCTGTCATTTGTTCTTTTTCTTTTTCTGCCTTGATGGTCCATTCATCTACATGTGTTCTATAAAGCCTTACAAACCTTTTGTTAGGATTCATAATTAGTATTATCTGCATTTTTGGCTCTAGGGAAATGTGATGTGCGGAAGCAATTTTGGCTCTGAGGAAGTGCGATGTGCAGAAGCAGTTTTAGATAATTTACACCAGTTTTTATATATGCTTTAATGTATTTATTTTGTTTGTAATTTGTATTGTTTTTTTTAAACCCTCAGGTGATAAATCTGGACGAATGGTCTCTGCCAGGGGCATATCCTTCAATTATGTACGCGAATGCTTTGATAAGTGTACTTAATTTTTTTCCCAAGTGGGTTTTTTTCCCCAGGGTCATTGAGTGTTGTCCGGGTCATTGAGTGTTGTGTGCGTCTTGAAGTGATTATAGCTCTGATATGGCTCTGAAGGAGCACGGACCTGTTCCTTATGGTACTGGCCCAATCTGAAAACGCCCTGAAAACTGACACTTAGTCAGCTGTGCGGAAATGTCAACATTGAATACATTTTATCAAATGAGAGTACCGACAACGAGGAAATGATCATGTGAAAGAAAAGAAAATTGAAGGGAGTGAATGAGAGTGGGGTTGTACACACACACACACAACACACACAACACACACACACACACACACACACGACACACACACACACACACACACAGAGAGAGAGAGAGAGAGAGAGAGAGATTTCAGTGGTAAAGACTGTGACACAGTGCAGTAGTTCCTGGTAAATTTTCCATGTTTACTGTTGAGAGAGAGGGACATCTTAACTGCCAGGACACGATATCTTTGTTTAACAAAGATCATCTTGTGTTTGTGTTTTTTTGGGGGGGGGGATGAGAGAGGGTATCCACCATGACGACACAGTGTCCTTAACAGAATAAGGTCAGGGGAAAAAGCTAGAGCCAGTCTACCATCACCTTTCCCTTTCTCCGACTCCCCAACCCTAAATGTCTCCTCTCTTTAGTCCATGTCTTAAACTGTGAAGAGCGGATGCAATAAAACAAACTAAAAAAAAGTGCTTAGGGGCCTATCATGGAGAGAGGTGGTTATTGGCCAGAGAGAGGAAACTGGGGAGAAGGGAAGACAGCGACCATCGCCACAAACAGGGGAGGCAACACAGGATGAGGTTATCTCCCTTTCATGGCGATATTCCCCCTTGCCCCTCGCTTCATGCCGTCGCGCCAATCATCGTCTTTCATCTACACCCCGATTCTCTTTCATTACCACCCCACTCTCTTCCCGTCACCCAGATTCTCTTTTATCACATCCTCCCTACTTTCACCCCATATTCCTTTTAGCCGGGCCCCACCCTCACTCACCCTTTCTCTGCTTTTCAGCTTCAGACTCTTATAGAGGACTCCCTCCCCCTTTATTTTTTTCTTCCTTGTTATCTTTTTTTTTTTTATGCATGAGAAATGTTTTCTGTTTCTTGCCATTTCTTGCCAGCCTTGCCTCTTGTCGTTTTTCTGTGCCAGGTTGTCATTTTTGTCATTTCCCCAATCTCTCTTCTTTGTAGACTTTTCTATCTCTATCTCTTTCCATCTCTTCAGAAACATCTCCCTCTGTTTCTCTTGTGATTGAGTGGTGGGGAGGTCTACCACCTTCAGAGTGTCTGCCTGCCTGCCTGCCTGCCTGCCTGCCTGCCTGCTGTCTATCTGTGTCTGTGTCTGCCTGTCTGTCTGTCCATGACAAACTGGTGTTCCATCAGTTTTAAAGATCTCTGTCATTAAGTCCAATGGAGATGGATGAGCCTTGTGGGAATGGTCAAATAAGCCCTGATCCCCCAGTACACATTTTCACATCAGTCATGATTGATTGGCCTTTTGAAATTACAAGAAGAATACGCGCAGAGGGAGGGAAGTTTGTCAATAAGCGCAGAAACTCTTTTCCCGTCGTTTTTATCTTGTCCTTGTGTCGGTGCCATTGAAAACAGGCATTCATAACGCCTCATTGGCTGCAGCATAGTTTGAACCAGACATCTGGTAAAGACTCGGCCTCTCCGAATAACATATTGCTGTTGTTGGTAAGGAAAAATTCTGTGTCTCTTTCTACTTGCCGTGAATCTGTCTCTCTGACCTGTCAATATCTCACTCTTAAATGGTCACTTTCCAAATTCAGGGACAGAAGTTGGAACATTACAGTGTTTACACATGCAGCCAATCGCTCTAGTTGGTCACTTTGTCCATCCAAGAACAAAAGGTAGAACAATACAATGACGACACACATTTGGCCAGCCTGGTGAGGCCAGTTCCGTTTATTTCACTGCTAATGGGTAAGATTTGATTAGGGTTCCTGTGCAAACGGGTTTACCCACTTGTAGCAGTTGGGTAATTACTCAAACTAGACTTGTTTTGTATTGATCTGATGGCTGTCTCTTCTATTGCTCTTGTGCAGAATGCTGAGAGGTGTGTGGGTGGGTAAATGGTGTACAGGTAAAGGGGAGGAGGGGGGGAGGATGTCTAAATTAAGCATGGATTTTACAGGGATTGCCATCAAAACAGTGACAGATGTGATTTGTTTAATCAGTGCTTGGGGCTGTTAACACGCTGTGTAGGTATTGTTCACCTTTGTGCACTGTGTTAATGGCTGCACCTTAATGGATTGTGTGGCGCAGTGGTTAAATCTGCCTAGTGGGACTCGAGAAACTGGGGTTCAAATCACAGACCAGACCGGGAGGATCTTTCTCCCCTTTCTCCTAGATCTTAAATGATGGTTTAGATGCTAACATTTGGTGACAACTTGTTCTGGAAGCCACTGGCTTAGCAACAGTGTCTGTCTGTATTTAACAAGTTGTTGTAAGCTTCAGCGTTTACCAGCCTTTCAATTGATTTTGTGTATGATTCAACAATACGAAACAAGGGTTTAGGTAATTTAGGCCTGTTATATGTTAAAGTGTCCTTAGTTATGTTTAAATTTGTATTCAGGTATGTTTTTTTTAAATCCCCTGTGTGAATAATTGATGGAGGGGCATGCCTTTGATTATGTATGCGAATGCATTGATATATGTACTTGATTCTCTTTTCCTTTTTTCCTGTTGAAGTAATGTGTATGTTTTGAAACGGTTATAGCCCTGATATAGCTCTACGCTGTTGGCTGGGCTGTAAACAACAATAACAGTAACTGATAACTATATCTGGTTTGTACTACCAACTTCCAGAGTCAACTAGATAAAGGCCGTGGCTGGTTTGAACCACCAACTCTCAGAGATGAAGGTGATGGCTGATTCTTTATAAGACAGGCCCAACCACGTCTGATTAAGATTTTTTTTCCCCGGGTATCGTGATTTTCCCTGTAGCCCTTGCTGTTGGATTAGGATGTTTCTTCTTCCTTATCCTAAGTCAGTTTGGAATTCTTTGCACACGATCCATTTACATTGGCCATACCTCTCACATTTATAATGACTACCTAGCTGAACCTGTCTCTCAGTGATAAAAAATCCACTTACTGCGTAGCTTTCATCGGCGATCCGGCCGACTTCTTCAGCGTAACTGCTGGGTTGAGAACTGGCATTTATATTTTCCATTCTTTTGATTGTATGCGTATATTTTCTTGTATTTGCGCGCATGCGTGTGTGTGTGTGTGCGGGCGCGCACACACACGTATTTATACACACAACATTCGTACGTATGTATGTATGTATAGTATGTATTATGTATGTATGTATGTATGTATGTATGTATATTGTATTATTATTTTGTATGTATGTATGTATGTATGTATGTATAAAGCCTTCACTCAAGAAATGATATTCAGCATGTGCGTTACGTCTGTTGATTTCCATACTTTTGCCCTAGACCCTTCTCAGGATCAAAGAGTAACATGTATGGCATGACCACTTTATAATATAAATTCATCTCACTTCCCTGAAGAGATCGTGTTTGTCTCCCCTGCTCCGCAGTTACCACAGCTTTCAAACACTTTATGATTTTATATCAGTCATGCTCTTCTGCTCGAAGAAACATCAAAGAAATTTTGCTGCATTCTCTCCCTCC
>JAPXFY010000019.1:12006709-12021709 GCA_030674185.1 Monoplex corrugatus
TGTTGGTCTCGTACTCTCTCTCTGTGTCTCTGTCTCTTCTCTCTTATTCATATCTATTCTAGTGTCGAATGTGTAGGGTGCTATGAAATATTGGTGTATGGAAGACCCTGTGTACTCGTCATGGCAAATTAGGTCTTGGTCTGGTTTAAGTTGGTAACTGCCACTTATGCGCGACAGGCCTTCACATCACATACCAATCTCACAACCGGATCATTGCCAGACAACGACAAGAACGAAGTCAACATAAAACAAATACCAAACACAGACGATAGAATGCGTAAAGTACTTAACAGATGGAAGGAGAGAGACAGATGGATAGATGAAGATCATAAACAGAGAGAGAGAGAGAGGGAGGCAAACAACAGACAGAACAGGAAGGCATGGACCAACAGATCTGGTTCAGTTACCGTTACTGTACTGTTTATAAAGCTTTAAAGATCTTCAGACCAGTTATCTGTCTTCCTCTCTCTCACTCTCTTCCTCCCTCCTTCCCCCCCCCTCTCTGTCTCTCAGTAGTCGTGAAAATGTATTCCATCTACGTGATTCCACATTGTGACAATACATAAACGCAATAGCAGGAGAATGTTCAGCTCAGAAAAGTCGAATTTCAGTTTTGTGGAGGTCTGTAAATATGCATCCCAGTTAAAACTGATCTTCACAGACTTAACAATTAAAAACAATCCCTCTTCCCCACGCTGATGTCTGAGGCCAGAATATACGTGGGAGGTGGAGTTTTCCAGTGGCACTGTGATACATAGCAGACTTGTAATTCTACAGTATAGGCCAGAGAAATGCAAGTGGTGGTGTAAACAAGTACTTCAGAGATAAATGGCACGCACAATATGTGTGAGGTAAAATGAACTGAAAGGACAAAGAGTATTGTCACACTGTGCTGTATCCTGAGGGAGGGAGGAGAAAGAGAGAGAGAGAGCAGGGAGAGAAAGAGGGTGAGGAGATAGAGAGATAGATAGGAGACGAGATTAATAGTATATAAGAACAGCTGTTGACTTTATTTTACTAGAAAGATCGAAAGGTTTTCCTCTCTCTCTCTCTCTCCCTCTCTCTCTCTCTCCCTCTCTCTCTCTCTCCCTCTCACCACTATACACACACGCGGTATGGCGTGGTAGTGATGTGTTGTGAGTGTGTTTGTGTGTGTAGTGTGTGTGTGGTGCGTGCGTGTAGCAGTGCAAGTCAAGAATGATGACGGAGAATAATGATGTACAAGAATGATGACAAAGAATAACGATGTACAGTAATGATTATAACAAGAATGATACAGAGAATAATACTGCACTAGAATGATGACAGAGTAAGTATGATTACAAGATTGATGACAGAGTATAATGATGTACAAGAATGATGACAGAGACTAACGATGTACAAGAATGATGACAGAGAATAATGATGTACAAGAATGATGACAGAAATAATGATGTACAAAAATGATGACAGAGAATAATGATGTACAAAATGATGACAGAAAGTAATGATGTACAAAAATGATGACAGAGAATAACGTGTACAAAAATGATGACAGAGAATAATGATGTACAAAATGATGACAGAAAAATGATGTACAAGAATGATGACAGAGAATAACGGTGTACAAAATGATGACAGAGAATAATGATGTACAAAATGATGACAGAAATAATGATGTACAAATGATGACAGAGAATAATGATGTACAAAATGATGACAGAGAATAATGATGTACAATATGATGACAGAGAATAATGATGTACAAATGATGACAGAGAATAAGATGTACAAGTATGATGACAGAGAATAACGGATGTACAAGTATGATGACAGAGAATAATGATGTACAAGTATGATGACAGAGAATAATGATGTACAAGTATGATGACAGAGAATAACGATGTACAAGTATGATGACAGAGAATAATGATGTACAAGTATGATGACAGAGAATAACGATGTACAAGTATGATGACAGAGAATAATGATGTACAAGTATGATGACAGAGAATAATGATGTACAAGTATGATGACAGAGAATAATGATGTACAAGAATGATGACAGAGAATAATGATGTACAAGAATGATGACAGAGAATAACGATGTACAAGTATGATGACAGAGAATAATGATGTACAAAAATGATGACAGAGAATAACGATGTACAAGAATGATGACAGAGAATAACGATGTACAAGAATGATGACAGAGAATAACGGTGTACAAGAATGATGACAGAGAATAACGATGTACAAGAATGTTGACAGAGAATAATGATGTACAAGAATGATGACAGAGAATAACGATGTACAAGAATGATGACAGAGAATAACGATGTACAAGAATGATGACAGAGAATAACGATGTACAAGAATGATGACAGAGAATAACGATGTACAAGAATGATGACAGAGAATAACGATGTACAAGAATGATGACAGAGAATAGTGATGTACTAGAATGATGACAGAGAATAGTGATGTACAAGAATGATGACAGAGAATAATGATGTACAAGAATGATGACAGAGAATAACGGTGTACAAGAATGTTGACAGAGAATAATGATGTACAAGAATGTTGACAGAGAATAACGATGTACAAGAATGATGACAGAGAATAATGATGTACAAGAATGATGACAGAGAATAACGGTGTACAAGAATGTTGACAGAGAATAACGGTGTACAAGTATGATGACAGAGAATAACGTTGTACAAGTATGATGACAGAGAATAATGGTGTACAAGAATGATGACAGAGAATAATGGTGTACAAGTATGATGACAGAGAATAATGATGTACAAGAATGATAACAGAGAATAATGGTGTACAAGAATGATGACAGAGAATAACGGTGTACAAGTATGATGACAGAGAATAACGGTGTACAAGTATGATGACAGAGAATAACGGTGTACAAGTATGATGACAGAGAATAATGGTGTACAAGAATGTACAAGAATGATGACAGAGAATAATGATGTACAAGTATGATGACAGAGAATAACGGTGTACAAGAATGATGACAGAGAATAATGGTGTACAAGTATGATGACAGAGAATAATGATGTACAAGAATGATGACAGAGAATAACGGTGTACAAGAATGATGACAGAGAATAACGGTGTACAAGTATGATGACAGAGAATAATGGTGTACAAGTATGATGACAGAGAATAATGGTGTACAAGAATGATGACAGAGAATAATGATGTACAAGAATGATGACAGAGAATAATGGTGTACAAGAATGATGACAGAGAATAACGGTGTACAAGTATGATGACAGAGAATAATGGTGTACAAGTATGATGACAGAGAATAACGGTGTACAAGAATGATGACAGAGAATAACGATGTACAAGAATGATGACAGAGAATAACGATGTACAAGTATGATGACAGAGAATAATGGTGTACAAGTATGATGACAGAGAATAACGGTGTACAAGTATGATGACAGAGAATAATGGTGTACAAGTATGATGACAGAGAATAACGGTGTACAAGAATGATGACAGAGAATAACGATGTACAAGAATGATGACAGAGAATAACGATGTACAAGAATGATGACAGAGAATAACGATGTACAAGAATGATGACAGAGAATAACGGTGTACAAGAATGATGACAGAGAATAACGGTGTACAAGAATGATGACAGAGAATAATGGTGTACAAGTATGATGACAGAGAATAACGGTGTACAAGTATGATGACAGAGAATAATGGTGTACAAGTATGATGACAGAGAATAACGGTGTACAAGAATGATGACAGAGAATAACGATGTACAAGAATGATGACAGAGAATAACGATGTACAAGAATGATGACAGAGAATAACGATGTACAAGAATGATGACAGAGAATAACGATGTACAAGAATGATGACAGAGAATAACGATGTACAAGTATGATGACAGAGAATAACGATGTACAAGAATGATGACAGAGAATAACGATGTACAAGAATGATGACAGAGAATAACGATGTACAAGAATGATAACAGAGAATAACGGTGTACAAGAATGATGACAGAGAATAACGATGTACAAGAATGATGACAGAGAATAACGATGTACAAGAATGATGACAGAGAATAACAGTGTACAAGTATGATGACAGAGAATAATGGTGTACAAGTATGATGACAGAGAATAATGGTGTACAAAAATGATGACAGAGAATAACGGTGTACAAGTATGATGACAGAGAATAATGGTGTACAAAAATGATGACAGAGAATAATGGTGTACAAGTATGATGACAGAGAATAATGGTGTACAAAAATGATGACAAAGAATAACGGTGTACAAGTATGATGACAGAGAATAACGGGTGTACAAGAATGATGACAGAGAATAATGGTGTACAAAAATGATGACAGAGAATAATGGTGTACAAGTATGATTACAGAGAATAATGATGTACAGGAATGATTTATAACAAGAATGATGACAGAGAATAATGGTGTACAAGAATGATGACAGAGAATAACGGTGTACAAGAATGATGACAGAGAATAATGGTGTACAAGAATGATGACAGAGAATAATGATGTACAGGAATGATTTATAACAAGAATGATGACAGAGAATAACGATGTACAGGAATGATTTTTAACAAGGATGGTGACAGAGAATCACGCTGTACAACAGTGATTTATAAGAAGAATGATGACAATTCCCAGTGGACTGTCTGTATACAGTTAACGTCCTAACTAGTGTCTGATGACTAATATCAGTGAAGATGATTATCGATGAAAACTTTGATTGAAAAGCAAATGGTCAAGGTATGCCTAATTTGTTACTTTTCTGTTGAATCAATGAAAAAATTTATTGAAAAATAAATGGTCATGGTACACCTGATTTGTTACTTTTCTGTTGGACTTATTGTGCCCTTGGTGATAATTTTTTGAAAAAAGTCACCCCCCCCCCCAAAAAAAAAAAAAATCACCAAGCAGGTATGACACATTCAGCAGTGCATGGCGTTTAAACCATCAGACGATGTTTGTCAACAGTGTCACACTGTCTGCATAGTCTTTAAGGGAAAAGGGTCAAGTTAGGGGAATGAGAGAGGGTAGGTGACCGTGGAGGGAGAGAGGGCATGTATCCACAGTGACGATACAGTGTCACTAAACGAAAAAGGTCAAACTGGCGGTCAGGAAGAACCCTACCCCTGACTCCAACAGCCCATCCCCCACACGCCACCTTCTACAGTTCACTATCTCAAACAGTGCAGAGGACGACAAATGAAAACAAACAAACAAACAAAAGTTTATGGGCTGATCATGGAGAGAGGTGGTTACTGGCCATAGAAAAGAAACAGGGGAGAAGGGAAGACGGCAACCTTCGCCACGCACAGGGGGAGACAACACAGGATGAGGTTATCTCCCTTTCATGGCGATATTTTCCCCTTGCCTATCGCTTCATGCTGTCGCGCCAATCATCGTCTTTCATCTACACCCTGGTCCTCTTTCATAACACACTCCTCTCTCTTACCGTCACCCAGATTCTCTTTCGTCACTCCCCCTCCCTCCTTTCTGTCTGCCCTTTTGATTTATTTTCATCACTTCACCCCCACCTTCACTCATCCCCTTCTGGGCCCCTGTCAAGCTTTGGATCCTGATAGACTGCTTTTTTTTTATGCACGATAAATCTTTTTGTATTTCGAGCCAGCTGTGCCTCTTTGCGTCTTTCTGCACCTTGTTGTCATTTCTGTCATTTCCCCTGATCTCTCTTCTTTGTTCACGTCTCTGTCTCTCTTCACATACGTCTCTCCTTGTGTCCCTTGAGGGCGGATGGCCGGGAGACCTGCATCCTCAAAGAGTCCGTCTGTCTGTTTGTCTGTCTGCTCATAACAGCTCAGCTTTCCATCTTTTTGCAGAAACTCTATAAGCAGCTGAAAATAGAAATACATGAACCACACTGGGATGGTCCATGTTCTTTGAAAACTCCACACCCCACATCATGGAGATGGTCCAGTGAACCATGTTTCCTGAATGCACCACACACCCCACACCATGGGGATGGTCCCATAAGCCATGTTTCCTGAATACACCACACCCCATATCATGGATATGGTCCAATCAGCCATGTTCCCTGAGTACGCCACACCCCACATCATGGATATGGTCCAATCAGCCATGTTCCCTGAGTATGCCACACCCCACATCATGGATATGGTCCAATCAGCCATGTTCCCTGAGTATGCCACACCCCACATCATGGATATGTCCAATAAGCTGTGTGTCTGAATACACCACTCCCTACTCATTGGGATAGTTCAATGAAGCATGTTTATTGAGCATACACCACACCTCACATCATGGAGATGACCCAGTAAGCTGTGTTTCCTGAATGCACCTCATATCCCACATCATGGGGATGGTCTAATAAGCCATGTTTCCTCAACACCACACCTCACATCATGGAGATGGTCCAGTAAGCCATGCTCGCCGAACATTTAATTGAACTAGTGAATAGCAGAAGAAAACAAGAACAAATGATGTAGCTCATAACTCTCAGACCAGTTTTACTTCGAAATTTGGAACAAGAAAAGAAAAATTATATTTAACCCTTCGATTCCCATACCCTATCCACCAACTGCAAAAACTTAACCCTGTGACTCCCTGAACTTATCACCAGCTTCCCGCAAGAAGCTGGTGGATAGGGTGAGGCAATCAGAGGGTTAAGGTTTTGCTTTGCTACCGTGGTTGACAATGCAAGATGCTGGCGGACAGTGTGCGGGAGTCAAAGGGTTAAAGAAATCAAACAGAAGGGTAGTGCGTAAATAGGCCAGAATTCTTTTGTAAATATTCATCATTTTTCAGGATACTTTACACGTTATGGTTTGAGCAAGCATGAAGGAAGATGACATATTTTGGCTCTGTGTTTAGAGGCTCACTTGTCTGTGATTAAAACAGAACACAGGATTTCTGTGATTACATGTAATGATTTGATAATAATAGTAATCCATTTATGTAGCGTAAACATTCCATTTCAGAGAATGCTATTTGCATTTTAAACACACACCACACACACACACACACACACACCACACACACACACACACAACACACACACACACACACACACACACACACACACACACACACACACACACACATAATATACACACACACACACACACACACACACCACACACACACACCACACACACACACACACACACACACACACAATAACACACACATACACACACACACACACACACACACACACACACACACACACACAACAACAACACACACTGCTTGCACGTGAAAAGGGGGAATAAGAGGGTTGCCATGTCGGTCTGTCAGTGCACTACACACACACACACACACACACACACACACACACACACACACACACACACACACACACACACACACACACACACAACACACACACACACACACACACACACACACACACACACACAACACACAGTCACACACACACACAGAATCACACACACTACAGTCACACACACACATACAGAGTCACACACACACAGTCACACACACACACACACACACGCACGCACGCGCGCGCGCGCGCGCGCGTGCGTATAGACAGAGTGCATAATGATTGGACCTAGAAGAGTCACAAGCAGAAATATATGAATTGTGAAAGTATTTCTGAAAGTGATCTGTTTTTAGGTGCTTTTTGACAAGAAGCAGACAATTACTTTGTCGGAGAGACACTGGGAGTGAGTTCCATGTTGTTGGGCCAAAATAAGAGAAAGATTTCTTTCCGCAAGTTGTTCGCGAGAATCTAGAGACCTTAGAGTTTTGGAAGGTGCGTAGAAAAGAAGAAGTTCTGACATATACTATGTTATGGTATTTGAACTTAGGCGCTGAAGGGAGAGAGTGGCAATTTTATACTCAATTTTTGCTTTGACTTGAAGCCAGTGTAGTTCACCCAAGAGTGCTTTTGCACTAAACAGTGTGCTCTCCCGTGGAACATGTTGAGCTACGCTATTGCGGATTTGTTGCAATTTGGATAGCTTATCATCAGAAGGTCCAGTCAAGAGAGGGATACAGTCCTCTAGTCTGTATAGAATGAAAGACACATAGTATGCAATGTCAGCAGAAAGAAAGGGCAAAATTTATTTATTCCCAGTGAGATGTGTATATTTATATATATATTTATATATATATATGTATGTGTATTATACATAGTACATATATATATATTATATATATATATATATATATATATATATATATATATATATATACACATATCAATTAACGACATGTTTCATCTGATGGCTGTGTAACAGGACATACAAACTAAAGAGGACCATGACTTAGATTGCTTAGTCCATTCTGAAATATGAAGAATTCCTTGAAGCACCAGTCAAAGGCAAAGCAGCTGTGTGATTGTTAATCTGGAACCTGGATGTAAAAAATCCATCAAAACCTGCTAAGGGGAAAAAGAACAGAGCGTCGATTTCCTGAGGTAGGGACGATAACTGTGGTGTCTTAGTGCTGTGGTAGCTGTGGACGATTGGATAAACAGCGAACCTACGAAATGAAATGTACTACTGTCTGACAAACTCAAATGAAGCCCAATCAGGATTTTCTTCTTCTCCCCCGTCCTCATTAAGGCGTTCATTCACACCCTGACCTGACCTGGCCAGAAGAGGGTCTATGACCACGACGTTTCATACTCCAACTCGGCTAACGATTTACAGTCATCAAACCACAAAGCTCTGTCCCTGTCTATGGTTAAAGGGGGTCACGAAATCATGTATTGAAGGGTATGCCTCATGTTGTAGTTAGTGTACCTACAATTCTGTCTGTCTGCCTGCCTGCCTATCTATCTGCCTGCCTGCCTGCCTGCCTGCCTGCCTGCCTGCCTGCCTGCCTGTCTGTCTTAGAGTAACCTTCAGAATTAGTCCTGATTTGTAGTCAATGTGCATTCGAGTGTCTGTAAGAGGAAAACCTCAGCATCAGCTTTCAAGCGATGAGACCATCATCTACCATTTTCTGCTTCATTTTTCTCCACACAGCGTGTGTACAACAGTTTGGTTTTGATTAAGCGTTAAAAAAAAAGTATTCAAAAACAAACAATGTCCAGTGTTTGATTAAGAAACATCATGTTGAAATCACGTTCGGAAAACTGACTAAACGTTGTCGTATTGTATGGTGTCATTCCCTTTTACCGTTTGAAAATTAACAATCAATCAGTCAGACAATCAGTCAGTCAATCTGTCTGTCGCCCTCGTCACATCCTAGACCCTGTCTATAATCTGGTGAAAGGCAGTTGGTGTTAATTTTAAGGGTTTCTGGAAAAAAAAAGACAAACAGAAATTAAAGAACAAGTGATTTAATGTGGCAAATAGTTTGGAAGTCTGTAGTGTATCAGTAGACCTCTTTTCAGCACATGCACATTCATGTCAGCGTGTGTGTCGTTGGACACGAGCACACACACACACGCACACGCATACGCACACACACAACACACACACACACACACACACACACACACCACACACACACACACACACACACACACACACAAGAGAGAGAGAGAAGAGAGAGAGAGAGAGATTTGTAGAAGTCATCTGTTCATGGTACGAGGGCATCGTGTGTCGTCATCCGACCAACCAGTCCCCCCTCCCCTCCCTCCCCTGTGTCTGGAACCTCTCTCTCCCCTTCCACTACCATTTTCTACCCTTCTCTCACTCCAACATCACTTTCACCGTCATTCCTCCACTTCCTTCTTCTCCCCCTCCCCTCCCATTCCTCTTGAGTTGACGATCTTGCTTCGGAAATTGATCATTAGTAACAACACCTTCAGGAAATTGAATTTGATTTGGATTTGGAAATAAGGGCGAGTTTGAGTTTATTTAATAAACGCTGCCAACCTTGCTGCCTTCCCCATTCCCCAGGGTCCACCCTCTCCCACCCACCATGACGGAGACAGGGCCAGCAACTCGTCATGGTTTGGTTTACAAGATTGTCTCTCGTTTACACACTTGTCTTCCCCTGCCCCGGGTTGTCTCCCCCCGGAAATTCGGTGCCGAGGGAGTTGGAGGGCTGGATGGGTGTGGTGTCATGGGGACTGAGGGGGGGGGGGGCGTGACACCCCATGAGCAGTGTACAGTGCCACCCCAGGTCTGTGGGTATCGATCACACTGTTTCAGGATGGCAACACACAGCTTTGTATGGGGGGGGGGGGTAGGGGGATCTGTTTCATCCTGAGGACATCTCGCCTCCACCCACCCCCCTCTTTTTTTGTACAGAGGTATCTAATGCCCTGCCTTGAGGACTTGGCCTGCTGCTGGCTCAGATGGGTCTGTTTTGTTTTGTTTTGTTTGAATCAGGAATACACAACAATGAATCAGAACTCTGATGTAACAAGATGAGACAAGACAAGACAAGACAAAAAGATTTTGTTGTTGTTTTTTTTTGGGGGGGGGAGTTAGACTGCTAGCATTCTGCTGACTCAAATGTCTTGCCTCGTACCAGGGTGTGTGTGCGAAGAGCACCTTCCACTCTGAGCTAACACAAACCATGCCATCCATGGCTGTGAAGAGCAAAAGAAACCACACCCTTCCACGTGCAGGCTGGAGACACTGTCGCCAGCTCTGTACGTGCTGAATGGACCCGTCTCACACAGGTGTTATCCATGCCTGACAGGACCTCAGTCTCCAAGCGTTCTATACTTCTGCCCACTGTTTAGAAATGAACTGAGCAGTGGTCTTATGGGGCAACTAGAAAAACAGCTTTTGGGAAACAAACATGATTTACTGATAACCACGTGTCATCCAGAACAACAACACTGATCATAGGACTGACCGACATGTCACTATCGCTGTATCATAATGTAAACTTTGTCCAACACATTGACCACAGGACTGACGGACATGTCACTATCGCTGTATCATAATGTAGATTTTGTCCAACACATTGACCATAGGACTGACGGACATGTCACTATCGCTGTATCATAATGTAGACTTTGTCCAACACATTGACCATAGGACTGACGGACATGTCACTGTCGCTGTATCATAATGTAGACTTTGTCCAACACATTGACCATAGGACTGACGACATGTCACTGTCGCTGTATCATAATGTAGACTTTGTCCAACACATTGACCATAGGACTGACAGACATGTCACTGTCGCTGTATCATAATGTAGACTTTGTCCAACACATTGACCATAGGACTGACGGACATGTCACTGTCGCTGTATCATAATGTAGACTTTGTCCAACACATTGACCATAGGACTGACGGACATGTCACTGTCGCTGTATCATAATGTAGACTTTGTCCAACACATTGACCATAGGACTGACGGACATGTCACTATCGCTGTATCATAATGTAGACTTTGTCCAACACATCAACCATACGAATGTTAGCTGGATCACTATCGCTGTTTCAGAATGTAGATTTGTCCTCAGTGCTGTGATGAGTGTGTCCTCAAGTATATGAAGATGATGATGTTGGTGTCAACATTAGTTGTGGACAGAACTGGGGGTCACCTTTGTCTGTATGTGATATCACCCTGCTGCTTAGTCTGCCGGATGATGTCACTCAGGTGACCTCAGTTCTGTCCAGACCTAACTTCGACATCGAAATCTTCACCTTCATATATTGAAGACACATCCATCACTTCAGTAAGGACATACACATCACTACAGTGAGGACACACACATCACCACAGTGAGGACATACACATCACCACACTGAGGACATACATATCACCAACTGAGGACACACATCATCACAATGAGGACACACATCACCACAGTGAGGACATACACATCACCACAGTGAGGACACACACATCACCACAGTGAGGACATACACACACCAGTGAGGACATACACATCTCCACAGTGAGGACACATCACCACAGTGAGGACACACATCACCACAGTGAGGACATACATCACCACACTGAGGACATACACATCACCACAGTGAGGACACACACATCACCACAGTGAGGACACACATCACCACAGTGAGGACACACATCACCACAGTGAGGACATCACACATCACCACAGTGAGGACATACATATCACCACAGTGAGGACACACATCACCACAGTGAGGACATACACATCACCACAGTGAGGACACACACACATCACCACAGTGAGGACATACACATCACCACAGTGAGGACACAACATCACCACATGAGGACATACACATCACCACTGAGGACAACACATCACCACAGTGAGGACATACACATCACCACAGTGAGGACATACAATCACACGTGGACCACACTCACCACGTGAGGACATACACATCACCACAGTGAGGACAACAATCACCACAGTGAGGACAACACATCACCACAGTGAGGACATACACATCACCACAGTGAGGACACACACACATCACCACAGTGAGGACACATCACACATCACCACAGTGAGGACATACACATCACCACAGTGAGGACACACACATCATCACCACAGTGAGGACATACACATCACCACAGTGAGGACATACACAATCACCACAGTGAGGACACACACACATCACCACAGTGAGGACATACACATCACCACAGTGAGGACAACACAATCACCACAGTGAGGACATACACATCACCACAGTGAGGACATACACATCACCACAGTGAGGACCACACACATCACCACAGTGAGGACATACACATCACCACAGTGAGGACACACACATCACCACATGAGGACAACACATCACCACAGTGAGGACAACACACATCACCACAGTGAGGACATACACATCACCACAGTGAGGACATACACATCACCACAGTGAGACACACATCACCACAGTGAGGACACACATCACCACAGTGAGGACATACACATCACCACAGTGAGGACACACACATCACCACACTGAGGACATACACATCACCACAGTGAGGACATACACATCACCACAGTGAGGACATACACATCACCACAGTGAGGACATACACATCACCACAGTGAGGACATACACATCACCACAGTGAGGACACACACATCACCACAGTGAGGACATACACATCACCACAGTGAGGACATACACATCACCACAGTGAGGACAACCACATCACCACACTGAGGACATACACATCACCACAGTGAGGACATACACATCACCACAGTGAGGACACACATCACCACAGTGAGGACATACACATCACCACAGTGAGGACATACACATCACCACAGTGAGGACATACACATCACCACACTGAGGACATACACATCACCACAGTGAGGACATACACATCACCACAGTGAGGACATACACATCACCACAGTGAGGACATACACATCACCACACTGAGGACATCACATCACCACAGTGAGGACATACACTCACCACAGTGAGGACACACATCACCACAGTGAGGACATACACATCACCACATGAGGACATACACATCACCACAGTGAGGACATACACATCACCACAGTGAGGACATACACATCACCACAGTGAGGACACACACACATCACACCAAGTGAGGACATACACATCACCACAGTGAGGACACTACACATGACCACAGTGAGGAATACACATCACCACAGTTGAGGACATACACCAAGTGAGACACAAATCACACAGTGAGGACAACACATACCACAGTGAGGAAAGCATCACACAGTGAGGACATTACGAAACCACATTAGGCGCACCAATTGAGAGAGGTTGAATTATGGGATGGAGGAGAGGCGTGATGATAGAGAGTGGCAAGTGGAGCTGGTGAGAGGGAGAGAGAGAGAGGAGAGAGAGAGAGAGGAGAGAGAGGAGAGGAGAGGAGAGAGAGAGCTGCAGAACTGTATCATGCTACACCTACCTTGTTGTCTTTAAAGCAGAGTCCATTTCCAGGAGGAGATGCTGGGAGAATGAAAAACAAGAGAGAGAGGGAAAGGAGGAAGAGAGGGCAAACAGAACTATATCTGGCTAAACAAACAAAGGGACTGCTCTCTCATCATCAAAGATGGCATAACAGAATTTCACGAGTTATGCTGTGGAATAAATTGAAATGTGTCCCACACTGGCACGGCCCGCTCTCTGGCCACTGCCATTTAAAGGTCAGCCCGGAACACTGAAACCTAAGACCAGTTCCTATTTGCTTAGCAAATACAAAGCCCCTACCAGATTTTTGTCTCCCGGATTTTTTCCTCTCAACGCTCGTTTTTTTAATCCATCGTTTTTGTGTTTCTCCAACAACTCTAGTTTTTTCTCTCCCTTTTCAGGGAGGGTCTTAGCGAGCACTTGATGGAAGATACAGCTAATGATGAACTGCCCAGTTTGTCTGTTGGCTGGTTTAAAAAAACAGAGAGCCCCAGCCCCTGATCGATAGTTTCCATCAGAAAAATGATTCCCGCACAAAGAGGGATATTTGAATTGGATTGTAATGTTAGTATGTGCTGCGTATCCTTGTACTAGGAGAGCTGCTGCCTGCTCTCTCTCTCTCTCTCCCCTCCCTCCCACACTCTCTCCCTCTTTCTCTTTCTCTCTCAGGCCTGTTCTTTGCTCTGCTAGTTTTTCCCTCACCTCCTTTGCCTTGTTTTTTTGTCTGCCTTTTGTTTTTCTTCTTTTCTTTTCTTCCCTTTTTGCTTTCTTCCCACAGATGTAATGGAGAGTTGTGCAGTGTGGAGTGGAGTGCTGACACTGTTGATGTAGCCATTGTCTGTGTTAGTGACTCTCTGATGACCACATTCTCTTTCTCCGGGTACTCCGTGATTATCACTGCCCACCCTTTGTCATCCACCCTGCATCTCTCTCACTTTCTCCCTATCCCCCTCCCTTCTCTCTCTCTCTTCCTGTCCAGTCCATCATGTCGTTACTTCCATGTTTTGTGTCTGATGTATTGTTGTTGCACCGTGTCTAAAGTGTCATGATGGAAGCATCATCGTCAGTGTTGACAGAAATTCGCCTGTCTTTAGTGGGGTTTTGTTTTGTTTTGTTTGTTTTTGTTTGTTTTTTTGTTTGGTTTTGTTTATTTTATAACTTTTG
>JAPXFY010000019.1:12024209-12029209 GCA_030674185.1 Monoplex corrugatus
GACACAGGATTTATGACACCTCAATCTTTACCTTAAAATCTTACAGCTGAGACCTAGGTGTTTTACGTACGTTTGAGGTGTGAGCAAGCATGTTAAGTTTAGTTAAAGTGGAGCAAGTATGGGGAGAGAGAACTTTTGTCAGCAAGACATGGCAGAAAGTGCAGTATTTTTATGAGGGCATATGGTAGTCAAGATGATTCAGTCAGTACTGAAGATGAAGATCTTTTTCCTGGGCAGCGAACAGGTCAGCTGTTATGTTGCGGGCTGGGATTGAACTTGAAACATGAAATCCTGAGTCCACAGTGAGGCACAGAGCTCTAGGCCCCCGCTTTCCAGTCCTAACGTATATTCAGTTTCAGTTTCTCAAGATGACGTCTCTGCGCTCGGACAGAATTCCATATGCACTAACGTCACAGGTGCGATGTGATGGAGAAGATCCAGAATGATCACGGCACAAGCCTTAATTAAGCCTGCACATAAATCCACGAGCTGGCCTGGT
This sequence comes from Monoplex corrugatus, assembly GCA_030674185.1. Taxonomy (NCBI): domain Eukaryota; kingdom Metazoa; phylum Mollusca; class Gastropoda; order Littorinimorpha; family Ranellidae; genus Monoplex; species Monoplex corrugatus. Next base: position 12,024,709 of record JAPXFY010000019.1, read on the forward strand.
CATGAGGTCTACCTAGATAGTTCCATAACCCTGGGGTCGTAGGAGAGTGATGTGGCAAAGACTTCAACTTTTCCCGGGGCCACCACCACGAGGGCGGCGCCCATCCCCTAATGTATAATGCCATTCTGTTTGTCCACGTGTGACATGGGTACTAATCTGTTTATTTGGTTCATGTGAAATAGGTACTGGCCTTGTTCATTTGGGTCATGGAAAATGGGTACTAACGTATTCATTTGGTTCGTGTGGAATGGGTACTAGCCCTGTTCATTTGGTTCATGGAAAGAGATACATGTTCGTTTGTTTCATGTGAAGTGGGTACTGATCCTGTTCATTTGGTTGATGAGAAATGGGTTCTAACCTGTGTATTTGTTTCATACGTTATGGGAACAGCCTTGTTTGTTTGGTTTATATGAAATAGGAGCTAACGTAATCACTTGTTTCATATGAAATAAGTTCTAACCCTGTTCATTTGGTTCATGTTCATTTGGATACTGACTGTTCAAATAGTTCATCATAAAAAAAGAAATCGAGAAACCCGTGTCTGTCCTCTCTCTTTGTGCCCTCTTTCCTGTCTCCATCTGTCAGCTCTGTTCACCTCTGTATCATCCGTGTGCACGTACACTACTTATGTACATAAACACGCAGCTCGCGCGCACACACGCATGCACGCGCGCGCACACACACACACACACACACACACACAACACACACACACACACCACACACACCACACACACACACACACACTGTGTTGGGGTTAATTCCTGTAGCAACACACGCAGACGTGTCTAAAACTGTTTTTACAGAATGGGGGTGGGGGATGGAGGTGGAGAAAGAAAGAAAGAATCAAACCACTGTCCATTTTGAAGGATGTTTCTGGCTTACCGAATAAGGAACAAAAAATACTGAAAACTGTTTTTTGCTTTACAAGTTTAGAGAAAACACAAGATAAAATTCAGATGGTCTGGCCACATCCGGTAAACTTCCATTTTCTGAACTTTTTGTTTGTTTTGTTTTTGTGTTTTTTGCAACACAGCTTTCCACATAACGACTGAATACGATACGACTCAAAACAGCGCGCCACAAGGGATTATGACGATGTTATAAATCTATTAGAAAATCAGACAAGGGACGTTGTACACACACACACACACACACACACACACACACACACACACAACACACACACACACACACACACAACAACACACACACACACACACACACACACACACACACACACACACACACACACACACACACACACACACACACTGTCCCATTTTCTAATTTTCTACGCCATATCAGTGGCCACGGAATCGCCCTGGTATAAGAAAATTGGAGAGAAGATTATTTCCCAGGTCCCTCCTCTTGAAGGCCAATTAGCTTTCTTGCCTTTCAGAAATCTTGGTAAAAGATTTGGTGGCACTGCACTGCAGCGACGCTTCTCAAAGGGGAGAGCATCCCGAGTTTCACATGGTCTATTCACTATAACAGAAGAAATGAATAATTGAACATGAACATTGCACAATATTATGATGATGAGTACGATGGGGATGACAACATGATGCTATGGCTTTCTATTTGGATGGACTGCGTGATAGAGTTGTGCTATACGCTTTCTTTCATAATATATCCTGACGTCAACCAGGCCCGAGAGATACAGACACCTGCGGAGACAGGTTGCAAGTTAACTTGGCTGTTGTCTTTGCTTCAAAAACAGATGTTCTAGCACTTACACGCCACAGTCGGTTTGAAGTCATCTTCCAATTCTTGTTAAGATAGGGAAGGTGGGAAGAGGGGTGGGAGCGTGTAGAGAGTTTAGAGGAGGGGGGGGGGAGAGGGGTTGAGGGTTAATGAAAGTGACCAGCAGTCAGGGAGTGGAAATACAGCGAAATGGAATAAGACAGGGCTTGTCGTGTCTGTTGAACGGTGCGCGTGATAGTGCACGTGCACACACACAACTAGATGCGCGCGCGCACGCACATAGTCTGTCTGTCTGTGTCTCTGTCTGTCTGTCTTCTCTTTCTTTCTTTCTTTTTTCTTTCTTCTGTCTGTCTGTCTGTATCTGTCTGTCTGTCTGTCTGTCTGTTCTGTCTCTCTCTCTGGGAATGGTCAACGCCAGGGTCATCTCCTTAGATTTTGTGCGCAAATGCATTGATAGGTGTACTTAATTTTCTTTCTTTCTTTTTTCCCCTGTAAGTTGTTGTCTTGAAAAGTTATATGGCTCTACGCAGTCGGCTATACAGTAACAATATCTCGGTCTTTCTCCTTCTCTGTCTTTGTTCTCGTGTCTGTCTGTTCTTCCTCTCGTGTCCTGTCTCCCCTATCTGTCCTTCTCTCTCAGGAAAAAGAAGAAGGAACGAAAAGGAGAACACCAACGAAAGCCTGTTTCCATGGAAGGAAAAGAAAAAGCCCGGTATGACTTTTGTTGCACCTAACCCTAAGATAAGACAGTAATTACCAAACACACAGATACGTAAAATAATCTACACCCACACACAAACACGTGCACGCTCACACACATGCCCAAACAGGTGCGTAAAGAGGATCAATAACTCTTAACACTTAAGACATTTTTGTGTCCTTTGATATGGGATGATGATGATGACGATGACGATGACGAACGACGACGATGATTGATGACGACGATGTGTAGGTTATATAATACTAACATGCGGACATGTAACCGCGACGTATTAAAGGAGAGAGCGGTACACACAAAACAATGAACATATAACGCCAGTGCGATTCTTGCTTTACCACTGTATTATCACAGTTCATTGTTTTCATCATAGCAGAAGGGGTGGACATGTCTTTGCCTTAATGTGTCTACCTTTGTTTCTCATGCGTTTGTGGAGCACTTAAGGGCTTTTGTGAGATGAGGCGTTGTACAGGTAGTCATCACGATTATTGTGTCATATGATAAGAGCCTACATGTCTTACTGGAGAGAAACAATCAGCACAAAAAAAAAAAAGGCATAGCCGAAAAACTAGAAAGGACTGAAGGGGGAGGACGAAGAAGAAGAATGTAGAACGCCAAGGGGAAAAAAGAAGAAGCGAGCAGTAGCACTGAGAAAAGGAGTCAGCAAAAGAGGAACAAAGAAGAGCGAGAGGAGGAGGACGAAGAGCATAATGATAAGAAAATGAACAAAGAAAAGCAAAGAGAAAGAACAGCAAGACAAAGGAAAGCAAGAGAAAGAAGAGCAATAAGAATGAGGAGAAAAAAGAAGAGTAAGATGAAGAAAGAGAAGAGAGTAAAAATAACAAGAAAACCACGCGAAAGAAGAGCAAAATGAAAAAAAGAAGAAGAAAGAAGACCTGTAAGATAAAGAAGACTAATAGAAAGAACAACAGTGATGACAAGACAAAGACAGACGACCAAGAATAATAAGAAAGAAAAGCAATACGAAGAAAACGAAGAGAAGGAAGAGCAAGAATAAAAAGAGCCGAAGAAAGAAGACCAAGATTAAGAAAAAGGAAACGTAATGATAATAAAGCCAAGAGATAGAAGAGCCAAAAGACATTTAGAAAAATGAGAAGAAGAAAGAAGTGCAAGAAGAAGAAATAAGAACAGTGGCCATAAGAAGAAGACACAGCAGAAGAAGAAGAGAGAAACACTAAGACCAAGAAGAAGACCAGGAATAAGAATAAAGCGGAGCAAGAAAAATCAGAACAAAAGAAAGAAGAGCAAAACCACGAAGGAAATTTCCAAAATGAAGACGGCACCACAAGGTTGTCCAGAAGTTAGAGGAAGAGACAGAGCAGCAGAACAGAACAACGTCCCATCATCTTCAGTGACGTGGCCAAGTGCAAAAGGGTGGGATGGGGGTGGTGGGTGGGGTGGGGAACTGTTGGATGAAGGTAGGGGTGAAGAAGAGTTGGGTGATGGTGGTGGTGGTGGTGGTGTCAGAAAACGAGGGTGTGGTGGTTGAATAGAATTGACTGTGAGAGTGGTGGTAGCTTCATGTTTGCTTGCATGTAATTAAAAGCGGAGCGGATGGGGGGTGAGGGAAGGAGAAGAGAGAGAGAGAGAGAGAGAGAGAGAGAGTGTGTGTGTGTGTGTGTGTGTGTAAGGAGAGAGAGATTTATTCGGCTGGATGGCGGAGGCCTTAAGTTAACGAAGATGCAATTCACTTGTCAATTTGCTCTCTCTCTCTCTCGCTCTCGCTCTCGCTCTCTCTGTCTGTTTGTCTCTCTCTCTCTCGCTCTGTCTGTCTGTCTCTCTCTCGCTCTGTCTGTCTCTCTGTCTGTCTGTCTGTCTGTCTCTCTGTGCCTGTCTGTCTCTTTCTCTTACGTCTCTCTCTGTCTCTCTCTCTGTCTGCCTATCTGTCTTTGGCTGTGTCTTCCTGTCTGTCTCTTTCTCTTTCGTCTCTCTCTGCCTCTTTCTGTCTCTATCTCTGTCTGTCTCTGTCTTTCTCTTTCTCTCTCTCTGTTTTTCTTTTTCTGCTGCCCCTATTTTTCTTTCTGTCTCTGCGTGTGTCTGTCTGTCTCTCACTGC
>JAPXFY010000019.1:12036709-12041709 GCA_030674185.1 Monoplex corrugatus
GTAGTGGGGTACACTATGTATTGTTGTGTAGTGGGGTACACTATGTATTGTTGTGTAGTGGGGTACACTATGTATTGTTGTGTAGTGGGGTACACTATAGTATTGTTGTGTAGTGGGGTACACTATAGTATTGTTGTGTAGTGGGGTACACTATGGTATTGTTGTGTAGTGGGGTACACTATGGTATTGTTGTGTAGTGGGGTACACTATGGTATTGTTGTGTAGTGGGGTACACTATGGTATTGTTGTGTAGTGGGGTACACTATGGTATTGTTGTGTAGTGGGGTACACTATGGTATTGTTGTGTAGTGTGGTACACTATGGTATTGTTGTGTAGTGGGGTACACTATGGTATTGTGTAGTGGTAACTTGGTTGTTAGTGGGGTACACTATAGTATTGTTTGTGTAGTGGGGTACACTATGGTATTGTTGTGTAGTGGGGTACACTGTGGTATTGTTGTGTAGTGGGGTACACTATGGTATTGTTTGTAGTGTGGGTACACTATGGTATTGTTGTGTAGTGGGGTACACTGTGGTATTGTTGTGTAGTGGGGTACACTGTGGTATTGTTGTGTAGTGTGGTACACTGTGGTATTGTTGTGTATTGGGGTACACGTGGTATTGTTGTGTAGTGGGGTACACTATGTATTGTTGTGTAGTGGGGTACACTGTGGTATTGTTGTGTAGTGGGGTACACTATGGTATTGCTGTGTAGTGGGGTACACTATGGTATTGCTTTGTAGTGGGGTACACTATGGTATTGCTTTGTAGTGGGGTACACCATGGTGCTGCTTTGTAGTGGGGTACACTATGGTATTGTTGTGTAGTGGGGTACACTATGGTATTGCTTTGTAGTGGGGTACACTATGGTACTGCTTTGTAGTGGGGTACACTATGGTATTGTTGTGTAGTGGGGTACACTATGGTACTGCTTTGTAGTGGGGTACACTATGGTATTGTTGTGTAGTGGGGTACACTATGGTACTGCTTTGTAGTGGGGTACACTATGGTATTGTTGTGTAGTGGGGTACACTATGGTACTGCTTTGTAGTGGGGTACACTATGGTATTGTTGTGTAGTGGGGTACACTATGGTACTGCTTTGTAGTGGGGTACACTACGGTATTGTTGTAGTAATGAAGTACACTGGTATGCTTTGTGTGGGGTACACTATGGTATTGTTGTGTAGTGGGGTACACTATGGTATTGTTGTGTAATGAAGTACACCATGGTGCTGCTTTGTAGTGGGGTACACTATGGTATTGTTATGTATTTCAGTAACTTGCTGCAGGAAGCTGGTGGATAGGGTGAGGGAATCAAAGGTTAAGTTATTGCTTTGCCAGCGTGGTTGACAGTGCAGAATCCTGGTGGACAGGATGCGGGAGTCAAAGAGTTAAAGGTCCTATGAGTCGTGTCAGTGTTAGACCCAGAAAGCATGCCCCACCAAAAATTAGGACTGTACAACAACATAATGGAATGTGGTCACCTCTCCTAACAGTCTTGAATTCCCATGCTGCACTAAAAAGTCTGTTATGTGATGATGTGCAGGCAGCCCAAATGATTTGGAGAATAGCGTCAAACAAAAAGACATGATGTTAATGATGGTATAACTGAACAAGTCAAGTATGGTTGACAAATTGAGAAATTGAGAGAGATAAAGAGGTAAGGAATAGAGAGGGAAGAAGAGAGAGGGAGAGAGAGAGAGAGAGAGAGAGAGAGAGAGATGAGAGAGGTTTGATTTGGTTCAGTTTTTACGTCGACACCCACCTCAGGTGATATGGCCGATGGGGATAACCATCCCAGGGAAGTGGGGGAAGGGGCACTTATCTAATCCTTTACTGACACCACCAGAACAACAATGATGTTAAGACGGGACAGTGAGAAGGCCAGTTTTAATGTAGCGCACCCCGGGAATCGAACCCACAGCCATTAGCATGTGAATCCGACGCTCAAACCAACTGAGCTACTGAGGCCCGCTGAGAGAGAGAGAGAGAGAGAGAGAGAGAGAGAGAGAGAGAGGAGGGAGGGAGGGAGGGAGGGAGAGAGAGAGAGAAAGAAAGAGAGTGGGGAGAGTGGAAGAGAGAGAGAGAGAGAGAAAGAGAGAGAGAGAGGGGGGGGGAAAGAGATAGAGAGAGAGAGAGAGGTGTGATCTCCTTTGTAGGCAGCCTGCTGAGAGCAGCAGATTTCCCTTGGGACGGAACGATAACGTTCAAGCCTTACGGTAGACCTCCCTGCCCCCAACAAGAAAACTTACTCTTGAGACAAATCGTGAGTGATGCAGAATTATTTTGATTCGTTTTCTTTTGTTTGAAAGAAAGAGATGTAAGGCTCGAATCGTGCGTCATCGCACCTTCCGTGTTCGCACTGGGCGCGCGCACTGCGGACACAGCAGACACACAGACTTAGAACACGTACATTCGACAAACAACGACGCGCGCACACACACACGCCCCATCAAGTACACACGGCACATCAAGACACACACAACACACACACACACACACACACACACACACACACACACACACACACACACACACACACAACACACAGAGATAGACAGACATACAGATGGAAGGAAGGACACACACACACACACACACACACAACACACAATACACTCACACTCACACACACACACACACACAGCACAAGAGAACGAAAGAAGACGAGAGATACAGAGAGAAGAGACCACGCAGACAGAAGAGAGAAACACACACACAGACAACATACACATAGAGAACGCATAACCACAGAACACACAAAACAACACACTCCACACAAAAACACAACACCACACACACCACCACACACACACACACACACACACACCACACACACACACAACACCAATACACACACAGCACACACACACATACATACGGAGTAGAGACGAGACACAGAGAGATGGGGAGAGAGGAGAGGAGAGAGAGATAGGAGGGGAGAGGAGAGAGAGAGAGAGAGAGAGAGAGAGAGAGAGAGAGAGAGAGAGAGAGAGAAGAGAGAGAGAGAACGATGGTAAAGAAATATTGTGCTGTTTGTGTTGTGTACGGAATGTGACCGTGTGTCAAACTAAACTTTCAACAGTCGTTATGGCACCGTTGTCATGACAACTGCCAAAGCATTTGAAAACATCACGAGTGTTTTTTGCCTCATCACATTCATCTCAATCACCTGAGACAGACAGTAACGAGAAGAGAAAAGAGGAGATAGATAGATAGAGAAAGGGAAAAAAAAAAAAAAAAAAAAAAAAAAGAGAGAGAGAGAGAGAGAATGTTTTAAATATATGGCCATTGGTTTTTACAAAAAGGTACAACTTTTGATAGCATGCTTCTATGAAGAACGAAATAATTGCAAATAATTTTTGCAATAGAACTATCAAATATCAGCATAAACATTTCCTCCTTTAAAAAAAAAAAAAGGCTTTATTTACGGACAACAGAACGTGTTTTAAACGCTAAAGATAAGAACTTTGCAAGATCCCTTATGTAGTCTGTATTTCTTGAAGACAACAGCATGGCAGACATGAAGGCAATCGGTTGTCTATGGAGTTGGTTAGGAATGAATTTTTGCTTAAAATCATCTAGCGCTTGGCAACACAAACTAAAGTGTATTTTATTTTCAACAGAACAGATACATAAAGGGAGTTGACATTGTGTTATTCTTGTTTGAAACATTCTGTAACAATGCAGCAGTACAGCTTTATCACCGACTCCAAATCCTAATGAGAGCTTTTTTATGTGTCTGTTCGGAGCAACGTAACCTTTTTTGTAAGTATTTTGTTCTATGTGTTGTATAGATGCCAAGTCTGTCACTTTTGTGTGAAAGCCATCATCCCAGTTTGCCAGCAACATTCTGACAGTCGTTGCTTGAGAGTGTATTGAAACGGTGTATCTCAGTTACACTTTTTTTTTTTTTTTGAAGTTTTTGCAGCACTGTTTCTCATTTACACAAATGTTTGTGAGAGTCTTGAAACAATGTAGCTCGTTAACACATATGCTTTTAAGTGTGTTGAAACAATGTCATCCCTGTTCTCTCGTTAACACAGAGGCTCGTTAGAGTGTGTTGAAACAGTGTTAGAGTGTGTTGAAACAATGTCATCCCTATTCTGTTGTTAACACAGATGTTTGTAAGAGTGTGTTGAAACAATGTCATCCCCATTCTCTCGTTAACACAGATGTTTGTAAGTGTGTTTAAACAATGTCATCCCTATTCTATCGTTAACACAGATGTTTGTAAGAGTGTGTTGAAACAATGTCATCCCTATTCTGTCGTTAACACAGATGTTTGTAAGAGTGTGTTGAAACAATGTCATCCCCATTCTCTCGTTAACACAGATGTTTGTAAGTGTGTTGAAACAATGTCATCCCTATTCTATCGTTAACACAGATGTTTGTAAGTGTGTTGAAACAATGTCATCCCTATTCTGTCGTTAACACAGATGTTTGTAAGTGTGTTGAAACAATGTCATCCCTATTCTATCATTAAACAGATGCTTGTAAGAGTGTGTTGAAACAATGTCATCCCTATTCTTGTTAACACAGATGTTGTAAGTGTGTTGAAACAATGTCATCCCTATTCTGTCGTTAACACAGATGTTTGTAAGATGTGTTTGAAACAATGTCATCCCTATTCTCGTTAACACAGATGTTTGTAAGAGTGTTGAAACATGTCATCCCCATTCTTCGTTAACACAATGCTTTTAAGTGTGTGTAAACAATGTCCCCTATTCTCATCGTTAACACAGATGTTTGTAAGAGTGTGTTGAAACAATGTCATCCCTATTCTCTCGTTAACACAGATGTTTGTAAGTGTGTTGAAACAATGTCATCCCTATTCTCTCGTTAACACAGATGTTTGTAAGTGTGTTGAAACAATGTCATCCCTATTCTCTCGTTAACACAGATGTTTGTAAGAGTGTGTTGAAACAATGTCATCCCTATTCTCTCGTTAACACAGATGTTTGTAAGTGTGTTGAAACAATGTCATCCCTATTCTCTG
>JAPXFY010000019.1:12046709-12054209 GCA_030674185.1 Monoplex corrugatus
ACACACACACACATACAACACTCACACACACACACAGAGGGAGGGAGGGAGGTAGGGGTGAAGACAGCCACCTGTTGCAGTCTGATCGATATCAGTGATTAAGGTATCAGCAACACCTGCACCTGTCCTATTGATCTCCATCGACCTCCACTGTGTGTCATCCCACCACACCGATATTCATTTATCTCCCTTCCATGCTTGTATCCCTGTTTGTCTGCTTGTGGATCCACATGGCCACGTCTTTTTCCTTCAGGGGGTGAGCGTTTGTGAAAAGCCCTCTGATATATTTAAAAAACAGGGGGGGGGGGGGGGGGGGGGGCTTGATTTAGTTTTATCTCTCTCTGTCTCTGTCTGTCTGTCTGTCTCTCCTTCAAATGTGGCCAAGGCCTTTTTAATAAATCGTTCGTTCGTCCCCCCCCCCCCTCTCTCTATCTCGCCGTCTCTCTCTCTCGCGATCTCTCTCTCTCTCTCTCTCTCTCTCTCTCGTCTCTCTCTCTGTGTCTCTTGCGCTCTCTCTCTCTCTCTCTCTCTCTCTCTCTCTCTCTCTCTCTCTCTCGCTGTCTCCCCCTCTGTCCCTCTAACCCCTGTCTCTCTGTCTGTCTGTCTGTCTCTCTGTGTATGTGTGTGTGTGTGTGTGTGTGTGTATGTGAAAAACGGACCATACTAGCATAAATTCACAAGCTATTTATCAGCGGGGTTTTATCGAGTGAAGACCACACAGAGCTCGGCCATCAACCGTCATGCCTAAATTCCAGTGAGCAGTATAAAGTATACCCCTTCTCCAGTTCCCCAAGTCTCTGGTATTGTCTATATATTGGTTTTTAAGTAAGCGATTTCACCATCGATTTGTATCCAGTCAATCGAGCCACACGTACACGTTGTTAAAATTTTAAACGAGTTTACATTACGTGTACCCCATGGAACCCCATTTCAAGATCTTGCCAGCGGTGTTGGATATTTTCGCAGGATCAAGACTTTTGCCAGTTAATTGGTGGTAAGGGTTTAGATGGAGCATACATGGATTTTATTTAAGTGCGATGTATGCTTCTTGAACAAAAACCAAATTCCATGGTGATGTTAGAACATAATGATTTAACATTATTAAGAGACACTGGGGCAATTTGGAGTTGATAGTGTTTTCCAAACTACAGTGATATAGAAACGCTGTCAGATAAAGGCGATTAGCGAAGCTAGTCTTCGCGTGAGACAGCATGGTTGTCGGGTGTGATTATCTGCTTGCAAAGGGGGATAATTTGGGGGGAAGGGGAGGAGGGCGTAGTGTGTGTGTGTGTGTGTGTGTGTGTGTGTGTGTGTGTGTGTGTGTGTGTGTGTGAGTGAGTGAGTGTGGTGTGTGTGTGTGTGTGTGTGTGTGTGTGTGTGTGTGTGTGTGTGTGTGTGTGTGTATTGATATCGGTGGCTTAGTTTGTACCTGTAGGTTGTTTGCTGTAATAATTAACTGGGCGGAGATTTGTTGTTTACAACACGTTGTTATGCGTCGTTGATCGCTTGATGGAGACTGTCTGTCTGTCTGTCTCTCTTCCACCTCCCATCCCCCCTCTCTCTCTTCCTCTCCCTGTCTCTCTTCCCCTCTCTCACGCAATCATACACCAAAGAAGAAGAGCGCAATAATTGTCAGGTAGTTGGGCAGTTTAAACAGTCACTTGCATAGGTTTACGTGTTTCCACTTGCTCTCTTCTCTCTGTCTTCTCCTGTCTTCTCTCTTGTGGTCTCTTGTCTATGTCTCTCTCTCTAGTCTCTTTCTCTGTCTCTTTCTTGTCTCTCACCTCTTCTTCTCTCTCTCTCTGTGCCTGTCTGTCGTCTCTCTGCGTCCAATGTTAGTTGCTATTTTGTAGTAGGTGTTGATATCTTTCTATGTGTAAGTGATAATTTCTTTTGTAACGCATTGAAAGAAGCCCTTCAGAAGGGGTAATGGCCTTTTTGAAAAATATCTGCTCTGAACTGTCTGTCTGTTCTGTCTGTCTGTCTGTCTGTCTGTCTGTCTCTCGTCTCTCTCTCTCTCTCTCTCTGCTCTCTCTCTCTCTCTCTCTCTTGAAACGGTAAACATTGAGGGAAAATTGTGAGCACCTCCCCTTTTTCCCCCCCCCCCCTTTTTTTTTTTTGTTCCTTCTTCAGTCTGCATGAATTAAAAGCAATTTTAAGTGGTGGGATTTTAAATCTGCATAGTCAGAAAATGTGTTGAAGTGGATTTTAACAAAAACTTGAGACCACGTCATTGAAGACTAAGTGGTTCGAAAACATCACTTTGTTGAGACATAATTTATGTGAGATTATGTATATATGAACATGGCAAAAATCGAGAATGTAAGATTAAGAGGTGTTTTTGAGTAAGGAATCTGGGAGATCTCTTTAGAAATACTTGTATCTGTCCACGCATGCATCCCTCCTTTCCTCTCTCGCTCTCTCTGTCTGTCTGTCTGTCTGTCTGTCTGTCTATGTATCTATCTCCCTATGATTTTATTATAAGATTGCAACATTTAAAGATTATGGTCAGTGCTAACGTGAGGAGGTAATGTATGATTTTCAACAGCTTCAGATTTTGTCGACATCCACGAAAACAGTTGGAGAGATGTAAAGAGATGTTGACCTGTTTGTCTTGTAACAGTTATTACCGTGGATTTGACGTTTCTGTCATGTGATAGTATCATGGATTTGGTTTTCAGTGTGATGTAGTTTTGACCTGTATACCAAGTTAGATAACTACTTTCGGTTTGAAATGGTTAAAGTTGTGTCATCAGGAAACAGTAACTAGGTCATTCATTTACGGTTAAAACAGTGTCAGTTCAAGGACTCAGCCTTGAGATACACCATAATTGATAGGTAATAGATGGTTCAGTTCTGTCTGTTGACACGATTTGTTTTCTATTAGTTAAATACGATGACACAAGGTCAAACGTACTTTCAGATAGACCATAATCTTTTAAGTTTGTTTTAAAGAATTGCTTGGTCGATGAGATCAAATGCTTCGGGAAAATCTACAAACAGAAAACCAGTGCTTTTATCGTTGTTTCTGAGCTATTGATCAAACAGATTTGTCATGAGATGCACGAGAAGTTTGTTCCAGCACTTTGTCTTTCTGCCCCTCCCCCAGAAATTCGTCCCCCCGTCTCTTCTATGTGTCTGGCTCACTCTCCTCTCTCCCTCCTCCCTCCCTCCCCCCTCTCCCCCTCTCCCCCCCCCCCCACCCCACTTCGATTTTTCTTTTATTTTCCTGTTTATCTTTCTCCTTTTCTGCTCATTTTTACTCCCCTCTTGTCCCCATTCTTTCTCTCTTTCGCTCTCCTTCAGTGGAGCTATTGCGGCATGGAATGGCTGCTTGCATATGTAGGCGGCGGCAACAACAACAGCAACAGCGACAACAACAACAACAACAACAATAACAACAACAGCAGCAGCAGCAGAAGCAGCAGCAACTACAAAATCAATGGCCCATTGTAGTTTTGGCAGAAAGTGGAAAACTCTGGTGACAATTTCTTCTCCTCTTTCATCCCAAGCGCCATCATTGTGATGTACTTGTGACCCTTTCTGGCCTTTCATCCCCTGGCTGTAATGGTGGTGTACTTGCTGGCGCTTTCTTCACCGCCGTCTCCCCTGAGAAGTTGCGTCCGGTGATGACGATGTAGCGTCACCTGTGTGTTGGGCCTGAGAGCGTTACATCCGTTGTGTGTTGATGGAAACCACTTCCTTACATTATGGGAGTGAAAATGGAAACCACTTCAATTCGTGTAGATGGAAACCACTTCGTTGTGGAAATACAAGTGGAAACCACTTTATTCATGAAGATGGGAACCACCTGCATTTTGTCAAGGTGGAAACCTCTTCATGATGCTGTCCTTTTCTCACACTTCAAACCGGCCGTTTGAGTTCAGCCTCCTCTGGCACTGTGTATAATTTATCTAATTACAGAGAGACAAGCCTGTAGTTTAGCCGCTCACAATTATAGTGTTTTAGGTTGAGGGAGACGGTAGAGTGTAAACATCTAATAAATCGCTTGCAGACATGAAAATGTCCATCTTGTGCTTTCAGAATGTCAGTATGTTCTAATACAATAATGCATAAAGTATTGTGTCCTTCCTCCGTGCGTTCGTCTGTATTGTAGGAACATGACACACGTTGTCCAGGAAGTATTGTTAAGTTTATTTATTTTCACTTTCCACTTGTCAACCGCGTTCTGCTGCCAGTGATATTAAGTCTGCATGTATAACAGGCGTGGTATTCAATGGGTAAACGGGTCGGACTTCCAGGAAGAAGGTCCTTAGTTCGATTCACCTGGATACATATTTTACTTCTCGCCTGAGATAAAGGGTGGAGATTTTTCCGATCCCCCGGGTCAACATGTGTGCAGACCTGCCAGTGCCTAATTACTCTCTTCGCGTGTTTACGAACGTGGAATATCGAATATGTACGTTACAGATCCTGTAAGTCATGTCAGTGTCCGGTGGCTTGTGGGAACACGACCAGAGATGCCAAACTGTGCGACAACATAGTGGAGTGTGGTCAGCTCGCCTAACAGCTTGAGTTCTCTGTGCTCCACTAAAACGTCTGATTATGTGCAATTCGTAGTGAATCCAAATGACTTTGGAGCAAAGCGCTCATTACAGGGATTTATTGTAATATAATGATGAAAATGGATAAGAATGATTATGTAAGATCAGAAAAACTGAAAAGCTGTGTATCCGTTCCATGATATCGTTGTTGTTATTCCCTATTCTGCAGCATAATTGAAGTCTGTGTTGTGATGTGTTTGAGTTGTCATTACACAGAAGTCAGGTATTGGCACACCATTTGTCTGGACCTCTCTGTCTGTCTTTATCAGCACAATGTCCGAGTTCATTGTCTTTCCTCAGATTATCGCCTGTTGACTTTCAGATCAACAATGTTTCGAAAGTCACTAGCAACAGCTTCGTAACTCAAAGCCAGGAGTGCAGAAAACTGCTTTGTGTGTCTAAAGAAAACGGCTGGAATCTTTGGAGGTCCAGTTTGCTTTGTGGTCTGTTGACCATCGACTATCGCAAGACATCTTGACCACTGCTAACCGGATCACTGTAGCATACTGTTCTGTTTGAGGAATGAGACGGCTAATACTTGTGGGCATAGATAACAGACTGTAATGCAACGGGATGCTTTAACCCTTTGACTCCTCACCCTTTTGGCCGCATCTTGTATTGTCAGCCTTGATAGCAAAGCAAAAACTTAACCCTTTCACTCCTTCAGCTTATCCACCAGATTCCTGCGGGAAGCTGGTGGATAGAGTGTGGGAGTGAAAGGGTTAAGTTTTTGCACCTGCCGGATAGTGTGCGGGAGTGAACGGGTTAAAACAAACTGTGGTTGTACTGGTAGTGTGCGGAAGTTAATGTGGTTTCTTCAATACGACATGGCACAAGTGAACCCCTCCCCCTGCAAAACTGTCCCGGACATTAATTTTTAGTACCCTTAAGGACACACACCTGCTTTTGGCTGACTTTGAAATAGAACGTGGGGAGTGAGAAAACTCTTTGTCTACACACACACACACACACACACACACACACACACACACACACACACACACACACACACACACACACACACACACACACACACACACACACACACACACACACACACAAACACACACACCACGCACGCACGCACGCACGCACGCACGCACGCACACACATTGAAAGGGAAAGGGGAAAGGCAACTAAAGTTTGGGTAAAGTTCTGATGCTTTTGTGTGCGAATGCAAGTTGGCGTGAGCACACGTGTTGAAACACATAGCATGTTTGGTTTGCTTTCTTAGAGAAGGCTTATAGAGTACATGATGATTAATGGATAAGGATGCATAAATAAGTAAATTGATAAACGTATTTATTCATTTATGTGTTTGTTGCTCTTAATGGATAAGGATACATAAAGAAATTGATAGATTTATTTATTCATTTATGTGTTTGTTCAGTTTAATGGCTAAGGATACATAAATAAATTGTATTTATTCATTTATGTGTTTGTTTATCTTAATGCACAATCTTCCACTATCTGTTCTGTCACCCTAGGCCTGTCTTTCCTCTTTCCAACTTCAGCACTGTCCATTCTTCTCTGTTGTGGTATTGACTTTTTACGCCTTTTCCTTTCTCTTTTCTGTTCGTTTTTCTCCTTCCCACCCACCCCTCCCTGCCTTTTTCCCACTCACCCCTTCTGCTGCTGTTCTTCTGTAGGGCTGCTGTGGCGGCAGCAACAACAACAAAATCAGTGGCCCATTGTCGTCTTGGGAGATGGATAGGGAGACAGGCAACTAGCTCTGTCACACTTTGTGATATGGTCATAGATATTGATAGGGAGACAGGCAACTAGCTCTGTCACACTTTGTGATATGGTCATAGACATTGATAGGGAGACAGGCAACTAGCTCTGTCACACTTTGTGATATGGTCATAGACATTGATAGGGAGACAGGCAACTACTCTGTCACACTTTGTGATATGGTCATAGATATTGATAGGGAGACAGGCAACTAGCTCGTCACACTTTGATATGGTCATAGACATGGATAGGGAGACAGGCAATTAGCTCTGTCACACTTTGTGATATGGTCATAGATATTGATAGGGAGACAGCAACTAGCTCTGTCACACTTTGTGATATGGTCATAGACATTGATAGGGAGACAGGCAACTAGCTCTGTCACACTTTGTGATATGGTCATAGACATTGATAGGGAGACAGGCAACTAACTCTGTCACACTTTGTGATATGGTCATAGGTATTGATAGGGAGACAGGCAACTAGCTCTGTCACACTTTGTGATATGGTCATAGATATTGACAGGGAGACAGGCAACTAGCTCTGTCACACTTTGTGATATGGTCATAGATATTGATAGGGAGACAGGCAACTAGCTCTGTCACACTTTGTGATATGGTCATAGATATTGACAGGGAGACAGGCAACTAGCTCTGTCACACTTTGTGATATGGTCATAGATATTGATAGGGAGACAGGCAACTAGCTCTGTCACACTTTGTGATATGGTCATAGACATTGATAGGGAGACAGGCAACTAGTTCTATCACACTTTTTGATATGGTCATAGACATGGATAGGGAGACAGGCGACTAGCTCTGTCACACTTTGTGATATGGTCATAGATATTGATAGGGAGACAGGCAACTAGCTCTGTCACACTTTGTGATATGGTCATAGACATGGATAGGGAGACAGGCAACTAGCTCTGTCACACTTTTTGATATGGTCATAGATATTGATAGGGAGACAGGCAACTAGCTCTGTCACACTTTTTGATATGGTCATAGATATTGACAGGGAGACAGGCACTAGCTCTGTCACACTTTGTGATATGGTCATAGACATGGATAGGGAGACAGGCACTAGCTTTGTCACACTTTGTGATATGGTCATAGACATGGATAGGGAGACAGGCACTAGCTCTGTCACACTTTGTGATATGGTCATAGATATTGATAGGGAGACAGGCACTAGCTCT
>JAPXFY010000019.1:12059209-12061709 GCA_030674185.1 Monoplex corrugatus
AGATGATGACCACATGAAACCGGTGAGGTCTGACTTCAGTACGTGGTATTCTGACTTCACTATATGGTATTCTGACGACTGTACGTGGCATTTTACTCCCCGTGGGGATGCGGGAGGCTCTTTCAGTATAAATAGTATCCCCATCTTCTGGAAATTCTGTGCTAGAAATTTCCCCATTTCTGTCACTCCCTCTGTTTCTGCCTTGTTCCTTTGCTTTCTGTCATTTCTTCCTGTCATTTTCTACCTTGCTGGTCCATTCACCTGTATGTGTTCGATAAAGTCTTACGTATTTTTTTCTTAGGACTGATAATTGGGTACATGTATTAAGTGCATTTTGGGCTCTAGGGAGGTGAGATATGCGGAAGCAATTTTAGGTAATTTTTGCCTGTTTTTATGTATGTTTTGGTGTCCTTGGGTATGCTTAAATTTGTATTCAGGTGTGTTATTATTTTTTTAACCCCCTGTGCGATAAAATGGACGGAGTGGTCAACACCAGGGACTTGTCCTTCGATTATGTATGCGAATGCATAATTTTCTTGTTTTTTTTTTTCTTTCCTGTTGAAGCTTTGTATGTTTTGAAGCGGTTATAGCCCTGATATGGCTCTACGCATTCGGCTGGGCTTTAAACAACAGTAACAATAACATGGCATTCTGACGTCAGAACATGGCATACTGACTTCAGAACATGCATTCTGACTTCTGCACATGGCATTTTCACTTCAGTGCATGGTATTTTGACTTCTGTACGTGGCATTCTGACTTCAGTATATGGCATTCTGACTTCTTTGTATGATATTCTGACTTCAGTACGTAACATTCTGACTTCAGTACATTGCATTCTGACTTCAGTACATGGCATACTGACTTCAGTACATGGCATACAGACTTCAGAATATGGCATTCTGACTTAAGCACATGGCATTCTGACTTCAGTACATGGCATTCTTGACTTCAGTACGTGGCATTCTGACTTCAGTACGTGGCATTCTGACTTAAGTACATGGCATTCTGACGTCAGTACATAGTATTCTGACTAAAATACATGGCATTCTGTCTAAAGTACATGGCATTCTGACTTCTGTACATAGTATTCTGACTTCAGAACATGGCATTCTGACTTAAGTGCATGGCATTCCAAAAACATGACTCAGTACCTAAATGAGGTTGTATGCCTCATTCAGAGTGTCATGTACCTAGGTTTATGGCTTCAGCAGCGGGGACATTTTGGCCACCTGATATTCGTGGGGTACTTCTGGCAAAGGGAGAGTGAATCGGTGTGAGAGAGGGAAGGGTAGGGTGTAGGGGTATGGGAGAAAGAGAGAGAGAGAGGGGGGGAGAGGGTTTGGAAAAAAAAAGAGAGAGAGAGAGGTCCGGATATTGCTTCAACAACGGCACGTGCGGCGGTGCCATTGTTCTGGGTGTGGTTGCCATGACGACAGAGCCGGGTACCTGGCGGGGCATGAAGCGCTCCCGTCCCTACGCCCAGCACGAGCAGGCTTCGCTCCTTCCCCTTATCCTCCCTACTGCCAACTCTCCACACAGGTAGCACAGGACGGGTGGGAGGGTGGGTGGGTGGATGGATGGAGGCGGGTGGGTAGAGGGGTATGGAAGGGGTTGGGGGGGAGGGTGGTTTTCAGGAAGCAGGTAGGGTCGGGCTGTGAAAAGAGCCATTAAGACGGGCCAGGGGATCTCAAGGGCCGTCCCGTGTCGGCAGGCTTTTCTCTTGTTCTGTTCGCGCGTGCTACACGTGCCCTCCAGAAACACACGCGCGCGCGTGCGCGCGAGCGCGTGCGAACGCTCGCACGCACACTTACAGATACACGTGAGATGGGAGGGGGATGGGGGTTACGTGGGACGTCCAGTGCAAGAGGTTTGTGAGATGACAGAGATATTGAGAAGGCAGAGACATCTACAGCCCACTGTCTTGTATACCGCCGTCTTTTAGCAGTAGTTCTCAAGTCTTTAAGCTGGCTTCTCAAGTCTTTATCGCAGTCTCTTCTCACTTCTCAGGTCTGTAAGCTGATTTTCTCACTTCTCAGTCTTTTATCGCAATTCTGTTCTACTTTCACAAGACTTTATAGCAGTCTTATCACTTTGCGACGTCTTTGTTGCCATCTTTTCTCACTTTTCAAGACTTTCTGCAAGTGTTTCTCACTTTTGTGAAGTCTTTGTTACAGTCTTTTCTCATTTGTCAAACCTTATAGCATTCTTCGTTTACAAGTCTTTATAGCAATCATTTCTCACTTTTTCAGGTCTTCGTACGTCTTTTCCATTTTCTCAGATTTTTAGCAATCTTTTCTCCTTTTCTCAGTCTTTGTTTCAGTTTTTTCCCCACTTTTCTCAAGTCTCCATAGCTGTCTTTTCTCGCTTTTTTTCAGTCCTTTACGCTTTGTGGCTGTCTTTTCTCTCTTTCCTTAAATCTTTGCTGCGTTTTCTTTTCTGTTTTCAAGTGTTTGTTGCGGTCTTTTCTAGACTATCTGTTTTCCGGTTGTTGAAGCGG
>JAPXFY010000019.1:12071709-12104209 GCA_030674185.1 Monoplex corrugatus
ACAGGGTAAGGTATAGATGGACAGGGTAAGGTAGGTGTGGACAGGGTAAGGATCCTGTTGGGGCCGAAAAATCCCACGATGATTTTTGAATTGATGTGAATTGGAACCCATAACTTTCCAGTCAGTAGTTTGTTGTGCTAACAACTGACACGACGGCGATAACCGTCATTCCCTGCACATTGTTTCGGGATTGTGTCCATGTAAAGACGCCCTTTTTTGAAGTCCGTATTTAAATAAAAACAGGAGAACCAGGTCGGTAAAGACGAAGTAGTGACAAGGGTCATAGCCCATTTGTAAAGGCGTTACGCTCGTAACACACGGGGTGTGGGTTCTACTCTTGGCTGGGCCACCGTTTTAATGCAGGCTAGTTGGTGGTTTTGATAGTACTGTGGACTCCAGATCTGGATTTTGCAGTCCCTGACCGCAACGTTAAAAACTGGCCTGTTTGCTACCCATCTTAACGTTTTCACAATTCTGGTTTTGTCAGCTTGTGTTCCGTAGGTCACCTCTCACACCCTCCTTATTTCAAGACCATGCCCGTGCATAGTTTTTTGTTTTTTGTTTTTTCCCGCAAGCTCAGTCTGCCAAATAATTGCTGGCTGATTTGGATGGTGCGCGTATGGAATTGTTCTAGTGCGATGACTTCTTCTTGAACAAACACCAAACTAAAATTTCTGTGTGGTGATACAGTGTGTCACATCCGATAAAATTGAGAGGGGGTCACGGGGGAGGGGGATTAGAGGGGCAGCGATCAGGGGATAATGAAGAAGAAGGTTTAAGAGAGAAGTTGCAGGATCAAATGGGTTCTTCTTCTGCTTTTACGGCGTGGGTGTATCAACATTAGGTCTGCTCTCCATCATCTGTGTGGCACCACTCACGTGTACGCTGACGTGTCTCTGCCAGGGGCTGACGTTAATCGTGTCCACATCCCATATTGCTACATCATTCTGACACCTCCACCTCCCACCTCCACCACCCTCTCCCCCCAGTACGTTGTATTACTTGTGGGAATGGGCCTGCGAAGAACAACGACATTCTATCCCTTTTCCCCCCTAAGACACACACTACTACACTGATTGTTTCCCTGCACTAACACACTTCATCTCCTGCTTCTAATACAGTTAATCTTCCCCAGAGTATCGTGCATGGCTCACCCAGTGTCATCACTGTTTTCACAAACGTGGTTGTGTTGACTGTCTTGCCTTGCACATCTCATTCCTAAACCCAGCCTGCGACCCTTCACAAGGATTTAGTTTCCACCCCACTCTCCACCCATATCTCTGTCTCTCTGTCTCTGTGTGTGTCTGTCTCTTTCTATCTTTTTATCTTTCGGCCTGTCTGTCTGTCTCTCTTCCCCCGCTCCCCCTCTCTCTCCCCTTTCTCTCTCTCCCACACACATCCCTCTTCCCATCAAAAGATCCCATGGCAAAGTTCTTTGGCAAATCCACTTTCATGGATAAACATAAATACAAACATACAAAGAAAATAGGAGGAAAACAAACAAACAAAAAAGAGAATGGTGCTGGATTGCGGCAACACGCTTTCCCCTGGAGGAGTCTTTTTTAGGTAAAAAAAAAAAAAAAGGGACTAACTAACCAATCAACAAACCAATCAGCCATCAAACAGCCAAATCACCAACCAAGCTGCCAGCCAGCCAAGCAACTAATAATCAACAAATCAGAAACTAACTAGATAACTAACTAACCTTCTAATTAACTAATAAATGCAGGACAGATACACATGATGGGATAAAAACTTGTCATCAGCGAAAATTGTTGGTGGACTCGATGGATCTGAATGGATAGCGAAGGAATGCCCATGCCATAAGTCTGTCAGGGTCTTGTCTATTGACCACATCCTCTCCTTGCCCGCGTTCCACCACAGACTGGCGGTAAATAGAGTCTAAATAACGGCAGAAGACAAGGGCTTAGTGTGAATACTTATCTGAGCCGCCTGTAAATGGAGTGTCAGGCCTGGTACCGCCGTCTGACTGATCACACTTCAGGGAGAGAGGTGTGTCAGTGGACAGTACTGATCTAACTACTGAAGTCTGTAGAACAGTCTATGTCAGTGAGGAAAAAACAAATCTAACCGCCAGATCGTGATGAACATTCTGTGTCACTGGGTAATACAGGTCTAATGGCCAAAGTCTGTAGAACAGTGTCGGTGGGGGAAAAAAATCTAACCGCCTAGGTCTGTACAACAGTCTGTATCAGTGCGCAGTACTAAACTAATTGCCAAAGTCTGTAGAATAGTCTGTGTCTGTGGGCAGTACAAATCTTAATGCCAAAGTCTGTTAAACAGTTTGTGTCAGTGGGCTGTACTAGTCTAACCACCAAAGTCTGTAGAACAGTCTGTGTCCTTGGGCAATACAAATCTAACCACCAGTCTGTTCGCCAGAGTCTGTTAAACAGTTTGTGTCAGTGGGCAGTACAAATCTAACTACCAGAGTCTGTTAGACAGTCTGTGTCAGTGGGCAGTACAAATCTAACTACCAGTCTGTTAAACAGTTTGTGTCAGTGGGCAGTACAAATCTAACCACCAGAGTCTGTTAGACGTCTGTGTCTTGGCAATACAAATCAACCACCAGTCTGTTCGCCAGAGTCTGTCAGACAGTCTGTGTCCTTGGGCAATACAAATCTAACCACCAGTCTGTTCGCCAGAGTCTGTTAGACAGTCTGTGTCAGTGGGCAGTACAAATCTAACCGCCAGAGTCTGTTATACAGTCTGTGTCAGTGGGCAGTACAAATCTAACTGCCAGAGTCTGTTCTAGCTCTTTGACTCTCGCACCCTGTCCACAAGCATCCTGCATTGACAACCATACTAGCAAAGCAAAAACGTAACTGTTTGATTCCCTCAACCTATACATCTGGTGGATAGGGTGAGAGAATCAAAGAGTTAAGTTTCTGTAGTTGGTAGGTAGGGTGTGGGAGTCAAAGGTTAAACAGTCTGTTGTGTCAGTGGGCAGTACTAATCTAACCACCAAAGTCTGTAAAACAGTCTGTCGGTGAAAAACAAAACAAAACAAAACAACAAATCAAACCGCTAGGGTCTGTAGAACAACAGTCTGTGTCAATGGGCAGTACAAATCTAACCACCAAAGCCTGTGAAACAATCTCTCCATGGACAGTCTAACCACCGAAGTCTTACTGTCTTTGCGGTGGAGGATCTTACAGCTTTCAGAAGCTCCCCAGCCTCGAGATGGCGTTTAAATTGGGGGATTGTGGATCTTGGGAGTGTGTGAATTTTCTGCTAGCAGTGACTGAGCGCCATCTTGGGAAATGTTGCGTGAGGTTCCCTTGTTTTGGTCTGGAGGATCGTAGTGTGGAGGGAGGGGGGAGAGTGGAGGGAGGGAGGAGGGGGAGAGAGAGAGAGCAAGTGAGAAGAGAGAGAGAAGAGGGTGGATGGATTTAGGGACCATGTGGTTTTTAGAGTGGCACTACCAAGGAATGTCGACTGAAATCTCTTGTTTTTCATCGCAAGTAGAAAGTACACTCAGTTTGTGTTGTCTTACATTGTCCTTGCAGCACAAACACAAAACGTTAAACGTGCTTGGCCAGTAAGAACCAGGAACACACGTGAAAATACAATGAGAACGCGTACTGAATTCACAAAACAGGACAGGTGCAGATTTTTGGCCAAGTGGTTTTTGTCAACCGCACACAGAAGACAACAAAGGAACAGATACACAAAACATTCAACAAAACAACAACAACAACAACAACAACACACACACACACACACACACACACACACACACAACACACACACACACACACACACACACAACACACACACACACACACACACACACAAAACTTTGGACAAGAACAACATCAAAACTTTCCTGGTGTTTTCGTTGAGCTGGAGAAAATGGCTTATGCACATCGATAGACACATTACATTTTTTCTTGCTCAAAGAAACCTTTGGGAAGTTCTGTTGTCCTTTCTGTCATGTGAACAGACAATCAGAGACTGTCCATGTGAGCAATGAGTGAACGACTATGTGGGCAGTAAAAGACCGTGTATGTGAGCAGTAAAAGACTGTCTATGTGAGCAGTACAAGACTGTCTATGTGAGCAAGTAGAAGACTTATCTGATCAGTAAAAGACTCGCTATGTGAGCAGTAGAAGACTATGTGAGCAGTAAAAGACTGTCTATGTGAGCAAGTAGAAGACTTATCTGATCAGTAAAAGACTCGCTATGTGAGCAGTAGAAGACTATGTGAGCAGTAAAAGACTGTCTATGTGAGCAAGTAGAAGACTTATCTGATCAGTAAAAGACTCGCTATGTGAGCAGTAGAAGACTATGTGAGCAGTAAAAGACTGTCTATGTGAGCAAGTAGAAGACTATCTGAGCAGTAAAAGACCGTCTATGTGAGCAAGTAGAAGACTATGTGAACAGTAAAAGACCGTCTATGTGAGCAAGTAGAAGACTATCTGAGCAGTAAAAGACTCGCTGTGTGAGCAGTAGAAGACTATGTGAGCAGTGGAGACTGTATGTAAACAGTAAAAGACTATGTGAACAGTAAAAGACTATCCGAGCAGTAAAAGACTGTCTATATGAGCAGTAAAAGACTGTCTATGTGAGCAGTAGAAGACTATCTTAGCAGTAAAAGACTGACTATGTGAGCGACAAAAGACTGTCATGTGAGCAGTAAAAGACTATGTAAACTGTAAAAGACTGTCTATGTGAGCAGTAAAAGACTATGTAAACTGTAAAAGACTGTCATGTGAGCAGTAAAAGACTATGTAAACTGTAAAAGACTGTCTATGTGAGCAGTAAAAGACTATGTAAACTGTAAAAGACTGTCTATGTGAGCAGTAAAAGACTATGTAAACTGTAAAAGACTGTCTATGTGAGCAGTAAAAGACTATGTAAACTGTAAAAGACTGTCTATGTGAGCAGTAAAAGACTATGTAAACTGTAAAAGACTGTCTATGTGAGCAGTAAAAGACTATGTGAGCGACAAAAGACTGTCATGTGAGCAGTAAAAGACTGTCTATATGAGCAGTAAGACTGTCTATGTGACAGTAAAAGACTGTCTATGTGAGCAGTAGAAGACTATTAGTAGTAAAAGACTGTCTATGCGAGCAGTAAAAGACTATGTGAGCAACAAAAGACTGTCCATGTGAGTAGCACAATACTATGTGAGCGACAAAAGACTGTCTATATGAGCAGTAAAAGACTGTCTATGTAAACTGTAAAAGACTGTGAGCAGTAAAAGACTATATGAGCAGTAAAAGACTATATGAGCAGTAAAAGACTGTCTATGTGAGCAGTAAAAGACTCTCTATATGAGCAGTAAAAGACTGTCTATGTGAGCAGTAAAAGACTATATGAGCAGTAAAAGACTGTCTATGTGAGCAAGTAGAAGACAGTCTATGTGAGCAGTAAAAGACTGTCTATGTGAGCAAGTAGAAGACTATCTGAGCAGTAAAAGACTCGCTATATGAGCAGTAGAAGACTATGTGAGCAGTAGAGACTGTCTATGTAAACAGTAAAAGACTATGTGAACAGTAAAAGACTATCCGAGCAGTAAAAGACTGTCTATGTGAGCAGTAGAAGACTATCTTAGCAGTAAAAGACTGTCTATGCGAGCAGTAAAAGACTATGCGAGCAACAAAAGACTGTCCATGTGAGTAGCACAAGACTGTTAGCGACAAAAGACTGTCATGTGACCAGTAAAAAGACTGTCTATGTAAACTGTAAAAGACTGTATGTGAGCAGTAAAAGACTATATGAGCAGTAAAAGACTGTCTATGTGAGCAGTAAAAGACTATATGAGCAGTAAAAGACTGTCTATGTGAGCAAGTAGAAGACTATGTGAGCAGCAAAAGACTCGCTATGTGAGCAGTAGAAGACTTATGAATCAGCCGTAAAAGACTTCCCGTGTGAGCAGCTAAAGCATGTCCGTCGTATGAGCAGTTGTCCATGTCAGAAGTCTATCAGGGTCTTTTCCGTGACCACACTCTATCACCTCACCCCTCCTCTCCTCCGGCCACACCAAAGACACACTCGGCGGCAGCAGTTGGGCGGTAAATACAGACTAAGTGGCGGCGTGAGGACAGGGCTTAGTGGGGTACTTATCTGAGTCGCCTGTAAATAGGGCATCAGGCCTGGTACTGCCGTCTGACTGATCAGACACGGTTACATTCTTCCCCGTACACACAGTCTCCTCTCACTCGCTAACAAACAGGGTAGGGGATGGGGATGGGTGTGCTGTTATGGAGAGAAATCTAACCGTTCTTCAAACTGCTACATCTTCCTGGAGATGAGGACTTAGCCGGGGGATTGTGGGCCGAGGGTCGAGTGGATTTTCTGATGGCAGCAATTGAACGCCAGTTGGGTAATGTTTGGAGGTTTCCTACTTCTTATATCTGTGGGATGGTCCGCCAGTCCTCCCCGATCCCTTTGGCCATGCCATGAGTCATTCACTGGTATTGTTTGGCGTGTGTGGTACTGTGTGGTGTTTGTGGGGTCATGTAGTCAGAGAGTGGTGCTGTGTGGTGTTTGTGGGGTCATGTAGTCAGAGAGTGGTGCTGTGTGGTGTTTGTGGGGTCATGTAGTCTGAGAGTGGTGCTGTGTGGTGTTTGTGGGGTCTGGTAGTCATAGTGTGGTACTGTGTTGTGTTTGTGGGGTCTGGTAGTCATAGTGTGGTGTTTGTGGGGTCTGGTAGTCATAGAGTGATACTGTGTGGTGTTTGTGGGGTCTGGTAGTCATAGAGTGGTACTGTGTGGTGTTTGTGGGGTCTGGTAGTCATAGTGTGTTACTGTGTGTGTTTTGTGGGGTCATGTAGTCATAGAGTGGTACTGTGTTGTGTTTGTGGGGTCTGGTAGTCATAGTGTGGTGTTTGTGGGGTCTGGTAGTCATAGAGTGATACTGTGTGGTGTTTGTGGGGTCTGGTAGTCATAGAGTGGTACTGTGTGGTGTTTGTGGGGTCTGGTAGTCATAGAGTGGTGCTGTGTGGTGTTTGTGGGGTCTCATAGTCATAGAGTGTGGTACTGTGTGGTGTTTGTGGGGTCTGGTAGTCATAGAGTGGTACTGTGTGGTGTTTGTGGGGTCTGGTAGTCATAGAGTGGTACTGTGTGGTGTTTGTGGGGTCTGGTAGTTATAGTGTGGTACTGTGTGGTGTTTGTTGGGACTGGTAGTCACAGAATGGTACTGTGTGGTGTTTGTGGGTCTGGTAGTCATAGTGTGGTACTGTGTGGTGTTTGTGGGTCTGGTAGTCATAGAGTGTTACTGTGTGGTGTTTTCGGGTCTGGTAGTCATAGTGTGGTACTGTGTGGTGTTTGTGGGTCTGGTAGTCATAGAGTGTTACTGTGTGTGTTTGTGGGGTCTGGTAGTCATAGTGTGGTACTGGTGTGTTTTGGGGTCTGGTAGTCATAGAGTGGTACTGTGTGGTGTTTGTGAGGTCTGGTAGTCATAGTGTGGTACTGTGTGGTGTTTGTGGGGTCTGGTAGTCATAGTGTGTTACTATGTGGTGTTTGTGGGGTGTGGTAGTCATAGAGTGGTACTGTGTGGTGTTTGTGGGGTCTGGTAGTTATAGTGGTACTGTGTGGTGTTTGTGGATTCTGGTAGTCATAGAGTGGCACTGTGTGGTGTTTGTGGGGTCTGGTAGTCATAGAGTGGTACTGTGTGGTGTTTGTGGGGTCTGGTAGTCATAGAGTGGTACTGTGTGGTGTTTGTGGGGTCTGGTAGTCACAGTGTGGTACTGTGTGGTGTTTGTGGGGTCTGGTAGTCATAGTGTGGTACTGTGTGGTGTTTGTGGGGTCTGGTAGTCATAGTGTGGTACTGTGTGGTGTTTGTGGAGTCTGGTAGTCAGTGGTACTGTGTGGTGTTTGTGGGTCTGGTAGTCATAGAGTGGTGCTGTGTGGTGTTTGTGGGTCTGGTAATCATAGTGTGGTACTGTGTGGTGTTTGTGGGGTCTGGTAGTCAGTGGTACTGTGTGGTGTTTGTGGAGTCTGGTAGTCATAGAGTGGTACTGTGTGGTGTTTGTGGGGTCTGGTAGTCATAGGTGGTGCTGTGTGGTGTTTGTGGAGTCTGGTTGTCATAGAGTGGTACTGTGTGGTGTTTGTGGAGTCTGGTAGTCATAGAGTGGTGCTGTGTGGTGTTTGTGGAGTCTGGTAGTCATAGTGTGGTATTGTGTGGTGTTTGTGGGGTCTGGTAGTCATATAGTGGTACTGTGTGGTGTTTGTGGGTTCTGGTAGTCATAGAGTGGTACTGTGTAGTGTTTGTGGGTTCTGGTAGTCATAGAATGGTACTGTGTGGTGTTTGTGGGTCTGGTAGTCATAGTGTGGTACTGTGTGGTGTTTGTGGGGTCTGGTAGTCATAGTGTGGTACTGTGTGGTGTTTGTGGGGTCTGGTAGTCACAGAGTGGTACTGTGTGGTGTTTGTGGGGTCTGGTAGCCCATAGAGTGGTACTATGTGGTGTTTGTGGGGTCTGGTAGTCATAGTGTGGTACTGTGTGGTGTTTGTGGGGTCTGGTAGTCATAGTGTGGTACTGTGTGGTGTTTGTGGGGTCTGGTAGTCATAGTGTGGTACTGTGTAGTGTTTGTAGGGTCTGGTAGTCAAGCCCAGTAATCTTTGTTTCCCACAGCAGAGAAATAGCCAGGTCGCAGAGACACAAAGGCAGTGGTCATTTGAACGAATGGTTGTGAGACATTGCGGCACACCCCCAGCATACAGACCCATACATGTTCGATCTACACAGAATCGAATGCTGGTAGTTATGGACCGCATTATCTTTTAGTTCAATTCGTTTCGTCCTCTTTTCCGACCCCCTATCTTCCATACACACTTCTGCGCTGGAATCGTTATCTTGTCGCACTTAAAGAGTGAGGGAGAGGGTGGTGATGGACATGTTAAGAGAGAGAGGGAGAGAGAGAGAGAGAGAAAGAGGAGGGGAAGGTGGTGGTGTGCAGGTTAGTGGCTATCATTCAGAACTAAACGGCCATCAGTTTCAGTGGATAGTCTTCCCTGATGAGTTCACTACTGGGACCTCTCTCTCTCTCTCTCCTCTCTCTCTCTCTCTCTCTCTCTCTCTCTCTCTCTCTCTCTCTCTCTCTCTCTGTGTGTGTGTGTGTGTGTCTCTGTCTGTCTGTCTGTCTGTTGTCTCTGTCTCTGTTTCTGTCTGCCTGTCTCCCTCCCTCTGTCTCTCCTTCCGATGCTGGGACCTACTCCTCCTCCCTCTCTCCACTGCTAGGATCTGCCCCTCTCTTCCTCTGTGAGTCCACTACTGGGACCTCTCTCTAGCTTTCTGTCTCTCTGTGTCTCTGTTTGTCTGTCTGTCTGTCTGTCCCTCTCTCTCTCTCTCTCTCTCTCTCTCTCTCTCGTATCTTGTGTGTTTGTTGGAAAAACGACCCTGTCTCTCTTTCCGCCTCTCAAGTGTCATTAAAGATTTTTCTTTCAGTGGCGGTTTTACCCCCTACTGGTGAATTCTAGCGTGGTGGCGGTGGGCCCTGTTTAACGACCAAAAAATGATAGAACTATATCCTCCTTAACCTCTCTTCCCTTCCCTGAACTGTCCCCTCCCCCTCCCTCTACCCGCCCGCCTCTAATGGCCGCCAATGATAAGTTCATAATTAATTAAGGCTGCGGCAGGGAGAGCAATCTCCGCGCGACCCCGCCACTGCTCGACAAATTGCAGCGCACACTGCGCATGACAGGAAATGACCCATAATGCAATTTGTTGCAGAAGGCGTGTGTGTTTGGGGGCGAGTTTAATGACGCAGGAGACAAATCAGCTGATAGCGCTCACACACCGCCTCCAGACTGACCCGCCTCGGTTAAAAAAAAAAGGTGGTGGTGGGTGGGGGTAGGGTGTTAAAGATTTGTGGCTGTGTGTGGCGCATGCATTCACCTTGTTTTGGGGATTGGGGGTCTGCATGGATGAGGTGGCATGAGACCAATGGCTTCCAGATTCTCTGCATCCGCTAATCTCCCCCCCCCCCCCTCTCTTACCCGTTCACTCCACTTCCTCTGCGGTGCATGCTTTCACCTCATCTAAAGATGGGGTGGAGGTGGGGGTTGGGGGATGTGCATGGGCGAGGTGTCGGGAGACGGATGTCTTGGAGGGTGCAGGCCAGGCACCTTGCCTTGTTCTCTTCCTAATGCCTCAGCTCATCTAACCCCCCAAATGGCTTTCGGTTAGCGCGTTTTCTACCTTCACACCCATACCCGTTCCCGTCCTTAACCTTCCCTGTGTACGCTGATGCGGTTTTATTTTTCCCCTTGTTGTATTTGTAGACGTAAGCACATTTATGTTTGTATAGATTAGCGACGCCAAGTTTGGGAATAAGGTTTTGTGAGTAACTTTTACCGTTGGAAAATAAAGCGTCATTGCCATTGTCATTGTCTCTCTCATTTGTTCACGTCGTGTCATATGAATTATTTCTGCTGTGTTTGTTTTGAAAAGTTGTCTCATCATCGTCGCTGTGGTTGCCCGTGGTCAGTAGATCAATCACGAATTCAGACTGTCATTCATTCATTCATTCATTCATTCAGTCAGTCAGTCAGTCAGTCAATCACCTAGTCAGTCAGGGTTAATGACATGGACACGGAACTATGGGGGGGGGGGGGGGGGGGATGGGAAGCACTTACTGTTGTGTAGCCAGTGACTTCGTTTTGAAAGTAGTTAGACACTATAACTATAAGAAGCAATGCTTAGGATTCAGTAATTAGCAATCACTAGCTCCGTTTTATGGGTGATATCTTAATAAGCAATCACAATTAAGATAAAACAAGTAAACGTATATACAACGAAGTAAATAATCAGTCAAGCAGACGAACACACAAACGTAACAGGACAAACAGATGAGTACAGTGGAGGTTAGGAGGTGGGGGTGGAGGACCAAACAAACAAACAAGCAAACAAGCAAACGAACAAACAAAAAGGGCTGGTTCTGTTGGTAGAGCCGTGGAGTCCAGATCCGATGCCTTGAGTTTAATCCCCGTTCTGTAACATGAAGAAAAAAACTTGCCCATCGTAGTGCTTCCAGTTCTGGTGGTGTCAGCTTGGTTGATCATGGGTCCTGTTCTCCGTACTCCCTCCACATTTTAAGACCTTGCCAACGCTTGGATTTTGCATTGTGTTTTGTTATGTTACATACTATAATGATGACCATGATAACACCGCACTGTTTTGTCAAGTCACATACTGTAATGATGACCATGATACTGTGCATTGTGTTTTGTCATGTTACATACTATAATGATAATCATGATAACCCTACACTGTGTGTTGTGTTACTATAATGATACACATGATAATTCTGTACGTGTTTTGTTGTTACATGCTTAATGATAACCATGTTGAGTTAACCCTGCACTGTGTTATTGCAATGATAACAATGATAACCCTGCTGTGTATTTTGTCATGTCTCAAGCTATAATGATAACCATGTTGAGTTAATCCAGCACTGCGTTTTTTCATGTTACAGACTCTTGGCCCGCCGAGCGACCAGCGTGACCTTCACCTCCAAAGAAGACCAGGTGATTGTGGCCGACAAATCGGGTGACGTCTACTCCTTTCCCACACACACTCAGGTCAAGGACACAAGTGATGGAGAGGCCAAGGACAGTGGTAATGGCCAGGTCAAGGTCAAAGACGATGGTGACGGAGAGGTCAAGACTGAAGGTCAACTTCTGCTTGGTCATCTGTCCATGGTGCTGTCCGTGGTAAGTCAGCAGTGGTCGGTCCTGGTCTGAGGGCTGATGTCATCATAAAATGGGGAGATTGGAAACTCTTTGTCTTGTTTCCCCAAGATAGACACGGCTTGAACAAATGTTCCATTCTTATGCTTCTTTGTGTGTGTGTGTGTGTGTGTGTGTGTTGTGTGTGTGTGTGTGTGTGTGTGGGTGTGTGTTGTGTGTGTGTGTGTGTGTGTGTGTGTGAGGAGAGAGAGGGAGAGAGAGAGAGAGAGAGGGTTGGGCTTTGGACACATCAAAATGTCGCGCACAGTAGTTATGTGTGACACGTTTTTCATTAAAAAAGGCTTAAGTTTGGGTTTGGTTTAGTTAGATCTGCCATAAATTCTGTATGATATGTGTAACACACAATTCTTTGTGAACAAAGGGTTTACTTCAGGGTGATGTGGAGGTTGCCATGAGGTCTGCATAAAGTTTGTAACACATTTTTCCATGTGAAAAAGGCTTTAGTTAGGGTGATGTGGAGTCTGCATGAGGTCTGTTAAAGTTTGTAGCACATGTTTCCATGTGAAAAAGGCTTTAGCTCAAGATGATGTGGAAGTCTGTTTAAGGTCTGCCTAAAGTTTGTAACACATGTTTCCACGTGAAACAGCTATTAATTCAGGGTGATGTGGAGGTCTGCTGTGAGGTCTGTATAATATTTGTAACACATTTTTCCTTGTGAAAAGGGCTTTAGTTCAGGGTGATGTGGAAGTCTGCCGTGAGGTCTTTACAAAATTGGTAACACATTTTTCCATGTGAAAAAGGCTTTAGTTCAGGGTGATGTGGAGGTCTGCTGTGAGGTCTGTACAAAGTGTGTAACACATTTTTCCATGTGAAAGCGGCTTTAGTTCAGGGTGATGTGGAAGTCTGCCATGAAGTCTGCATAAAGTAGCCTATGTGACACGTTTCTATGTAAAAAAGCCACTAGTTCAGGGTGATGTGGAGGTCTGCTGTGAGGTCTGTACAGTGTGTTCATGATATGTTTTGTCACTGAAATCTGTCCGAAGTATTGGTGATGCCTGTGATGATGATGTCTACGTCTGTGATGATGATGTCTGTGTCTGTGATGATGATGTCTATGTCTGTGATGATGATGTCTATGTCTGTGATGATGATGTCTACGTCTGTGATGATGATGTCTACGTCTGTGATGATGATGTCTACGTCTGTGATGATGATGTCTATGTCTGTGATGATGATGTCTATGTCTGTGATGATGATGTCTACGTCTGTGATGATGATGTCTACGTCTGTGATGATGATGTCTACGTCTGTGATGATGATGTCTACGTCTGTGATGATGATGTCTATGTCTGTGATGATGATGTATACGTCTGTGATGATGATGTCTGTGATGATGATGTCTACGTCTGTGATGATGATGTCTATGTCTGTGATGATGATGTCTATGTCTGTGATGATGATGTCTACGTCTGTGATGATGATGTCTACGTCTGTGATGATGATGTCTATGTCTGTGATGATGATGTCTATGTCTGTGATGATGATGTCTGTGATGATGATGTCTATGTCTGTGATGATGATGTCTATGTCTGTGATGATGATGTCTACGTCTGTGATGATGATGTCTATGTCTGTGATGATGATGTCTACGTCTGTGATGATGATGTCTACGTCTGTGATGATGATGTCTACGTCTGTGATGATGATGTCTACGTCTGTGATGATGATGTCTATGTCTGTGATGATGTCTACGTCTGTGATGATGATGTCTATGTCTGTGATGATGATGTCTATGTCTGTGATGATGTCTACGTCTGTGATGATGATGTCTATGTCTGTGATGATGATGTCTATGTCTGTGATGATGATGTCTATGTCTGTGATGATGATGTCTATGTCTGTGATGATGATGTCTATGTCTGTGATGATGAAAATATGTGTAGTGACAGAGACCTGTGACGACGATAATGATGATGTCGAAGACTCTAGTGATGATTCTGGTGATGTCTGAAATGATGATGATGATGAGAATGTCAAAGTCTGTGATTGTGATGATGGTGATGATGTCTAAGATGATATGATGATGTCGAAGATTATGGTGATGGTAATGATGATCTCTAAGATGTCGATAATGATGATGGTGTTGACGTCTGTGATTGGTGAGAATGATGATGATGAGGAGGAGGAGGAGATTATTATTATTGAAGTATCTGTCTGGTCGAATATGACTGTTACCTGGGCACATGTGACAGCAAGCCATGATGACGACAGCACTGATGATGATGTCTAAGATGATAAAGGTGACGATGGTGGTGATGATGATGGCGATGACGATGATTATGATGAGGACGACGATAGTGGTATTGTTGCAGTGTCTGGCAGAGGGTGACCGTTACGTGGTGACGTGTGACCGAGATGAAAAGATCCGAGTGAGTCACCTGCCTAACGCCTACAACATCCACACCTACTGTCTGGGACACACTCAGTGAGTAACACTCTGACCTCTGACCCTGGGTTGTCTTGGGACAAAGGGGTAGGGGGGGGGGGAGAGGAGCAGAGAGAGAGATTTTGTGAGTGTGTTCGCATTGTTTATTCAATATTTTATAAAAAAAGAAAAAAAAATCACGGTGTGTGTATTTGTCATACGTTCAGCCTAACCCTAATAGATGCATCCATCCATATCTATTTTTGTACTTTGTGTGTCTGTGAGCAAAAGGTACTGGCCAAGATTCCTTGGCTATACTTTTACAGTGTGCTTTCATAATAGGCCCCTTTGTAATGACTAGTCGAGAATGTATCAGTTTGATGAAGCTTGGCCCAAGACTGCGGTCGTCTCCATCCTATAATCGCAAAACCAGCGTGGTCTTTAGGGGGTGAGCGGATAGGGGATGAGGAGAAACTCCGGGGACCCAGAGACAAACGGAAATCTTGTCTGCTGCTGAGGTGCAGCAACGAGCAGTTCAGGCATACTTAGGGATGGGCGCCGCCCTCGTGGTGCTGGCCCGAGAAAAGTTGAGGTCTCTGCCTCCTCACTCCCCTACGATCCCAGGGTTATGGAATTATCTAGATAGGACCTCAGGACCTGGCCAGCGCATGGGTTTATTTGCAGGCTTAAGGTTTGTGCCATGATCATTCTGGATCTTCTCCATCACACGGCATCTGTGATTTGGTGCATGTGGAATTCAATCCGAGCGGGGAAACTGAAACTGAAACTGAGACTGAGGTGTGGTCCAGTCTTTGATATTTGTCACCCAGCTCTTCCTCAGTCGACCTCTGTGACGGATCCTTGTTCCAGGGTGTTCTTGTCGATGACCATCATGGCGTGTGACTGTATGGACTCTCAGGCAAACTTACTGTTATATTTGTTTAAAGTCTGGCCGACTGCGCCGAGTCGTATCAGGGCTATAAACATCTCAAAACGTAGGCAATACCTCATTAAAAAAAATCCGGAAAAGAAAATTAAGTAAACATATCAGCACCTACGCACACATAATCTAAGGCTACGCCCCTAGCGTTGATTATTCCTTCCTGTTTGTCATCAGGGGATTAAAAAAAAACTTGCTAAAAATACAAACATAACGGACTCGAAAACTGCTAAAATTGCTTTTGCACATCACATTTCCTTGGAGTCAAAAGTACAGGAACCAGAAAAAACACGAAAAAACAAGAACGCGTATTTAATACAAGACAAGACAAGACAGGTGCAGATTTTCGGCCAACTGGCCTTTGTCAAGCGTAAAATCACAAACAACAAACACCAGATACAAAAATTAGGAGAAAAAATACAGTTAATATATGCACCTAAGAGATGGAAATAATCACCAGTCCTGTCTGTTCTGGACCATCGTCTGTATGGAATCCCAGGTGTGTTTCATGGCCTTGAGGTCTCCTGTTGTTTGTCGCCAGGTGTTGTCAGGGTCTTCCTATCTTATGTCTTTCTTCTCGTGTCCAGTGAAGGTTAGTCTGGGTGATGTTATCCTGCTGTCTTTGGATGATGTGCTCAGTACATCACTATGGAATGAAGGTGGCACCACTTTCTGACAGTTTATGACCAGATCATGATATAAACGACATTATTGAAATCCAGCCGAGATTATAGACGACATTATCAAAATCCATACTAGGTTACCGTTATCTTGAAGCTGAAGCGTATAAACCACATACTTATGCTCATTTCTCCTCCCCAACCCTCTCCTCTCTCTCTCCCATCCTCTCTCTCTCTCCTCTCTCTCTCTCTTCCATCTCTCTCTCTCTCTCTCTCTGTCTCCCCCTCTCTCTCCATCCTTCTCTCCCTCCCTCTCCTTCTCCCTCTGTCTCTCCATCTCTCTCTGTGTCTCGCATTCAAACACACACACGCGCGCGTGCACACACACCACAACACACACACACACACACACACACACACACACACACACACACACACACACACACACACCTCTCCTCTCTCTCTCTCTCTCTCTCCTCACTCTCACACACACACACACACACACACACACACACACACACACACACACACACACACACACACACACACACACACACACCACCACTCACTCTCTCTCTCTCCTCTCACACGCGCACACACACTCTCACTCTGATTACCTGAAAAAGAGCATGGCTGGAATCATTTCACCAGCACGGATTCAGTCTGACCAGAGTTTGCGCTAATCCGTGCATTGACTAATAGGTAGTAGGAAAAAGTCTCATACTAATAGGTAGCGTTAGCTGTCGGGCAAAAAATAGTGCCGACATTTTCTCCATGGTTGGCGGTAGCTCCGCTCCCTCCAGTGTATGTCATAATCCCCGTATGCTTGTGGACTCTGATGGATTTTACTGCCCACTAATCTGTGTTTATGGCTCTTCAGGTTTGTCAGCTGTCTGCTCTGTGTGGAAGACTTCACAGTGCTCCTCTCAGGATCTGGGGTAAAAGTCTGCTTCCCTCTCTGTCTGTCTGTCGCTCTGTGTATCTGTCCATATGTTTGTCTGTCTGTCTGTCTCTTTATCTGTTTGGGTCTGTTTTGTGTGTGTGTGTGTGTGTGTTTGTGTGTGTGTATCTCTGTCTCTCCCTCTCTCTCTCTGTCTCTCTGTCTCTCTCTCTCTCTCACTCCCCAGCTCTCCCTCTCTTGCCCATGTCTTTCGCTCTGTCTCCCTATCTCCCTCCGTCCCTCCTCTCTCTCCTCTCTCTCTCTCTTTTTCTCTCTCTCTGTCTGTGTGTGTGTGTGTGTGTGTATCTGTATCTGTCTGTCTGTCTGTCTCTTTCTCTCTCTCTCTCTCTCCTCTCTCTCTCTCTCTCTTCTCCTCGCTCGCTCGCTCGCTCTCTGTGAATGTCTGTGTGTGCACGTGCATACACCATTCTGTCTGTCTGTCCTCTTTCTCTTTTTTCCTGTTTCATGTGTATTTTGTATGTTCTTCTGTTCATGTATTGTGTTGTGTTGTATTGTAATGTATTGTTTTAATGATAATAGTACTGACAATAATGATGGTGATGGTGGTGATGATGATGATGATAATACAGATTTATTTCTTATCAATAATAGTGATGATGTGATGATGATGATCAACAACAACAACAACGACAAGAACAACAACAACAATAATAATAATGATAATAATAATAGTAATAATGAAAAGGAAGATGTGTGTATATAGTTCAACATTCTGCGAAGCAAGCCTCTAAGAACTGTGCACTGTACGGAAAATGTTACTCATAAAAACTATACGTCAACGGTAAGTGAGTGATATAAGCAGGATGTGACATAGAACAAGGAGAGAAAACAACAGTACTGTATGCTTATGATACGTGAACATTCGTGCAGCCACTTTAACAGGCACAATCCCCCGTGGGGATGCTGGCGACTCTTTCAGTATAAATAGTATCCCCACCTTCTGGAAATTCTGTGCTAGAAATTTCCTCTTTTCTGTCACTCTTTTTTTTTTTCTCTCTCTCTCTCTGTGTCCCTTGTTCCTTTACTTTCTGTCATTTCTTCCTATCAGTTTCTGCCTTCCTGGTCCATTCACCTCTATGTGTTCGATAAAGTCCTACGTACTTTTTCTAAGAATTGATAATAGGGTACATGTATTAAGTGCATTTTTGGCTATAGGGAGGTGAGATATGCGGAAGCAATTCTGGTATGCTTAAATTTATTATATTCAGGTGTGTTTTTTTAAATCCCCTGTGCAATAAATTGGACGGAGTATTCAATACCGGGGCATGTCCTTAGATTATGTGCGGGAATGCATTGATATATGTACTTAATTTTTGTTTTGTTTTTTGCCTGTTGAAGTGTTATGTTTTGAAGCGGTTATTGCCCTGATATGGTATTACGCAGTCGGCTGTGCTTTAAACAACAATAACAGTAACAGACACAAACACCTGTACAGTGTCTTACGCTTGGTCATATTTGCCAGCCTTCAAGGCTAGTCTTGTAGCAAAATTTGGAAACATTTGTAGTTTATCAAGGATGTACTGTGGGCAGCCAAAAAGTAGAATATTACAATAGTCTACTTTGGACAGGACAAAGGCACAAACCAGTGTTTTTTGCTGCATGAGTGGTCAGGTATGGGCGGATAACACGTCTAGTGCAGTGAATTTCTGGATAGATTGACAAATGTTGGAGACGGAGACTAAGCTACATATCATCACTCATTGCAATACCTAAGTTCTAGCTGATGGTGTGAATACAGTATTGACAATTGTCAACATGTATGGAAGCTGTCTGTGCAAATACAGAATATGTTCTCTGTGGCTTGCTTCAAAAGAACAGCTTGAACCACCGGGCTACCACTCCACTCGAATTACTCGACAGCTGTATAGTGTGTGCTTTTGTGATGATCGTATTGATGATGATGGTGCTGGCACGTTATTTGTCCTTGAACATGCTTCACTTGATGAGTCATGTTTAGAGGTACGCCACATCAGTATACAGCATGCAGTGCCGACTTGGCGGAGTAACATTTCATCATCATGTACTGACACAAAGGCCTCACAGTCTACGTGAAAACTTTCAGCCAGGTAGTGTTTTAAGTTCTAAACTGTTTATCACAATTCATGACTCCAGGAATCCACCTGGTCACAACAGGAAAGCTGGAGGGAAAGAGAACACAGGTAGACCCAAGGAGAAAATATTGGACGGACTTGCAGGGTGGCTGAGGACAGAGAGGGTGGGAGATGCAATTGCAGCTACAAGGATAGATTGATACGGAGGGCCGTGATCGCCAACATTGTGCGGCAGGGCACATGCTGATGAAGGAGGATGACTCCATGTGAAGGAGTGGAGCCACGTCCCTGAAAACTGGTAGACAAGGACAGGTGCGATTTGGGTGATGGTTTTCTAAACACAGTTCTCTTGTGACAGCTGGCGCCAATTAGAAGGGAGATCTCGTCCGTTTTTTCAGCACAGATTGTGACCATGAAAATAGCCATGGAAACATTGTGCATCATCCTAGGACCTCGATCCGTTCTTCAGCCCTAGGAAGCACTTGGATGGAATAAACATCACCAATGACGTAGTTGTTATAACGCTGTAGAAGACTATTACGCATGATGGCACTAAAGAAGCTCTCAGCGCAATACAAGACCTTTCCGTTTTGATGATAAGGGAACCCATCAAGTTACGCGAGACAAGACCATTCCGTTATAATACTGAAGAAGCCCAATTGAGTTACGCAAGAGAAGACCTTTTTGTTATTGCACTCTAGAAATGTATTGACTTACACAAAACAAGACCATTTTGATATTGCATTAAAGAAACCCATTGAGTTATGCAAGACAAGACCGTTTCGTTATTTCCCTAAAGAAATCGACGTCACTGTTAATGCACTGAAGAAACTCATTGAGTTATGGAAGGTAAAAGTCTTTTCGTTACTGCTCTATAGAAACCCCATTGAGTTACGCAAGATGAGACCTTTTCGTTATTGCAATAAAGAAACCCATTGAGTTATGCAAGACAGTGGCACAAAAGAAACCCATTGAGATATGCAAGACAAGTCTTTTTCGTTATTGCACTACAAGAAACCACTGAGTTATGGAAAACGAAAGCCTTTTCGTTATTGCATTAAAGGCCTTCCTCTGGGCAAGTGTCTCACTACACTTCACTGTAGCAAACGTAAAAACAGAAAAATGTGGAGTGGAGGTACGATTATCTTGACACAGAAGAACACGTCATTCGGGTGGGCACGGCGACCTTTTGAAATCCCGACCCCTCGTGCAGCACGTGGTCCAACTACGCGGTCAGGCACGCGAGACATTGCCGGTACCTTCAGTGTCAGCCAGCGTGTCGTTTTGTTTGAATCACAGCCACAGGAAATGTGAAGGTGTTTCCAGTCTGTATGGAGAGTTTGAATTGCTATACCCAGGATCAACAATGTCTGGCGTGTTTGAGATTGTTCACGTTTATATTTTAGAATCTGTCCTTACAAGTTACTAACGTTTACGTTTAAGAATCTCTCCTTAAAAGTGATTAACTATTCATGGTACTATGCTTTAAACTAACTGATCGTAATGGCTTAATTTAACTATTTGCAACTGCGTACTTAACTACTCGTTATGGCATACTTAAAACTACTTCTAATAGTGTAAAACTTATTACTTCTAATGGCATACTTTAACAGTTCCTAATGGCATACATAAAACTCACAACTCATTTTGCCTTACTTAAAACTAAATACTCTTTATGGCATGCTTAAAGAACAAAAGGTCACAGTGTACCAAAACTTACTGTTCGTAATGGCGTGCTTAAAACCAAAGTACTTTTAATGCTGTGCGTAAAACACACTATTCTGAACGCCATGCTTAAAATGAACTGCCCCTAACGGCATGCCAAAAACGAACTACTGGTGATGGCATGGAGAAAAAAAATATTGATATGGCTTTGTTATCATCTTCTGGCAATCAGTGGGGTTAAAATTGGGGATATCAAACAGCGTTCACCACCACCACCACCACACCACCATTATCCCCCCCTCCCCCCCCCCCCCCACCGCCATTACTGGCAAAGAGCTGGCGATCAGCTTGATCAAGTTGATAAGCAACGTCTTTATCCAGCCCTGAACTGATGGGATGCCCGCCGCTTTGGGGGCGGGGGGGGGGGGGGTGAGCACAGGCAGAAATATGGATGGAGAGGCCGATCGCTGCCTGCTGTGGTGGATGTAGTACCCAGTGCTACAACACAGAATGATGCTGGTAGTGTGTCCGTCACCTGGTGTGATGGGTGAAGCACCCAGTGCTACAGCACAGAATGATGCTGGTAGTGTGTCCGTCACCTGGTGTGATGGGTGAAGCACCCAGTGCTACAGCACAGAATGATGCTGGTAGTGTGTCCGTCACCTGGTGTGATGGGTGAAGTACCCAGTGCTACAACACAGAATGATAATAGTAATGTGTCCGTCACCTGGTGTGATGGGTGAAGTACCCAGTGCTACAACACAGAATGATAATAGTAATGTGTCCGTCACCTGGTGTGATGGGTGAAGTACCCAGTGCTACAACACAGAATGATAATAGTGATGTGTCCATCACCTGGTGTGATGGATGAAGTACCCAGTGCTACAACACAGAATGACGCTGGCGGGGTGTCTGTC
Organism: Monoplex corrugatus; assembly: GCA_030674185.1. Classification (NCBI taxonomy): domain Eukaryota; kingdom Metazoa; phylum Mollusca; class Gastropoda; order Littorinimorpha; family Ranellidae; genus Monoplex; species Monoplex corrugatus. Next base: position 12,092,944 of record JAPXFY010000019.1, read on the forward strand.
ACCTGGTGTGATGGATGAAGTACCCAGTGCTACAACACAGAATGATAATAGTAATGTGTCCGTCACCTGGTGTGATGGATGAAGTACCCAGTGCTACAACACAGAATGACGCTGGCGGTGTGTCTGTCACCTGGTGTGATGGATGAAGTACCCAGTGCTACAACACAGAATGATGCTGGCGGTGTGTCCGTCACTTGGTGTGATGGGTGAAGTACCCAGTGCTACATCACAGAATGATAATAGTAATGTGTCCGTCACCTGGTGTGATGGATGAAATACCCAGTGCTACAGCACAGAATGATGCTGACAATATGTCCATTACCCGATGCGATAGATGGAATACCCAATGCTAACACAAAATGATGCTGGCGTTTGGTCCATGAGAGGCAGGCTAGGAGGGTCATCCAATAAACAGAGTGTGTCTGTAGAAATGTAGAAAAGTAAGACAGTGATCAGTACCTGTCTGTATTCATCCCATGTATACCATACTCTCCCCAGTGACCGATTCCCATCTGTTGGGAAGGTCGGAAATGCCCATTGCCAGCCAGCCAGAGTTGATAATTGTAGTTTTCTTACTAAGCCACCTCCACTTTCCAGTCATCTAAGTCGTGGAAACGTACACCACGGAGGAGTTCCTTCAACTTGGGGAACAGATCGAACCTTTGGGGGCTCGCGTCTGGAGAACAGACGGGATGTGACAGAGCGTTCCATTGCTGTGTCGTCATAAAGGACAGTACTTGTTCTGTTTTGTGGCAAGATGCGTTGTCATGGACTAGTGATATCAATGGCGAATCATTTAACAGTGTTTTATGTTTCTGTCGGATATAGTATTTTCATCAAAAACATCTTGTAGTAGTCTTGGTTGTCACTTTGCTCAATTGAAATGCGATGCGCTGTCAGTACACTCTTGTTACCAAAGGCGCTTATCATCATTATCTGTACATTTCCTTGCCTTTTGAACTTCTGGGGCCTTGCAGAGATGGGACTGTGCTTCTCTCGCGGTTGTCTCTTTAGTTCTGACTCATATCTTCTACGCGTCGAGCATACATTGCTAAAATACATATATACAGGGTGTTTCAAAAAGAATACGCCAAAATCATTACGCAGTTTTTTCAGGTCTATAGCATTGTAGTGGACTGAATCAGTGGTTATTTGATAGAGTAGTTATCAAAGTTTGATTGGGTGTCAGTTTCACCGCTGTCGTTAGTATAACTTCCGGTGCAGCTGAATTGTGGGAAGATCAATCAAAATGGCGACTCCTCAGCAGAAGGCGTTTTGCGTGCTTGAGTTCGCGAAAACAAACGCCATTGTCACGGTGCAACGTGCTTTCAGAACAGAATTCGGCATTGATCCGCCCCATCGTGAGAGCATTCGACGGTGGGTTAGACAGTTTAAAGAGAGTGGGTGTCTGTGCAAAGGAAAGAGTCCTGGAAGACCACGTGTTACAGAGGAGCAAGTGGAGAGGATTCATGATGCATTTGAGAGCAGCCCACGTAAGTCCGTACGTCGAGCAAGTCTTCAGCTTGCCATCCCTCATACCACTGTCTGGCGTGTGTTAAAGAGACGATTATACATGAAACCATACAAACTAAGCCTCGTCCAAGCACTTACTAATGATGACAAGGTGATGCGGAGGACATTCTGTGAGTCAATGCTGGAGATGGAGGAAGGTGATGAAACTCTCTTTTCACGTTTAGTTTTTAGTGACGAAGCGACTTTCCATTTGAGCGGCACAGTCAATCGTCACAATGTGCGCATTTGGGAACAGATCACCCACATGAAACTGTTGAGCATGAAAGAGATTCCCCTAAAGTGAACGTCTTCTGTGCTGTGTCTCAAGACAAGGTCTATGGTCCCTTTTTCTTTGAAGGAAACACCGTTACAGGACAAACCTATCTCGAAATGCTCCAAAACTGGCTATTCACTTTACTGCAAGCAGATTCGAATGACTTCATTTTTCAGCAAGATGGAGCACCACCCCATTGGCATCTCGGGGTTAGAGCTTACCTGAATGAAAACGTGCCTCAGCGATGGATTGGGAGGAGAGGTGCTAAAGACCTTGCTCTCTGTGCTTGGCCTGCCAGATCACCGGACCTCACTGTGTGTGACTTTTTCTTGTGGGGGTATGTTAAAGACCAAGTTTATGTTCCACCACTTCCAGCAAGTATCGATGACTTGAAAGATCGAATAACAGCTGCAATCAACACGGTGGACCGTGACATGTTGAGGCGCGTTTGGGAGGAATTCTCATATCGGCTTGATGTTGTCCGCGCTGCCGGTGGTGGCCACATTGAGCACTTATAAAACATGAAATGAAACTTGAATGTATATACAACACATGTGTTCATGCTAGAGGTTTGTAATTTTTTTCGTTTTTGACACATCACGTGATGATTTTGGCATATTCTTTTTGAAACACCCTGTATATATATTTAGTTCTGAACAATAGAATGTTAGTTGGTAGTTCAGCAGAGTTTTAATTTCAGTTTCTCAAGATGACGTCTCAGAGAGAGAGAGAGAGAGGACGACGCAGAAATAATGAATTAAGTGTAACAAGAGTAAACACACACACACACACACACACACACACACACACACACACACACACACACACACACACACACACACACACACACACACACACACACACACACACACACACACACACCACATATATATCCACATATCACGATGCCAGTGAACAGTACAGTGAACCAGAAAAGTCAAAACAAAACAATAATATAAACACACTCATTCAGAAAATGGAAAATACACATATACATGTACACACACATACACATACCAACCCACACGGAGGAGAGAGAGAGAGAAAGAAAGAGAGAGAGGGGGGGGAGGGAGGATAAATACCATGACAAACTTAGGACACGCAGACAACATGCAGCTGACAAACCACGAGCAGTCGCACATTGTGACTGACTTCCCCGTTCTCTGTCTTTTCTGTTTCTTCACATTTCTTTTTCCGTTTCAAGAAAAACCCCCACACATTTTCCATTCCACGCAGTGTTGTTTTTGAGATGGTACCAATGTTTGTCTGATTGGTGATGGTTTTTGTTTTTCCTTTTTGTAGATTTACGGCCACTTTCTGTTGCCATTCCTTTTTGAGTAAGACGATTGTGGTATGGTGACTGACATTTTGTTCGCGATGGTGTGATTTTAAGCGTCTGAGGGCTTCAGACTTTACAGGATACAGAATTTTGTTGTGGTGGCATTGACTGCAAGTTTGTCGGCATGTTCATTTCCCTTAACACCAGCGTGTCCGGGACAGTAGATCCACGTGAGATTTTGTAGGTCAGTACTGTTCATTGCTTTGTGCCATTATGGGGTCCCTACGCCATTTTGCACTTTTTGAAGTAGATCCATCGAGTCAGTCAGGATGAAGGCTTGACTTTCTTTCATCATCCAGTGAAGTTAGCCATTTTAGCACATACGTGACTGCCTCAGTTTCGATTGTTAAACTAGAGGTTTTTGATACCGTGAGCAGCATTTTCTTCTTGTATGTTTCCATTGTGTTTGACAGTGAAGCCCCATCCAGATTTGCTATTGGTGACTGAGCTATCTGTGTATATGGTAAGGTTACATCTTTATGGTTACAGCTTAATTGTTCCGCAAATATTTCAATTTCTGCATCGGCTTTCTCTTCAGGCCATTCGCGACAGTCTCCCTAGATCTAGTTTGTTTGTTTGTTGTTGTGGTTTTTATAAAATTATTTTTGGTACGATGGTTTTGTATAGGTTTTTGAAACGATTTGGTATATTTCCCATTCCTTTGTCTCTTTTGCGTTCTGTCAGTTGACACACATTGCTGAATGGATTCATCTGCTTGTTCCATCCATGATTTTCCACGTTGGAGTCGATTGCCTTTTACTGTTGCGACCATCTCGTAAAGTAGGTTGTCCATTGCTCTTAAAGATGCCTTAACTTGTTCTATCATATGTCATGACTGTCTTGAATGAGGACAGACTAAAACCATGTTAACATGCAGAATACATGCTCAGTTGCAGTTTTCACGGGACAGCCTTTTAAAGCTCCGTGAATTCCTTATACCCAAACACAGACGATGCCGTATGATGGAAAACGATCCAAACTATTCATGGAATATGCTGTGAACCTGCGTATGAGACGCTAAGTTCAGTCGACGACACAACCACACATAAGCAACTGCTGAGGATGAAAATATAGACTGCAGGCTACAGTGGCTGCCACCAACCGGCTGAGCGGGAAATTTCTGTTGCCATCGTAATGGTTTTAGACATGAAATGTTGACAGTAACACAGTACATAAAGTATTTCAGTCATTGTAGTTATATAACTTGACGCGAACAGAGACATAAAATGTTTCAGTCGTAATGTTTAGATAAGAACTATTGACGCGAACAAAGACATAAAATGTTTCAGTCGTAATGTTTAGATAAAAAACTATTGACTGTTTAGATAAGAACTATTGACGCGAACAAAGACATAAAATGTTTCAGTCGTAATGTTTAGATAAAAACTATTGACTGTTTAGATAAGAACTATTGACGCGAACAGAGACATAAAATGTTTCAGTCGTAATGTTTAGATAAAAACTATTGACTGTTTAGATAAGAACTATTGACGCGAACAAAGACATAAAATATTTCAGTCGTAATGTTTAGATAAGAACTATTGACTGTTTAGATAAGAACTATTGACGCTAACAAAGCACATAAAGTATTTCAGTCATTATATTTATATAACTGCTGACGCTAACAGAAGCATGAAATATTTCACTCATAATGTTTAGATAGAACTATTGACGCTAAAAGAGCACATTAAATATTTAAGTCATTATTCTTCAGTTGACACTAGAGTATAAAAATTATTTCAGTCAGCATATATACATAAGAACTACTAACGGAAACAGAGCACACATTTCAATTATAATATTGACATAAGAACTATTCACGCTAACAAAACTCTTAAAGTATTTCAGTCATTACATTCAGATCAGAATATTGACGCTTACAAAGCACATGAAGTATTTCGGTCATGATATTCAGACAAGAACTGTAGATGCCAGTAGAGCTCATAAAGGATTTCAGTCAAACAAAACCAAAACGCATATGACGTAATGACGGGTGCGGCAGTCACGTGGGTAAACGTAGGACTTCCACTCGGAAGGACACAGGGTTTGATGGCCTGCTGGAGAAAGGGTGGAGATTTTTCCAATCTCCCAGGTCAGCATGTGTGCAGAATATCAGTTATGCACGTGAACGTCGTGTAAGTCATGTCAGTGGCTGGTTTTATAGAAACCTGAAAACGCCCAATATGCATGCCCACAGAAGACAGTATGATGCAGACTGTGCAGCAAAATATATCGCCTGCGCAGTGTGGGCAAAACAACGTGGAAGATGGCTGCCGAGAAAAGAGGAAGAGCACATGCGCATGCGCAAGACATGGATACTCTCAGAGTTATGGTCCCTTCGGACTTTATTGTTTATGAGGCAGGAATGGCAAATCGCTGCCGCTTATTGCATCAGTGAGCCACGGTAAGTATGTTAGATTATACGTAATTTTAGAAGGAAAATTTCCTGTATAGATGCATCCAACAAAAATCAGAATGTTAAAAACAACAGCAGTTACAAGAACAACAACAGCAGCAGCAGCAGCAACAACAACAACAATAACAACAGCAACAACAACAACAACAACAAAGGGTCAACATAGCAGGGAATTCTTTTCCATACAGCGTATATAACAACTGTCGTTATCAGCCGTTCTCATTATTTGATTGTTTGTTTGTTTGTTGTTTTTCTTTATTAACGGTGCTTGTAACAGAAATTCTGCAGCATTTGTTTATCAGGAGCCATCCATCCAAAGAGTGTTTGTTTTCTGACCTCTGTCATCTGTTGGCAACATTGTATTGTGTAGAAGCTTTCTTGTCATAGTTGCACCTGTGATCTGACACAAATAGCTGGCAGAATCGGCCAAGCCAAAACAGCATTCAAGAAGATGACAAGCATTCTTACCAACAAATGCCTATCAATTAACATCAGAAAGAGAGTCCTTGAATGTTAATAGAACCAATACTGTTGTACGGATGCGAGGCGTGGACAGTCAGCAAGCAAAGCCAGAGCAAGATTGAGGCAGCCGAGATGTGGTTTCTCAGAAGAATGTTGAGAGTTCCATGGACAGTAAAGAAAACAAACGAGACAGTCTTGATGGAGGCAGACACAAGTAGATCACTCATAAGGAAGATTAGGAAAAGACAGGCAACATTTATAGGCCATTTTATGAGGAAGGGGGATTTGGAGCACCTGGTCACAACGGGAAAGCTGGAGGGAAAGAGATAGAGATGGTTGGAAGTCCATGGTCACCAACGCAGTGCGGCTGGGCACCTGATGATGATGATGATGAATCTGACACATTTTTCCATTGCTTCTATACAAGTTAAATAATGATGGTTTTACCGTGTATGTCTCTTTATTGGGGAAAATATTTGAATTATGATGGTATTATGTTGTATGTATCTTCACTTGAGAAATATTTACATAATGACATTAGCTTGTATATTTCTTTATTGGGGAAATGTTTTAAATAATGATGGTACTAACTTTGAATGACATTAGCTTGTATGTTTCTTTATTAGGGAAATGTTTTAAATAATGATGGTATTAACTTTGTCTGCCTGTTAAGTGCCTGTTTAATTACTGACGGTATTAGCTGGTATGTTTCTTTATTGGAGACATATTTTAAATAATGATGGTATTATTTTGTTTGCCTGTTTATTGGGGAACTTTTAAATAGTGATGGTATTAGCTGGTATGTTTCTTTATTGGGGAAATGTTTTAAATAATGATGGTATTAACTTGGCTGCCTGTTTAGTGCCTGTTTAATTACTGATGGTATTAGCTGGTATGTTTCTTTATTGGAGAAATGTTTTAAATAATGATGGTATTAACTTGGCTGCCTGTTTAGTTTATTAACTTGGCTGCCTGTTTAGTTACTGATGGTAATAGCAGGTATGTCTCTTTATTAGGGGAAATTTTTTAAAAATGGTGGTATAACGTTCTAAGTCTCTTTATTTGGGAAACATCCACCCAATCACCCACCCACTCACAAACATGCGCACACACGAGTGTGCGCATAATGGCAAACATATTTTTTTGTTTTTTACTTTGGAACCAAAATGAAAAACTATTACGACGGAGAAGGCGGCCGTCGTTAAGGTATTTATCTAACAATGTGGACCATCCCCCCCCCCCCCTCACTGCTAGGGCGTTTGTTTCTCTTACATTGTCGGCACTATTCGACATCCCTCCCTCCCTCCTGCTCACCCCTCACCCCCCGCTCCCTCCCTGTCTCGTTTGACAAATACTTTCGTCCTCTTCTCTCATCGACCTCCTCTGTCAGTTTTTCCCCCTCTCGCCTTCTTCAGTTTTCCTTTTCGTTTGCAAAACAGAACCATGGGAGACAATTGTTATGCTCGGTTGGTGATCGCACGCGTACGTGCACGCACGTGCGCACACACACGTGCACGTACGCACGCACTCACACAGACACACAGACACTCACATTCGCGTGCGTATGCACACACACACAGACACATATACAAACACACATTCTCTCTCTCTCTTTCTTACACACACACACACACACACACGTACACACACACACACACACACACACACACACGCATGCACGCACGTGCGCGCGCGCGCGCACACACACACACACACACATTGTCTCTCACATTTTTCCTATTTCACTCACACACACACACACACTGACACACACAAACACCACACACACTCAAGCACACGCACACCCACGCACACACCCCCATCCCCACCCCACACTCACACTCACTCACACTCAAACACACACACACACATTCACACTCACTCACACACACACACACACACACACACACACACACACACACACACACACACACACACACACCACACACACACACACACACACACACACGAGGAGGGAATGAAGAAGGGAAGAAGGGAGGCTATTCATCAGGAGGGTATATGACAATGTTTACAAACCTGAACAGATCCTCTCTCAGACCTGTTCAAAGAGCGGACGGTATCGATCTTGGAGGGGCCTTCACGGAAGCCGGGGGATGGTTGTTTAGCAATTTAAATTATTCACAAACATATCATCTTCACAAATCACCCCTCTGAAGTGAAGCACAGACAGCTCGCATCTTAAGAGGCGGCAGAAAGAGAAAGGACAGAGAAGAGAGAGAGAGACAGACAGACAGACAGGCAGAAAGAGAAAGGACAGAGAAGAGAGAGAGTGAGAGAGAGACAGACAGACAGACAGACAGAAAGAGAAAGGACAGAGAAGAGAGAGAGTGAGAGACAGACAGAGAGAGACAGACAGAAAGAGAAAGGACAGAGAAGAGAGAGAGTGAGAGAGAGACAGACAGACAGAGAAAGGACAGAGAGACAGAGAAAGAACACAGAGACAGAAAGAAAGAGAAAGGATAATGAGAGGGAGAGAGAGAGGACGGAGAGAGACAGACAGAGGGAGAGAGAGAGGACGGAGAGACAGACATAGAGAGAGAGACAAGAGAAAAAGAGAGAGGAGAGAGAGAGAAAGAGATACAGAGGGAGACAGAAAGAGAGAAAAAGGACAGAGGGAGAGAGACAGACACAGAGAGAGAAAAAGAAAGGCCAGAGAAGAGAGAAAACCAGAGAGAGAGACAGACACAGAGGGAGAGAGAGGGAGAAAGGGGTGGGGGGAGGAGAGAGGGGTGGATGGGAGGGACGGGGTATCTCGTACTCTCGCTAATGGGTCTGTATGCTTGCATTTTGAAAAGATGTCTTAAAAAGACCATCGCACATATACACAGACGCTCGCACGTGCACTCGAGCTGGCGCGCGCTTACCCCTATCTCTCTTTATACACATACACGCACGCACACACAAGCGCAGATACAAGCATACACACTCGCATGCACACACACAGACACACACGCATGCACGGACGCGCACACACATACACATACACAGAGTGGGCGAGAGAGGGAGAGAGCGCAGGCATATTATGGAAGGTACCACTCGTTTTGTGACGATGTTCCGTCAAACTGATATGACCTATGAGGAACGATTCTTTTCTCAGTGCTAGTTGATACAGAAAGCGTATAATGATAAACACCAACACAGTGAATAAAGACGAACATTATATTGTTATATGATCCCTAGAACAAGACTGAAGCAGCTGAAATGTGGTTTCTAAGAATGTTAAGGGTTCCATGGACAGCAAAGAAAACAAACGAGATAGTCGAGAATGAGGCAGACACAAGAAGAACATTTATGAAGAAGATCAGGAATGGACAAGCAGCATTTATAGGACAGTTTATAAGGCAAGAGAAATTAGAGCACCTGGTCACAACAGGAAAGCTCGAGGGAAAAGAGCATCAGGCAGATCCAGGGAGAAAATATTGGACGGACTTGTGGAGTGATCGAAGACAGAGAAGGTGGGAGATGTATTTGCAGCGACAAAGGATAGATTGGTGTGGTGGACCGTGATCGCCAACGCCATGCGACAGGGCACACGATGATGATGATGTGACCTTTTTTCCCTGAATACTGGTTGATACAGAAAACGCTTGATGATAAGGACGAACGAAGTACACCAATACAAGCATGTATATATAATTGGTACGATATTTTTTCTCCGTACTGGATTCATACAAAAAAGCCTTTAAAGACGAACACATGTAAATTACACAAACATTTCAATGTTAGAATGAACTTGATTACAAAGATGAACACATGTAAATTAAGGCATGTGTAATAATAAGATTGCCATAATTGTAAAGATTCGACACATGTATATTAATGACACGATTAGCCCAGTTATAAAGATGATTACATATACATTAACACGTGCATTGTAAGTATAAAGACTACACATGTAAAACAACACTAGCCTTCTGTTGAAAGAATAATAATAAAAAATATAATAAAAAAATAAATAATAAAAAATATCGTCTCATCTCATCTCTCCCTCGCCGGGATCGGCGGTAGGAGCCACGCTCGACGTCACAAGGTTTCTCCAGGTAACACGATTGAGACATCTGTGGGCGACCTCCTGGATCTCCAGACCACAGACTTCAGCGATGTTGTTGAAATAGGAGGTGTGCGGTCGTCCTAAGCACCATGTAAATTAATAGAGGAACGTTCGACAATGACAGAATGGCCAGAATTCCATGGATAAACGCATGTCAATTTACCCAAGCATGTATAATAATGGTAGGATTATAGCGTGGCGTACAAAGGAGCCGACACTGGTTTTGTCTGTATAGATACATTGTAGCAAGAAACCCTGGGGAAAGCTGAACAGTAGAAGGTCCTCAGAGGAGAAATCTCCTTCAGGCAAGTGTTTCGGCCCTTATCCTAACACTCTAAGGGAGCCGCCTGGCATCCAGGTCAGTTCTGTTCTGTTTTGTTGAGTTTAAAGTCCTACCACTCTCAGAGTATACGAGAACTATCTATAAGAATGTTGCTCAAAGTAACCTTAAAGACATTTTAGTTGCATTGTGAGATACCGATGCTTTTGTCGGATTCTCTCCGCTGTTTGATCATCCAGGTCATGACTCCATATATAATATATTATACGCCTTTATCTCATCCCCACCTGACCCCTGATTTTCATAAGATGTGCCTGTGTTCGTTCGATCATCCAGGTCATGACTCCATATATATATACCCGCCTTTATCTCATCCCCACCTGACCCCTGATTTTCATAAGATGTGCCTATGTTCTCTCTCCCCACGGTTTTCGTCTCTTTTGCTGGTCACTCGGTATTCTTGTTCCTTTGATGACACGATAAAAAGGACACGTCTGTGGTGTTGACGTGCGCGTATCGGACGTAGACAGGTTTCTTGCTCATTGGTATAAGTGTATTAGGACTTGGGCTGGATGTGACAGAAGATGTGATTATTTTCACAGAATGTGCGTGTACCGTGGAGTCCCATGGACAACATCAATCACCTCGTTCTCTTATCGTGCTCACGACAGCTGGAATTCCAGTGAATTGAACCTGACTTGTTGATGGAAGTGTTTAGCAACAGTCGACAACGATGACAGTATCCTTAATTCTGGTTCGGAGTTTATTGAAGAGGGATTCATCGCACTCTGACAGTACCAAATGTGCTCCACTAAAATCTATCGGCAAATATGTGGCAGTATCCCAAGCTTGCGCAGAACTCTGTACTCTGGCAAGGTCTTTAAATACAGCAAGGGGGAGGGGGGAAGGGA